>CM014079.1:1439429-1714429 GCA_004119915.2 Collichthys lucidus
TGAACACGAGGCGGCGCTGCTCGCCGAGAGACTGAAAGGTGAGGCCGAAGACGGAGGAGCTGTAGTCATGGTTACCATGACGACAAACAAGCAATCAGTGTGTGTGTGTGTGGTGTGTGTGTGGTGTGTGTGTGTGTGTGTGTGTGTGTGTGTGCTGTATAATCTCCCATGCTGCACGTCACCTGCTGTGATACCTCATAACAATTTCAAATGAATCATTCATGGACCTGAACAATTATTGATGTTCTACATCCTGATACAAACAGCTGCTTGTCAACTGAACACTGATCTAACACACGCACACGTCTGTCCACATCTGTCCATGTCTGTCCACATCTGTCCATGTCTGTCCACATCTGTCCACGTCTGTTCACGTCTGTTCACATCTGTCCACGTCTGTTCACATCTGTCCACATCTGTCCACGTCTGTCCACGTCTGTTCACATCTGTCCACATCTGTCCACGTCTGTCCATGTTTGTCCACGTCTGTCCACGTCTGTCCACGTCTGTCCACGTCTGTCCACGTCTGTTCACATCTGTCCACGTCTGTCCACGTCTGTTCACATCTGTCCACGTCTGTCCACGTCTGTCCATGTCTGTCCATGTCTGTCCACATCTGTCCACATCTGTCCACGTCTGTTCACATCTGTCCACATCTGTCCACATCTGTCCACGTCTGTCCACATCTGTCCACATCTGTCCACGTCTGTTCACGTCTGTCCACGTCTGTTCACGTCTGTTCACGTCTGTCCACGTCTGTTCACGTCTGTTCACATCTGTCCACGTCTGTTCACATCTGTCCACATCTGTCCATATCTGTCCACGTCTGTCCACATCTGTCCACATCTGTCCACGTCTGTCCATGTCTGTCCACGTCTGTCCATGTCTGTCCACGTCTGTCCACATCTGTCCACATCTGTCCACGTCTGTCCATGTCTGTCCACATCTGTCCACGTCTGTTCACGTCTGTCCACGTCTGTTCACGTCTGTTCACGTCTGTCCATGTCTGTCCATGTCTGTCCACGTCTGTTCACGTCTGTTCACGTCTGTCCACGTCTGTTCACGTCTGTCCACTGTCCACGTCTGTCCACGTCTGTCCACATCTGTCCACGTCTGTCCACGTCTGTTCACGTCTGTCCACGTCTGTCCACGTCTGTCCATGTCTGTCCACATCTGTCCACGTCTGTCCATGTCTGTCCACATCTGTCCACGTCTGTCCACGTCTGTCCATGTCTGTCCACGTCTGTCCACGTCTGTCCATGTCTGTCCATGTCTGTCCACGTCTGTTCACGTCTGTTCACGTCTGTCCACGTTTGTCCATGTCTGTCCACATCTGTCCACGTCTGTCCACGTCTGTCCACGTCTGTTCACGTCTGTCCACGTCTGTTCACGTCTGTCCACGTCTGTCCATGTCTGTTCACGTCTGTCCACTGTCCACGTCTGTCCACGTCTGTTCACGTCTGTTCACGTCTGTCCACGTTTGTCCATGTCTGTCCACATCTGTCCACGTCTGTCCACGTCTGTCCACGTCTGTTCACGTCTGTCCACGTCTGTTCACGTCTGTCCACTGTCCACGTCTGTCCACGTCTGTCCACGTCTGTCCATGTTTGTCCACGTCTGTTCACGTTTGTCCACGTCTGTCCACGTCTGTCCACGTCTGTTCACGTCTGTCCATGTCTGTCCACATCTGTTCACGTCTGTTCACGTCTGTCCACGTCTGTCCATGTCTGTCCATGTCTGTCCACGTCTGTTCACGTCTGTTCACGTCTGTTCACGTCTATCCACGTCTGTTCACGTCTGTCCACTGTCCACGTCTGTCCACGTCTGTCCATGTCTGTCCATGTCTGTTCACGTCTGTCCACGTCTGTCCATGTCTGTCCACGTCTGTCCACGCCTGTTCACGTCTGTCCATGTCTGTTCACGTCTGTTCACGTCTGTCCATGTCTGTTCACGTCTGTCCACGTCTGTCCATGTCTGTTCACGTCTGTCCACGTCTGTCCATGTCTGTCCATGTCTGTCCACGTCTGTTCACGTCTGTCCACGTCTGTTCACGTCTGTCCACTGTCCACGTCTGTTCACGTCTGTCCACGTCTGTCCACGTCTGTCCACGTCTGTCCACGTTTGTTCACGTTGTTCTTGTTGTGTTGCAGATTAAAAACAGAAATCATAAACAGAGTCTCTTTGAAACAGGAAGTAGAGTCTGTTCACTTCCTCACTTGTCATGTATGTCGTGGATTTAAATTACAGTAGCCAATCACTGTGACTTACACCCTACAGCTCGTGACAGCGTCTACCCTGCAGTGAACAGCCGACATATAAAATGATATTATCATTATTCATTAAAAACTAAATGAAACTTTCAGTTCAGGTTTTTCAGGAACGGTTTGTTTCCAGTTCAAATGTCAAAGTACACATGAATGTTAAGTTGTTACTATGGACTTGAACAACATTGTGTTGTAACAATAATTAGCTACGTATTTAATTACAGATGATTATTTTCATTTGACATATATTTATATACAGTTTAAGGAGCTTATTTTACTTGTATAAGTTATATAGTTACTGTATATACTGCACGTGAGGAGGCAGCTGCAGCGCCCCCTGCTGGTCAGAGGGAAACACTGCAGTTTGTGTCCATGCATGTGGCGATGGACGCTGCTGATTATCTGACTTAGTCAAACTGAAGCAGCATCCACCTGCACAGGTGCTTCATCATGCCCCACCTCACTTCCAAAATACACATCGATCCGAGGAGATGGATCCGGACCTGGTTCTGGTCCTGGTCCTGGTCCTGGTCCTGGTCTAGTTTCTTTCCTTTCTGTCCTGATTTCCAGCAGAGTTAGTGGAAGGACACGAGACGTGGGAGCTGTGGAAGAGTCAGAAGCGAGTCATGCATGTTTCTGTGGAGGAGTGTGAAGGTCACTGCTCCTCCTCCTCCTCCTCCTCCTCCTCCTCGTTTTCAGGAACAGTCAGAGTGTTTCACTGCGTTCATTAACACAGGAATCCTTTTAAATCCAGCTGCTCGTTACTGTGAGTTCAACGCTGCTTCCTCAGAGAGAAACTGACCTTTACAACCCACACTTCCTCTTCCTCTTCTTCCTCTTCCTCTTCTTCTTCCTCTTCCTCTTCTTCCTCTTCCTCTTCTCCGGCTCCATTAATTCAAAGTACAGTTGTGTCATTTTGAACATTTCATGGTTTGAATCTGTTGAACAAAATGTAAGAATGCAGAGAAAACGCCGTGTTCAGAGTCACACTCATGTCAGATCAGTCAGATTATCATCAGGTATCTCATGACACGTCCACATCTCAGGTAACCTTGGTAACTCAGTCGGCATAACAACAAGAGCAGTAACACACCGAGTGGAAGCAGTGGTGTGATGGATGAAGACCTGGGTTTCCCCAGCAGTCAGTCACAGAGGTGAAACATCTACAAGTCCAGCTGCTCCACATTAAACCCAGTTACCTGACCTGTTGTAACGTCGCTTCCCTCTGTCACTGTTTGTTTCTCCACTCTCCCTCTGAAGCCCAAAGCTGCTGAACATAAACAAGCATGTTTCTCCTCTGAATTACCTTCTTCACTTCAAACAGCTGGGAAATACATTTCCATTATTGCTGCGTCGTCCCCGCTCAGCTCTGCCTCATTGTGCTGGCAGTAATGTGGCTGTAATCTGCTGCTGCGTGTGAATGGAGGCTTTATCGGAGCGTTCAAAGTGTCTCCTTACAGGTCGTGTATTGAGCTCATTAAACGCTCTCTAATTCACTCTGTTCTGCCGTCGTCCGCGGCTCCGTTCAATTATTATTCAAATGGGGGTAAAAGCAGTCGACGGAGGCCCGCCGAGACTTTTTATGAGCGAGACCGAACGTTTGGGTGGAAAGTTGAAAATCAAAAATGCCTTTTGTGCTCAGCGTCTGTGGCCGACTCACAGAACCGTGAACAGCGAACGCCCAGGAGAAGGATTTGAATCCTCACGAGCTGCTCTGCTGTTTGTTTAGCCTGATTGAATGTTAAAGGTCCCATGAAGTTCGACTCACATCCAAGTCACTGAGTCACTGTTGGACGTGATGATCCATGAAACAGGAAGCCAGTGAGAAGATTCTTTACTGAGCAACACACAGAGCAATGCAACCATTGACAGTAACCGTCCTGCATTTAAAAGCCTCAGGTCATAATGTGCGGCAGAGGAGGACGAGCCCGTCCACTTTGTGTCCTCACACTTTTCCACCTCTTCCCCCGCAGACGACCACAAATTCAGCGAAGCCACGGCGGTGCTGTTCACCTGGATCGACCGCGGCGAGGTCAACCGCCGCACCGCCAATCACTTCTACTCCATGATCCAGTCGGCCAACAGCCACGTCCGACGGCTGATGGGTGAGAAAGCTCAGCACGAGGAGGAGATGGAGCGCGCTAAGGAGGCCTTCAAGAACGCCCTGATGGCCATCCTGACACAGTGTAAGGAAGCTTTCTCATTTCAGACACGCTGAGGCGTCCTCGTGCGAGGATGTGGGTGCAGATGTTCAGGTGAGTTCATGACGTTCACGTGTCATAACGCTTCATCGTTCAGAGGAACAGTCTGACAGCTTGGTAAGGACAGAGCAGACAGGACGTAGTCTCCGTGACTGTCTTCAGGTCTGTCTCTCATGTTATTAGATGAGTGAGTCCCTCCTCCTCCTCCTCCTCCTCCTCCTCACGCTGCCTCGGGGTGTGGTGCACTCACAGATTACAGAGGCGCGCAGCCATGAAGCCATTTTCACCGCTTCCGTTTCAAAGCCCGCCTCGATGCAACTCATTTACTCCGCCCAGCTCTCAGCCCAGTCTCCATGACAACACTCCCCCATCCGTCCGTCTCACCATCACTTCCATTACCTCCAGCTCAGTGCGAGGCGGCGATTGGGTCACTCTCTCCTCCTCTGCTATTATTTCAGAAGAAGAAGAAGAGGCGGCTTTCAGGCCAGCGGTCAGCTGCTGGCCTGAAAGCCTCTTCTTCTTCTTCCAGCATGAAAACTTAACGCATCTTTACAAAGGCGGTCACCTGTGCGTGTGTTAACCTGTGCACAGGTGTGCAGACGGTGAGTACAGTCAGCATCATGTTGTGTGAAAAGGTGTTCATTCAGGTTTTGCTGAGTCACTGTTAGAAAACTCTGAAAACGGAGCGGATGGATCCTCGGTGATTCATTAAAACTCTTTAACGAGGATCAGGGATCGATGTGGTCTTTGTGAGTCCTGCAGGAGCTGAAGCAGCTGATGTAAGTCCAGAGCACTGAGCAGAGAGACCATCTGTTCTTTCAATGTTAGTTCAGTGTTAGCACAACTCACTGATACTCTGCTCCTTTACTTTAATGGAACTATATTCACGTTTATCACACGAGTCATCGTTTATTCATGTCTTTCTTTATTGGACAAAGGAGGACTTCACTCTGTCAGCGTCTGCTCAGGGAGTCCGGACTCTGCAGAGTACTGGGACCGGTCACATGTTCACTTAGTTCATGTCTGCAGACGAGCTCGGCTGCTTTCGCCTCACAGGTTCAGGAGACCAAGCTCCGTACATTCAGTGATCCGACACAGCAGCAACGAAACCCTCCATCTGAACAAAGGACTGACGATGGCTCCGTTTATTGAAAGTATTCTAATGTTATAAAGAACAGCTGATAGAACAAATCAGTTGGACATCATGGTATCATTCAAGTCCAAATACGTGTCCATTCCTCCATCAATGTTATTTAGAATTTCTTTTTATGAGGGTCCGCCGATCAAATAATCCAAATAATGGATCCATTTGTGAATATTGTCAGAGAATGAATGAGTCATCATTAATGTTGAAATGAAAGTCTGGTTTAGTTCAGTGAGTAACTACAGCTGTTTGTACAACAAGTCAATAAACGTATTCAATTAGACATGACATGAAGACGTCCATGACATGACATGAAGACGTCCATGACATAAAGACGTCCAAGACATGAAGACGTCCATGACATAAAGACGTCCATGACATGAAGACATCCAAGACATAAAGACGTCCAAGACATGACATGACATGAAGACGTCCAAGACATGACATGACATGAAGACGTCCAAGACATGAAGACGTCCATGACATAAAGACGTCCATGACATGACATGAAGACGTCCATGACATGAAGACGTCCAAGACATGAAGACGTCCATGACATGACATGAAGACGTCCATGACATGACATGAAGACGTCCAAGACATAAAGACAACCATGACATGACATGAAGACGTCCATGACATGACATGACATGACATGAAGACGTCCAAGACATGACATGACATGAAGACGTCCAAGACATAAAGACAACCATGACATGACATGAAGACGTCCATGACATGACATGACATGACATGAAGACGTCCAAGACATGAAGACGTCCATGACATAAAGACGTCCATGACATGAAGACGTCCATGACATGACATGAAGACGTCCAAGACATGAAGACGTCCATGACATAAAGACGTCCATGACATGACATGACATGACATGAAGACGTCCATGACATGACATGACATGACATGAAGACGTCCAAGACATGAAGACGTCCATGACATAAAGACGTCCATGACATGAAGACGTCCATGACATGACATGAAGACATCCATGACATGAAGACGTCCATGACATAAAGACGTCCATGACATGAAGACGTCCATGACATGACATGAAGACGTCCAAGACATGACATGAAGACATCCATGACATGACATGAAGACGTCCATGACATGAAGACATCTATGACATGACATGAAGACATCCATGACATGAAGACATCTATGACATGACATGAAGACATCTATGACATGACATGAAGACATCCATGACATGAAGACATCTATGACATGACATGAAGACGTCCATGACATGACATGAAGACGTCCATGACATGAAGACATCCATGACATGACATGAAGACGTCCATGACATGAAGACATCTATGACATGACATGAAGACGTCCATGACATGACATGAAGACGTCCATGACATGAAGACGTCCATGACATGAAGACGTCCATGACATGACATGAAGACGTCCATGACATGAAGACGCCCATGACATGACATGAAGACGTCCATGACATGACATGAAGACATCTATGACATGAAGACATCTATGACATGACATGAAGACATCTATGACATGACATGAAGACATCTATGACATGAAGACATCTATGACATGACATGAAGACGTCCATGACATGACATGAAGACATCTATGACATGAAGACGTCCATGACATGAAGACGTCCAAGACATGAAGACGTCCATGACATGAAGATGTCCATGACATGACATGAAGACGTCCATGACATGACATGATGACATCCATGACATGAAGACGTCCATGACATGACATGAAGACGTCCATGACATGAAGACGTCCATGACATGACATGATGACATCCATGACATGAAGACGTCCATGACATGACATGATGACATCCATGACATGAAGACGTCCATGACATGAAGACATCTATGACATGAAGACATCTATGACATGACATGAAGACGTCCATGACATGAAGACATCTATGACATGAAGACATCCATGACATGACATGAAGACGTCCATGACATGAAGACGTCCATGACATGACATGAAGACATCTATGACATGAAGACATCTATGACATGACATGAAGACATCCATGACATGACATGAAGACATCCATGACATGACATGAAGACGTCCATGACATGAAGACGTCCATGACATGAAGACGTCCATGACATGAAGACGTCCATGACATGACATGAAGACGTCCATGACATGAAGACGTCCATGACGTGCAGTCTGAGCTGAGCAGACGATGACACAGTGAACTGTTCCTTTAACAAAGACAAACCTGTCCTCAGTGTCCACGGTCTCTCTGTCTGCTGTACGAGCCTCCGTCAGTGCGACAACGCTACATAAACGGCTTGTTTTGTCTTGACCCTCCCTCCTCCTCCTCCCCTCCTCCTCCTCCTCCTCCCTCTCCTCCTCCTCCTCCTCCCTCTCCTCCCTGTTCACCCCAAAGTCGAGCAGATCACCACTGTTTTCACCGCCGCCACCAGGCAAAAGGCATGGGACCATTTCTCAAAAGCACAGCGCAAGAACATAGACATTTGGCGCAAGCAGTGTGAGGTTGGTACACCTTCTTCTGTCCTCTCCTCCCACCCCACCCACCGCTTTCTTCTCTGCTCCCCAGGAGAGCTGACAGGCAGCCCCACAGGACATGCTGTGTTCAGTCAGTCAGTCAGTCAGTCAGTCAGTCAGTCAGTCAGACTCTGGCCTCTGATCCTCTGAGCCGGTACACTCTCTTCCTCCCTGCAGCACAGATGAAGGCGAAGATCTGACGCCTCCTGGAAAGTGCGAGGCGCTGCCATGGCAACAGTGATTTCCAGGGTTAAGTCTCTGATCAATTATTCATCCAGAGTCAAATCTAGATAACAAGTCAGAACATGAGCATGTTTGTGTACGAGGGAGGAGGATCTGTCCGCTTGCAGCTCAGCCAGCACTCGAGGGCGGGGCGGGTTCAGACGTGGAGCAGCCTGTGGCTCCGTGGAGTTTAGTTTGATCTGTGCGGGGAAATATGGAAATGAAAATGCAGAAATGAAAACAAATCCAACACGTAAACTAGAGAGCGTGTCGTGATGGGATCACACAACACGAGTACTCCGACGTCATCACTGCAGCGTAACACGAAGAGTGGACGTGAACATTTATATAATAATTAGATCATTTTGTCATTTTACATATTTAATAAAGAAACACTGTCAGTAAAATGACTTTAATGGAATTATTCTGAACTGTTCAAACTTTCAGTTTTACATTTCTGTAAAACTTCAAAATTACAATGAGACGTATAATTAATAATAATAAATTCCATATTTATTTAGAGATCATTGTTCTCATTGTACAGACATTTGTATGTAATTTAAGAAAATATAAAAATACTGTGTATATAATGAAGTCATTATTCTGTGTTTGTCATTAATACTTGAAAATTGGGATTTGGTTGTTAATTCAAATACATTTTAGAGTTTCATATTCGATTTAAAAAAACAGAAAATGACTGTAATCATTGTAATTTCCATAAATTAAGTTTGAATGTAACATTCAGCATTTCAGACAAAAACTTGTTTCATGTTTTCTTTATTTTCTCTTCGATCTGTTTTTATTTCTGCATTTGAATCAGTCCAGCCTGACGACGGATAACTCTGTCTGACATTTGTAAAGTTTGTGGTTGATGCCGAGGTAAGAGGCAGAGACACCTGACAGCATGTCTAGTACTCAGCAGTCCTCTTTATGTATCGGTGGTAAGTCTACACACGTTTCTATAGCAACAGTGAAACGCGCTGGATGTCTCTCCGTACAGATCTGATGATGCAGCTGAAGCTTGTCCCGTCTCTTTAAGAAGACGTGAATACATGTTTTCCCACGCTGCTCGCTCGTGGTTGGAACTGTTGTTCAATAATATTATATAATAATAATAAGTTTTGTAGAGTAATCAGTGAGGCCGGCCATACATGACTGTATCAGATGGAGTAGGAGAGTCAGAGCCAGTGACTGCAACCATCAACAGCTACAGCTCAGATCCTAATCCTGACTTTGCCCAGGACATGTCCTGATGTCTTTCACTGCAGACTGAATGTCCCACACTTCACACATTCTGTCTTTTAAGTGACAGTTTAACTTCCACCGTCAAAGTTTGTTTTTGATCGACTATAGAAAGACAGACGTATGTATATTACATCACCTGATTATTGTTTAATGCTCCGCCACAGCCTGAGCGTTATCAGTTTGTTTGACAGACAGATTATCAGAGTTAAGAAAGTGTCGTGCTCTGGACTCTGCTGGACTCGTGTCCACTTGATGTTTCAGGAGCTGAGGAACGCCCACAGCGAGGAGATCATGGGCATCCGGAGAGAGGAGGAGATGGAGATGTCCGACGACGACTCGGACGAGAATCCCTGCAAGAGGATTCGAACGGAGAACGGTACGAGAGAGAGTGATGTCATCATGAGTGATGTCATCATGAGTGATGTCATCATGAGTGATGTCATCATGTGTGATGTCATCATGTGTGAGGTCATCACGTGTGTCTCTGTTGTCACGACAACAAACTGAGTCTCTCCTCCTGTAGGTCTGTTCGATCAGTCTCAGGCGTCTCTGAAGGAGGAGAACGACTCGTTGCGCTGGCAGCTGGACGCCTACAGGAACGAGGTGGAGCTTCTGAGGAAAGAACAAATGAGATCGAGCCGAGTGGACGACGAACACACACACACACACACACACAGTCCAGAGGCTCAGATCCAGCTGCTGCAGCAGAGCATGCACAGCATGCAGCAGGTACGTCCAGCACCTTCATCCACCACGTTCAGCCAATCATCATCCAGAACCAGCAGCGGCTGATATCAGAGACTAGTCCAGCAGCGGCTGATATCAGAGACTAGTCCAGCAGCGGCTGATATCAGAGACTAGTCCAGCAGCGGCTGATATCAGAGACTAGTCCAGCAGCTGATATCAGAGACTAGTCCAGCAGCAGCTGATATCAGAGACTAGTCCAGCAGCAGCTGATATCAGAGACTAGTCCAGCAGCGGCTGATATCAGAGACTAGTCCAGCAGCGGCTGATATCAGAGACTAGTCCAGCAGCTGATATCAGAGACTAGTCCAGCAGCTGATATCAGAGACTAGTCCAGCAGCAGCTGATATCAGAGACTAGTCCAGCAGCGGCTGATATCAGAGACTAGTCCAGCAGCGGCTGATATCAGAGACTAGTCCAGCAGCGGCTGATATCAGAGACTAGTCCAGCAGCTGATATCAGAGACTAGTCCAGCAGCAGCTGATATCAGAGACTAGTCCAGCAGCGGCTGATATCAGAGACTAGTCCAGCAGCGGCTGATATCAGAGACTAGTCCAGCAGCGGCTGATATCAGAGACTAGTCCAGCAGCGGCTGATATCAGAGACTAGTCCAGCAGCTGATATCAGAGACTAGTCCAGCAGCGGCTGATATCAGAGACTAGTCCAGCAGCGGCTGATATCAGAGACTAGTCCAGCAGCGGCTGATATCAGAGACTAGTCCAGCAGCTGATATCAGAGACTAGTCCAGCAGCGGCTGATATCAGCGACTAGTCCAGCAGCTGATATCAGGGACTAGTCCAGTAGCAGCTGATATCAGAGACTAGTCCAGCAGCAGCTGATATCAGAGACTAGTCCAGCAGCGGCTGATATCAGAGACTAGTCCAGCGGCTGATATCAGGGACTAGTCCAGCAGCAGCTGATATCAGAGACTAGTCCAGCAGCAGCTGATATCAGCGACTAGTCCAGCAGCGGCTGATATCAGAGACTAGTCCAGCAGCAGTCAGTCCAGCTCGGCGTCTGTCTTTCAGCCTTTTATTTCACCAAGCTCTCACCAACCACTAACAGTCAGTCCCACATTTACTCTTGTCCGGCGGCTTCTTGCTCGCTCACTCTCTCCTTTTCTCTTCTTAGCTTCCTCCGTCAGCGTCCTCTTCACTTTCTGCTCCTCTGCCATTATGTCAATAGAAGCTGCTGAGCCTGGTTACCTCCTCTTCTTCTTCCTGGTCGTCCATAACGCCTGTTGGTACAAACACTCAGTTTGTCAGCTTGGCGCTGAGCTCACCGCCAAGCTGACAAACTGAGCTAACAGCAGCTAACAAACTGAGCTAACAGCAGCTAACAAACTGAGCTAACAGCAGCTAACAAACGGAGCTAACAGCAGCTAACAAACTGAGCTAACAGCAGCTAACAAACTGGGCTTACTTCACTGTCCATCAGGAGACGAATCAGAAAAAGACTTTATGAACTTCAAACATGTGACAGCGTTACGTGTTTCATTTTAAAGACTTTCTAAGCAGGAGCTGCTGAACACACACCACACACACACACACACACACACACACACACACACACACACACACAAACAAACACAAAGTGTGCTGACTCAGAGCTCTCCCATGATCCTTCACTCCACTCCTTCATGAAGCAGCACAGAAAGCTTTGTTAGAGCGGCGAGCTCATTTCAGCCAGTTAGCCTGATTCCACTTGACTTCCTGTCTGTTTCTATCGCAAGTGACAGGGCTGATCAAACTAGGCACACACACACCACACACACACACACACACACACACACACACACACACACACACACACACACACACACACTCGGCTTCAGTGTGTGTGAGCGTCACCCTGCTGTCGATTCTTGTTTGTCACTGTTGTTTCTGTTCCTCTGCGCCGACGAGCTGCCGTGACAAAGTGAATAGGAGCCTCACTGACATCAATGTTTCAACTTTATTACACTTTCATGATGGAAAGCTAATGAATTCTGCTTTGTGTTTGTGTCTTCCAGCAACTCCTGAGCCTGCAGGAGAAGCTGGCGAGTAAGGAGGCCGAGCTGGAGCAGGCCAGAGAGGAGCACTGCTACCTGGAAGGGGAGGTGCTCACCCTTCGAGATAAGGTTAGTCACCTGTGCGGAGTCTGTAAGATGATCACACTCAAACTTTAGCTCTAATCTGGGCTCGGGTCACAGCAACGCGGTCCAGACATCTTCCAGTTCCTCCTGGAGGTTCCTGTTGTGCCGCCACACCAGATGAAATGCGTAGCCACCTCAGCTGGTTCGTCTCCACACAAAGCTGTGCTGGCTCCACTCGTCTTAGACACCCTGCACAGGAAACTCAACTCAGCTGCTTGTATCTGAGATCTCACTCTTTCAGTCACGACAGGTGAGATAGGTTGGATCAGGTCTGCCCTCTGGCTCACTGCGGTGGTCTGGTAAAACTCCCTCAGCCTCGCACCAGTCCACCTCGTGCTCCGTTGTGCCGTCATTTACAAACAAGACCTCAGGATACTTCTTGAAGTCCTTCCCTCGGGCTCATCAGAACCTGGAGGAGGATTCCCAAACTTCTGATGAAGCCAACACAGCTGGGCCTTCAAACGGAGTCGATGCCTCTTCTGCAGCTATAACAGCTTCCACTCTTCTTGACGGCGTGTCCATTCGTTCTGTAGAGCATTTATGAGGTCAGGCACTGATGTTGGACGCCGGGCTCAGGTCTACGCTAAACCAGGTCTTCATGGACAGAAAAGGGCCTTCCCCAAACTGTTGCCACTGCAGCTTTGGATGCTACACACACAGAGCAAGCTGAGTTAGCAGCCGTGTGCTGATCAAAGCTACACAGCAGAGCCAGACGCATGAATCTCTGCAGCCTGTTACCACATCACTGTCTGTCTACAGCATACAAACACATGCTGCTGCAGCACAGAGGAGATGAGGTGATATGATGTCAGTCTGTAGTCAGTCTTTAGTCAGTCTTTAGTCAGTCTTTGGTCAGTCTTTAGTCAGTCTTTGGTCAGTCTTTAGTTAGTCTTTAGTCAGTCTTTGGTCAGTCTTTAGTCAGTCTTTGGTCAGTCTTTGGTCAGTCTTTAGTCAGTCTTTGGTCAGTCTTTGGTCAGTCTTTAGTCAGTCTTTAGTCAGTCTTTGGTCAGTCTTTGGTCAGTCTTTAGTCAGTCTTTAGTCAGTCTTTGGTCAGTCTTTAGTCAGTCTTTGGTCAGTCTTTGGTCAGTCTTTGGTCAGTCTTTAGTCAGTCTTTAGTCAGTCTTTGGTCAGTCTTTAGTCAGTCTTTAGTCAGTCTTTGGTCAGTCTTTAGTCAGTCTTTAGTCAGTCTTTGGTCAGTCTTTGGTCAGTCTTTAGTCAGTCTTTAGTCAGTCTTTAGTCAGTCTTTGTTCAGTCTTTAGTCAGTCTTTGATCAGTCTTTAGTCAGTCTTTGGTCAGTCTTTAGATCTTTGAAGTTGTTTGAGTGTGTTTGAGCACGACACAGATATGTGACAATGATGCCACATTTTGTCTGAGAGAGAGAGAGAGCAGCACACACACACACACACACACACTCACACACACACACACTCACACACACGCACACACACTCACACA
The DNA here is from genome assembly GCA_004119915.2 of Collichthys lucidus. Taxonomy (NCBI): domain Eukaryota; kingdom Metazoa; phylum Chordata; class Actinopteri; family Sciaenidae; genus Collichthys; species Collichthys lucidus. The sequence continues at coordinate 1,453,389 of CM014079.1, forward strand.
CACACACACACACACACACACACACACACACACACACAAAGACAGTAACACACACACACACACACACACACACACACACACACACTCGGGTGAAACCACTCACCTCTCTGCAGGAGAACACAGAGAAACAGTGAAGCGAGGCTGTTGCCATGGCAGCCCTCCTGTCCTTCAAACCTCCTTCATCCCTCCATCATTGTCATCCTGTGTGTGCGGTTTATAAATACATGTGTGGACCGAGGTTAGTGGATCAGAACCAGTGTTACTTATCACCTACAGTGTGATCACATTGAATAACACTGCTGTAAACAGCCTGAGCATCAGGTCTAAGCTCAGCTGTTGATCTGACCTCAGCTTCGCTGTGACTTGCTGAAGGAGTTCAAGTCTCTCAGGCTCTTTTCACTAATGATGGGACAGAGGTCAAAGCTCCATCGCATCCAAAGGAGCAGCTGAGGTGGGTTGGGATGCTCCCTGGGTGTCTTCCTCTGGAGGTGTTCAGGACACATCCAACTGGGAGGGGACTTCAGGGCAGACCCAGAACCTGCTGGATGGACCACATAATCCATCTAGACCGGGAACGCCTCGGGATCCTCCAGGAAGAGCTGGAATGTGTTGGTAGGGAGAAGAACGTGTGGAACGCTCTGCTACACCTGCTGCCACCATGACCAGCCACGAAGTGGAAGAAGATGGATGATGGATGGATGGATGGATGATGGATGGATGATGGATGGATGGATGGATAGATGGATGGATGGATGGATGATGGATGGATGATGGATGGATGGATGATGGGTGTATGATGGATGGATGATGGATGGATGATGGATGGATGGTTAGATAGATGGATGGATGGATGATGGATGGATGGGTGGATGATGGATGGATGGATGATCGATGGATTGATGGATGGATGGATGGATGATGGATGGATGATCGATGGATGGATGATGGATGGATGATCGATGGATGGATGATGGATGGATGATGGATGGATTGATGGATGGATGAGGGATGGATGGATGATGGATGGATAGATGTTGGATGGATGATGGATGGATAATCGATGGATTGATGGATGGATGGATGGATGGGTGATGGATAGATAGATAGATGTATGATGGATGGATGGATGGATGGATGGATGGATGGATGGATGGATGATGGGTGTATGATGATGGATGATGGATGGATGATGGTTGGATGGATGGATGGATGATGGTTGGATGGATGGATGGATGATGGTTGGATGGATGGATGGATGAGTTCATGACCCGTGCATGAAGGACTCAGAGTGAATGTTTCTTTTGCTGCATTTGTTTGTCTTCCGGTAAGACGTGGTGGTATCCAATTAGAACGCTCCTGGTTCATCCAATCAGAACGCTCCTGGTTCATCCAATCAGAACGCTCCTGGTTCATCCAATCAGAACGCTCCTGGTTCATCCAATCAGAACGCTCCTGGTTCATCCGTTTCTAACGCTCCATCCTTTAATATCTCTCTGTTTACTCCGGGCTCACTTAGGAGAGATGTAGGATTCTGTTTTTTCTGCCTGTTGAGATTTTACTCGTCCTTGTCTCGGGTAAATCCAGATTCTTTTCATCGTTGCTATTTATGTAAATGATGGAAACTGATGTTAATTTTCCTCCATCTGTGTCTATTGATTCTTTGAAAATGCTTTTACGCACGCTAACGCTCAGCTCAGCTCCGCTTGAACACGAGGAAACATGAATGAATTTAACCATCAATACAGACGAAGGTGGAGAACCATGAGACCAGAAAGACTGAAGACAAGAACCTCTGGATCCCTGAGACTCTTTTCTGATCAGTAATGAAATCAGTGACAGCGTATTTGTGACTGACGCTCACCTGTCAGTCTATAAAAGCTCAGTGCACTCGTCATTTCTGTGAATAATGCAAACAGATTTGTTTTTGTACATTACACAGACGGTATGTTTTAAACATCCAACCTTGGTTTATTCTAATTATTCAGCTCTACTAATCAAAATCCAGCTGGTTTTAAATGTGTCCGCTCGTTGGTCATTAATTATTTTGGAGTTAGTTTTTCCAAGTTGTGTTGTTATGAATAAAAATGAATTAAAACTCGAACGTCTGGATTTCAATAGCGAGGCTGATAGAAAACAGCTGGTCATGATGAGAAGGACGTCCGGTGGTGTGGAGCTGGAGCAGCTGTCAGTCAGGTGTAACCTCCGTCATGAAGCTGGAGTATTCAGCCGAGTTTCATCTGTCTGTGGAACAAACTCAGCAGAGAAATGAAGCGGAGCTGACAAACAGCCGAGAAGCAAACTGCAACATGTTCACGTCACGTTCTTCATCATGAAGAGACGCTTTGGATGCAGCGTTACTTTCAGAGCTGTGATGTTACCATAGATACTGCAACATCGCAGCCACGTCCGCTTGGATTTAGATATTCAGGAGCTCCAATCAACCGTTAAGACATCACGATGCAGGCCGGGGCCGGGCTGACGGTTGGGTCATGTTCTAAGAAGGTAGAGCTGGGTATCATCAGCATAGAGGTGGATCCTGTGATATTACAAGACGCTCCTTTGGTGTTCAGTGCACGGAAATGTGGAAACGTCTCGCTGACCCAGACCAACCGAACACACCCAGAGAAGATGAAGAACAGAGTGAAGGTCTTTGTCATTTCCATCCATCTCATGTTTCTGATGTCGTCCTTATGCGTTTATCAGACTCATGGCTCAGCACTGATGTGACGGTGTGCAGTGCGTCATCCACACTCCTCTGTAGAAAGCTCGAGCCCGGTTTCATTACCCTCTAACAGAGACATCTATAAAACAGCAGCAGAGAAAACAAGCGCTCCTCTGCTGCAGATGAATTTGAGTCATCCTGTTCTGTCTTTGTCTCTTCAGCTGCTGAGCGGCAGTGTGGAGGCTGTGGAGGGAACCAACGGACAGCTCCATGAAAAGGTGAGAGCCAGAACACACCAGAGCTGGGCTTCAGGGTCTGAGGGCAGGTCCACATCTGCTCCAAGTCAAGTGAAAGTTGAAGCTTTCTTCTATAATAAATGACCTGAGCTACACGTTTTCAAAGGAAACCTTTTCCACATACGATGCTCGGACACTCAAACTGATTTCTTCTAGACAAGATCAAATGTTTATGGAGGCACCATGAGAGGAACCTTCACAGCTCTTTATGTTTCTACATATGGACACCTACAGTACAGACAGACAGACAGACAGACAGACAGACAGACAGACAGACAGACAGACAGATGTCAGGACATGGATACATAAAACATGCTGCATTAACCAGAGAAACTCTGAGTGGAAAGATCTGATGCTTTTTATTAAATCATGATGGTTGTGTGTGTGTGTGTGTGTGTGTGTGTGTGTGTGTGTGTGTGTGTGTGTGTTTGTGTGTACACTGTATGTATATTTAACTGTTTGTCTTTCACAGCTAACAGACTGAGCTAACATGAGCTAACAGACTGAGCTAACATGAGCTAACAGCAACTAACAGACTGAGCTAACATGAGCTAACAGCAGCTAACAGACTGAGCTAACATGAGCTAACAACAGCTAACAGACTGAGCTAACATGAGCTAACAGCAGCTACAGCTGTCAGCAGTTTACTTCACTGTCCATCATAAACTCTGTAAATCACAGAGAGTTGAGGCGGAGCAGCCGGAGGACATCAGAGGGAAAACCAGAAAACATTTCCTCCATAAAATATGATCCAGTTTCACCAGAATCAGTGAAATAGTTGCTGCTGTGTGACTTAGTGCCGTAAAGCGTTACGTACTTCTCCCGACCCGGAGCCCAAAGTTACATAGAGTGAGAACAGACGTACGAATGACAGAGACACCGTTCACCTGATCACAGGTCAGAGTGGGTCACCTGATCACAGGTCAGAGTGGGTCACCTGATCACAGGTCAGTGTGGGTCACCTGATCACAGGTCAGAGTGGGTCACCTGATCACAGGTCAGAGTGGATCACCTGATCACAGGTCAGAGTGGGTCACCTGCTCACAGGTCAGAGTGGGTCACCTGATCACAGGTCAGAGTGGGTCACCTGATCACAGGTCAGAGTGGGTCACCTGCTCACAGGTCAGAGTGGGTCACCTGATCACAGGTCAGAGTGGGTCATCTGATCACAGGTCAGTGTGGGTCACCTGATCACAGGTCAGAGTGGGTCACCTGATCACAGGTCAGTGTGGGTCACCTGATCACAGGTCAGAGTGGATCACCTGATCACAGGTCAGTGTGGGTCACCTGATCACAGGTCAGTGTGGGTCACCTGATCACAGGTCAGTGTGGGTCACCTGATCACAGGTCAGTGTGGGTCACCTGATCACAGGTCAGTGTGGGTCACCTGATCACAGGTCAGTGTGGGTCACCTGATCACAGGTCAGTGTGGGTCACCTGATCACAGGTCAGAGTGGGTCACCTGATCACAGTTTAGAGTGGTTTCTGTTGTGTTTGTATATTTTAATGTGTGTAAAATGTGTGTGTGTGTTCACAGGGGATTAACGGGTGTGTCCCTTCGCTGTATCACGGCCGAGAGAGGAGGACGGAGGTCGTCATGAGAGGAGGAGTCGCATCAGAGAAAGAGGCTCTGCTTCTGGGTAAAGTCACATGACTGATGAGCTGCTTCCCCCTCACATTAACACTTCCTGTTTGTCTTCACACCTTGAACCTTTTTCTGCTGTTCTGACTGAAGAATTGGCGCCACCTGCTGTTCATCTCATGAACCAACTCCTGATATTCTCACAACAGTGAATTTAATTTCAGTCTGATGTACAACACAGACCAGAACAGCTGATCTGTGGTTTAAAGATTGATGCAGGTCATTCATTTCCAATGACAGGCGAGCAGACGCCGAGGCAACCGCCCGAGGCCATGCTCGTCCTCATGCGGACGTCACGGAGACTACGTCCAGGTTTTAGACAGTCTGCGAGGACGTCACAGAGACTACGTCCAGGTTTTAGACAGTCTGCGAGGACGTCACAGAGACTACGTCCAGGTTTTAGACAGTCTGCGGGGACGTCACGGAGACTACGTCCAGGTTTTAGACAGTCTGCGGGGACGTCAGAGAGACTACGTCCAGGTTTTAGACAGTCTGCGGGGACGTCACAGAGACTACGTCCAGGTTTTAGACAGTCTGCGGGGACGTCACAGAGACTACGTCCAGGTTTTAGACAGTCTGCGAGGACGTCACAGAGACTACGTCCAGGTTTTAGACAGTCTGCGGGGACGTCACAGAGACTACGTCCAGGTTTTAGACAGTCTGCGAGGACGTCACAGAGACTACGTCCAGTCTTTCTCTCCTCTTGAAGCGTTTGTTACGTAACAGACTCTCCATGAGTTTCTCATTATGAGCGCCTCCATTATTCCATCCAGAGAAAATGTGGGTTGAACCGGTTCCTCCTGGCTCCGCTGTGTTCTGCTGTTTCCACCTCAGGACTGATGTGGGTCTAATTTGGCTCCGTGTGAACGGAGGTGAACGTGTGAGCGAGCTGGTTCTGGCTCCGGGCTCCAGATGGATTATGCACACAGTGGGATCATGAAATCTTTGACTTGGAATTCACTGACGGCTTTTCCTCTGAATTTAATTTCAGAGTGTGAGCGGGCGGTGCTGCTTCAGGTGGAGGCGTCTCTGGGTCGATGGTTCGAGTGGAGGCAGCTGAGCTCACTGTGGGACTGCGGGAGTGTTTGTTTGCATTAAAGATGACTGAACATAAATGAAGCTGAACTGGTCTGGGCTCACGTCGCTGTCGTCGTGTTCTCCGGCTGGTATCTGGCTTTCAAAGCCGAGCCAGCGAGGCCACAGAGGACACGCTGCCTCAAAGCCTCTGTGTCTTCGTCTGTCTCCTCGTCTCTGATGCTCGTCCCTGTTTTCTCCTTCAAACATGCGTCTCACTCTGTGCAGGGCCCACACAGCAGCTGGACTGAATTCATTTGTTCCTCCCTGTGTTCCTCGGCACAGACAGAGCTGTGTTATTTGTACTGAAGCTGCTGCTGCTTCGTCCGGGGAACATTTATCTCACTTAGCGGCACAGAAAATCCAAATATGAAGGAGAGAGGAGGCCCGGCGCTCCGTCTCCCTGCCTCTGAAGCTGCTGCTGGGACTTTTTCAGTGTTCACATCAAATGAGGCGACTGGTTCAGAGGTTCTGCTGCCGTGTTCACTGTTAGACTGGACACTGCCGGTTCAGAGGTTCTGTCTCTGTGTTCACTGTTAGACTGGACACTGCCGGTTCAGATGTTCTGTCACTGTGTTCACTGTTAGACTGGACACTGCTGGTTCAGATGTTCTGTCGCCGTGTTCACTGTTAGACTGGACACTGCCGGTTCAGAGGTTCTGTCGCCGTGTTCACTGTTAGACTGGACACTGCTGGTTCAGAGGTTCTGTCTCTGTGTTCACTGTTAGACTGGACACTGCTGGTTCAGAGGTTCTGTCTCTGTGTTCACTGTTAGACTGGACACTGCCGGTTCAGAGGTTCTGTTACTGTGTTCACTGTTAGACTGGACACTGCTGGTTCAGAGGTTCTGTCTCTGTGTTCACTGTTAGACTGGACACTGCCGGTTCAGAGGTTCTTTTGCTGTGTTCACTGTTAGACTGGACACTGCCGGTGCAGAGGTTCTGTTACTGTGTTCACTGTTAGACTGGACACTGCTGGTTCAGAGGTTCTGTCTCTGTGTTCACTGTTAGACTGGATACTGCTGGTTCAGAGGTTCTGTCGCTGTGTTCACTGTTAGACTGGACACTGCCGGTTCAGAGGTTCTGTTACTGTGTTCACTGTTAGACTGGACACTGCTGGTTCAGAGGTTCTGTCGCTGTGTTCACTGTTAGACTGGACACTGCCGGTTCAGAGGTTCTGACGTTGTGTTCACTGTTAGACTGGACACTGCCGGTTCAGAGGTTCTGTTACTGTGTTCACTGTTAGACTGGACACTGCCGGTTCAGAGGTTCTGTCTCTGTGTTCACTGTTAGACTGGACACTGCCGGTTCAGAGGTTCTGTTACTGTGTTCACTGTTAGACTGGACACTGCCGGTTCAGAGGTTCTGTCTCTGTGTTCACTGTTAGACTGGACACTGCCGGTTCAGAGGTTCTGTTACTGTGTTCACTGTTAGACTGGACACTGCCGGTTCAGAGGTTCTGTCTCTGTGTTCACTGTTAGACTGGACACTGCCGGTTCAGAGGTTCTGTTACTGTGTTCACTGTTAGACTGGACACTGCCGGTTCAGAGGTTCTGTTGCTGTGTTCACTGTTAGACTGGACACTGCCGGTTCAGAGGTTCTGTCGCTGTGTTCACTGTTAGACTGGACACTGCCGGTTCAGAGGTTCTGTCGCTGTGTTCACTGTTAGACTGGACACTGCCGGTTCAGAGGTTCTGTCGCTGTGTTCATTGTTAGACTGGACACTGCCGGTTCAGAGGTTCTGTCTCTGTGTTCACTGTTAGACTGGACACTGCCGGTTCAGAGGTTCTGTCGCTGTCACCTTCGTGTCTGTTGAACACAGACCGCGGTCTGATGGATTGTTAGAAGCATGTTGGACAAACGTTGTAAAGTTTTCGTGGTGGAAGTTCGATGACACTTATAGACTCACACCCTCTGGTGGCTTCGCTCCACGTGAACAGACCTGGTGGGACGGATTTAATCAGGCCCGTCTGTAATTGCCAACGTTTCGCCACATAAATCAAGGAAATAAATATTGGCTGTGCCGGATCCTCCAGGGGACGCCACTCTATTGCAGCACCACCCTCCTCCACTCGCTGCATGACTGCCTACCTTGCAGGACCTTTCAGAAGTGATCAGCTCTTTCTGCTCGTCCAGCGTTTTTATGGCTCCGCTGCCGTTTGTTTATTGTGCAGCACTTCATGAGGATGCAGATCGGCTGCTCGGCTCAGACTCAGTGGAGTGTCTCCGTCAGCTCGCTCTGTTGGTTTTATTGGTTTGACAAGCTTGTGTCTTTAAAGCTCTCATGAATGCTGATGGAAAATAATGAATCTGCTGCTAAAACATGTTGATTGTGTAAATACCACGTGGACGAGGACTGTTGGAAGCTTTAATATCCAGCCTGACATGGTGTCTGTATGTGTCATGTCATGATGAGCTCTCTTCTTCTCTGCAGGCGTCATATCCACTTTCCTCCACGTCCATCCCTTTGGTGCTAACCTAGAGTATCTGTGGTCGTACATCCAGAGACTGGACTCCAAGGTAGAGGAGGAACACACAGTCTGTGATGAAGAGCGGCAGGCAAACATTTGCTAATTAACGCTCTGTCTCTCTGTCTCTCTCTGTCTCTCTCTCTGTCTCTCTCTGTCTCTCTGTCTCTTTGTCTCTGTCTCTCTCTCTCTCTGTCACTGTCTCTGTCTCTCTGTCTCTTTGTCTCTGTCTCTGTCTCTCTCTCTCTCTCTCTGTCTCTCTCTCTGTCTCTCTCTGTCTCTCTGTCTCTTTGTCTCTGTCTCTCTCTCTCTCTCTCTCTGTCTCTGTCTCTGTCTCTGTCTGTCTATCTCTTTGTCTCTCTATCTCTTTGTCTCTGTCTCTCTGTCTGTCTCTGTCTCTGTCTGTCTCTGTCTCTCTCTCTCTGTCTGTCTCTCTCTCTCGGTCACTCTCTCTGTCTCTCTGTCTCTGTCTGTCTCTGGCTCTGTCTCTTTGTCTCTGTCTGTCTATCTCTTTGTCTCTGTCTCTGTCTCTCTGTCTCTGTCTCTCTGTCTGTCTATCTCTTTGTCTCTCTATCTCTTTGTCTCTGTCTCTGTCTCTCTGTCTGTCTCTCAGGTATCGGCGGTGGAGCTTGAGCGCCTCATGGTCCGCCTCCCCGGGATGTTCCGTCAGGAGCTGAGCGGCGTTGGTGCGACTCTGGAGAAGCGATGGAAGTTCTGCGGGTTCGACAGCCTCGGTTCTGCGTGACGCAGGAAGAACGCACACACACACTGAACAGACACACACCGCCTTCACGTGTGTGTGTGTGTGTGCGTTCGTTCCTGGATATTCAGCGTGTCCACCAGTGAACGTTCACTGCAAACCTGAGACTGTGCTTCAGACACAGCCGAGCGGCAGCAGGAGGAGAGTGAAGTTATACCAAAGTCCTTCAACATTTGTTTCATCAACAGTGACAGAACTGATGCTGTGATCAGCTGATCGGAAACTAAACTCACAGAGTTTACACACCAACTCATCTCTGATCCATTTAGAGTTACACTGACACCTTTGGTCATTCAGTGAACTGCAGTCATATTAATATGTTAATGTTACGTTAATGTCTCTGATGCTTTATGTGTTCAGGTACAGTCAGTTAGCTCTGTTGCTGTGGTTACTTCATGTCTGTGATAACTGTCGGACAGCTGAGTCGATCTACGGAGGCAGAAAAACAAAAAACAAAGCAGTGTCACATTACACTTATAACGTTAAGGTATACGTAACGTTCGTTGACGACGTTCGTTCATGACGTTCGTTCATGACGTTCGTTCATGACGTTCGTTGACGACGTTCGTTCATGACGTTCGTTCATGTTGTTCGTTCACGACGTTCGTTCATGTTGTTTGTTCACGACGTTCGTTCATGACGTTCGTTCACGACGTTCGTTCACGACGTTCGTTCATGACGTTCGTTCATGACGTTCGTTCATGTTGTTCGTTCATGACGTTCGTTCATGTTGTTCGTTCACGACGTTCGTTCATGTTGTTCGTTCACGACGTTCGTTCACGACGTTCGTTCATGTTGTTCGTTCACGACGTTCGTTCATGTTGTTCGTTCACGACGTTCGTTCATGTTGTTCGTTCACGACGTTCGTTCACGACGTTCGTTCATGACGTTCGTTCATGTTGTTCGTTCACGACGTTCGTTCACGACGTTCGTTCATGTTGTTTGTTCACGACGTTCGTTCATGACGTTCGTTCACGACGTTCGTTCACGACGTTCGTTCATGACGTTCGTTCATGACGTTCGTTCATGTTGTTCGTTCATGACGTTCGTTCATGTTGTTCGTTCACGACGTTCGTTCATGTTGTTCGTTCACGACGTTCGTTCACGACGTTCGTTCATGTTGTTCGTTCACGACGTTCGTTCATGTTGTTCGTTCACGACGTTCGTTCATGTTGTTCGTTCACGACGTTCGTTCACGACGTTCGTTCATGACGTTCGTTCATGTTGTTCGTTCACGACGTTCGTTCACGACGTTCGTTCACGACGTTCGTTCATGTTGTTCGTTCACGACGTTCGTTCACGACGTTCGTTCATGTTGTTTGTTCACGACGTTCGTTCATGTTGTTCGTTCATGACGTTCGTTCATGTTGTTCGTTCACGACGTTCGTTCATGTTGTTCGTTCACGACGTTCGTTCATGTTGTTCGTTCACGACGTTCGTTCATGACGTTCGTTCATGTTGTTCGTTCACGACGTTCGTTCATTCACGACGTTCGTTCACGACGTTCGTTCATTCACGACGTCCGTTCACGACGTTAGTTCGTGACGTAGATCGAAATGCTGAAACTTCACGTGATGCTGGTTTGTTTTTTGTGTCTGTGGTTAGTTCACTGTCTGTAATAAGAGCAGGACAGCCGAGCGTCTGTGACAGAGTTGGTGTGTAAACATGAGACATGATTTTTGTTTGTTAATGACACATGATGTGGGCGTGGAAAGATGTACTTCCTGCAGAGGTCGAGGACGTGAACTGTGTGCGAGAGGAACAGGACCATATTTAGAGAACACTGCACGAGGATGATGGAAATACGAGCGCTCATATCGTGTTTTATGGAGGACGAGTCGATTCAATCATTCCACTTAATTTATTTCATTAAACTGAGGCGTCTCTCCGCCGTGAGTCACAAAATGATGAACTGTGTTCTGCTTTTTTACGACTTCATTTGTTTCCTCTGAAGCGTGACGACGACGAAGATACTGAAGAGGACGAGACGTTTCCTGTCGCCAGTTCTTTTGTGACCGCGTGCTGAACGTGATTTTGTATCATGAAGTGAAAGTTTGTTTTTCTTATTTAATAAAGTCGTCGTCAGCAGAGATGAGTCGTTGCTTTACTTTCATCATGCACATCATGTCCGGAGGCTGATCCCAGGTCTGCTGCCGCGCTGTTCACAGACCACAGACCGTGTGAAGCTGGTCTGAGGTCAGTTCATCAGAGAACTTACACACAGTATGTCTCTGCTAACTTCAGTATCTGTGACTCATTGAGATGATTTGTGAGCTGACAGAAAAGAAATCACAAAGTACGTCCACTCTGTGATTTTCCTTCTGACACACTGACAACATAATGGACAAAGATCCAACACAGACAGACCTTTATGTCCAAGATAAAATCCTTTATGTTGGAGCAGGAACAGAAGTCACCAAGACTGAACTTTGAGTCCTACATGAGTCAGAATGAGTTCTTCACCTGACGTGATGCTGTTTAAACAGAGTATAACACATTTAGTTCCACAAACTATGAATGCTTCTTAGAATTTGTAATTAACCCTTGGAGGGTCCCGTTATGTGTCCTGAATAGTTCCTAAGACAAAACGTGGCTCCTTCCTAAAAACTGCTATAAAATAATATATAATAATATATAATATATAATATTTTTTCACTTTAAACACGTCAGTCTTTTAGCACTACTTCAGCCTGAAATATACTTCTTTCGCAGAAAACAGTAAAAAGTGTGAAACTTTGCTGCACGTTTTGAATGGGTAAAATGGCGCCACGTGGTGGACAAATATAAAAACTACAAATTGAAAGCCAGTGGTCCAAAATGAAATCTTAACATAAAGGAATGCATTAATTTATGTTAGGATAAACGTGGGATCAAAAAAGTGTTTTTAATGGTATTTAATGGGGCACGTTTTGCCGCTAGGAACTATTTAGGATGCATTTCTGTTGCTAAGCCATTTTAGGCTTAATAAAGTACTGAGATTTCTATTCTAAAAAAAATAAAAATAAATATCTTTGACCAATAGCAATCTTCATTCAACACAGCCACATTTCTTAAAAAATAAACAAAGCAAAAAAAAAAAAAAAAAAGCCACAGATGGCTCAAGGGTTAATGTTGTTAATCACATAAATCAGTGTTTGTTGTGATTTACATTTACATTTCGTCACTGAGCAGACGCTTTTATCCAAAGAGACTCAGAGAAGGAACAGTCAGGTGCAGTGTGATAAGAAGCGCTGTGACTTTCTTAAAGGGACAGCTTTCTCAAGTCCAGCTGTTGGCAGTGTTGTAGAGGAGGTCCTCTCTGCAGAGCTGGAGGTCTTCAGGAGGTCTGTGAAGGTCTAGAGGGACGCCCCTGATCTGTAGGAGCTGGTAGGACGTTCCACCAACGGGGAAAAATGTGTTTCTTCTGAAGAGGTTTCACTGTGCGGGCTGGAGGCCCGCGTTAGGAGGACGGTACAGTAATCTAGTGTGGAGATGAACACAGCTTATGTCAGTTGATAAGTCAAGGAGAACGAGGACGGAGGACGGTGCTGCTGCTCTGGCTTCTTTGAAGGCTCCTGTCACAGAAAACAGAGTTTGTCTCGGATCAAGAAGATTGTTCTGTCGGAGGAATTCTGAGAGTTGCTTAGCGACAGGACGATAGTTCTGGACCTGAGCAGGTTCAGAGGGTTTCTTGAGTAGAGGCGTTACTCGAGCTGCTTTGAATGCAGCGGGAGAAGTGCCTGAGCTCAGTGACTCATTATCACATGTGTGACAGCTGCCATGATGGCTGCTCCAACGAGCATGTAGGAGGACGGCTACATGTCAACAGTTTGGATCCCTCACTCTCAGAGAAAAAGGAAGTGCAAGCACATGTTGTAAAAGTTCAGCAGCTGATTCGGTGCCGCCCAGCTGACATGGAGAGACACATGTAGTCGGACTGCTACTTTATTAATGGTGTTTAAAACTGTGTTAGGGCTGCCAGACATCTGCTCACAGTGTTAGGAGGAGTCGGTTTGGGAGTGAGCTGCTCAGAGAACTGGCTGCTGATTGCTGCAGCTTTGCCTGTAAAGAACGATGCAAAGGTATCAGCGGTAAGGCTGGAGGAGGGTGGAGGAGGGGTGGAGGAGGGGTGGAGGAGGTGGCGAGGAGGTGGAGAAGGGTGGAGGAGACGGGTGGGGGGGAGGAGGTGGAGGAGGTGTAGTAGGTGGAGAAGTGGAGGAGGTGGTGGAGGTGGAGGAGGTGGAGGAGGTGGAGGAGGTGGAGGAGGTGGAGAAGGTGGAGGAGGTGGTGGAGGTGGAGGAGGTGGAGGAGGTGGAGGAGGTGTAGTAGGTGGAGAAGGTGGAGGAGGTGGTGGAGGTGGAGGAGGTGGAGGAGGTGGTGGAGGTGGAGGAGGTGGAGGAGGTGGAGGGTTGAGTAGTGATTTAAAGGTGGAGAAAAGTTTCCGGGTGTCAGTGACTTTGTTGTTGTAAAAATCAGTCTGTGCAGCAGTGACGCTGGTTGGAAAGACGATGGAAGTGTCTGGTAACTTTTGAGGTCATCAGTGTAATCCCACTGTGTAACTATGTCCAGCTGTACTCGAGTATTTGTTCTTCAAAAACTGGTGAGTCTCCAACTTTGTTAACAGCCAATCATCATCCAGAACCAGCAGCGGCTGATATCAGAGACTAGTCCAGCAGCGGCTGATATCAGAGACTAGTCCAGCAGCGGCTGATATCAGAGACTAGTCCAGCAGCGGCTGATATCAGCGACTAGTCCAGCAGCTGATATCAGAGACTAGTCCAGCAGCGGCTGATATCAGAGACTAGTCCAGCAGTGGCTGATATCAGCGACTAGTCCAGCAGCAGCTGATATCAGAGACTAGTCCAGCAGCGGCTGATATCAGCGACTAGTCCAGCAGCGGCTGATATCAGAGACTAGTCCAGCAGCGGCTGATATCAGAGACTAGTCCAGCAGCGGCTGATATCAGAGACTAGTCCAGCAGCTGATATCAGAGACTAGTCCAGCAGCGGCTGATATCAGACTAGTCCAGCAGCGGCTGATATCAGAGACTAGTCCAGCGGCTGATATCAGAGACTAGTCCAGCAGCGGCTGATATCAGCGACTAGTCCAGCAGCGGCTGATATCAGAGACTAGTCCAGCAGCGGCTGATATCAGAGACTAGTCCAGCAGCGGCTGATATCAGCGACTAGTCCAGCAGCGGCTGATATCAGAGACTAGTCCAGCAGCGGCTGATATCAGAGACTAGTCCAGCAGCGGCTGATATCAGAGACTAGTCCAGCAGCGGCTGATATCAGAGACTAGTCCAGCAGGCTGATATCAGCGACTAGTCCAGCAGCGGCTGATATCAGAGACTAGTCCAGCAGCGGCTGATATCAGCGACTAGTCCAGCAGCTGATATCAGAGACTAGTCCAGCAGCGGCTGATATCAGAGACTAGTCCAGCAGCGGCTGATATCAGAGACTAGTCCAGCAGCGGCTGATATCAGAGACTAGTCCAGCAGCGGCTGATATCAGAGACTAGTCCAGCAGCGGCTGATATCAGAGACTAGTCCAGCAGCGGCTGATATCAGAGACTAGTCCAGCAGCGGCTGATATCAGAGACTAGTCCAGCAGCGGCTGATATCAGCGACTAGTCCAGCAGCTGATATCAGAGACTAGTCCAGCAGCGGCTGATATCAGAGACTAGTCCAGCAGCGGCTGATATCAGAGACTAGTCCAGCAGCGGCTGATATCAGAGACTAGTCCAGCAGCGGCTGATATCAGAGACTAGTCCAGCAGCGGCTGATATCAGAGACTAGTCCAGCAGCGGCTGATATCAGAGACTAGTCCAGCAGCGGCTGATATCAGCGACTAGTCCAGCAGCGGCTGATATCAGAGACTAGTCCAGCAGCTGATATCAGGACTAGTCCAGCGGCTGATATCAGAGACTAGTCCAGCAGCGGCTGATATCAGAGACTAGTCCAGCAGCGGCTGATATCAGAGACTAGTCCAGCAGCGGCTGATATCAGAGACTAGTCCAGCAGCGGCTGATATCAGAGACTAGTCCAGCAGCGGCTGATATCAGAGACTAGTCCAGCAGCGGCTGATATCAGAGACTAGTCCAGCAGCGGCTGATATCAGAGACTAGTCCAGCAGCGGCTGATATCAGAGACTAGTCCAGCAGCGGCTGATATCAGGACTAGTCCAGCAGCGGCTGATATCAGAGACTAGTCCAGCAGCGGCTGATATCAGAGACTAGTCCAGCAGCGGCTGATATCAGAGACTAGTCCAGCAGCGGCTGATATCAGAGACTAGTCCAGCAGCAGCTGATATCAGAGACTAGCCCAGCAGCTGATATCACCAACGGCGACGAGACCCACTACAGGAAAGAGGTGGAGCTTCTGACCAGATGGTGCAAAGACAACAACCTCCTGCTAAACATCAGCAAGACCAAAGAGATTGTTGTCAGCTTCCAGAAAGGCCACACCCAACACCCCCCACTGACCATCGACGGTGCTGCAGTGGAGAGGGTGAGCAGCACCAAGTTCCTGGGGGTGCACATCAGTGATGACCTCTCCTGGACCACCAACACTGCATCACTGGCCAAGAAAGCACATCAGCGTCTCTACTTCCTGCGCAAACTGAAGCGGGCAAGCGCTCAACCACCCATCATGACCACGTTTTACAGAGGAACCATTGAAAGCATCCTCACCAGCTGCATCACCGTGTGGGGCGGGAGCTGCACTGAATACAACAGGAAGGCTCTACAACGCATCGTGAGGACAGCTGGGAGGATAATTGGTGTACCACTCCCATCCCTGCAAGACCTCTACACCACTCGCCTCACCCGCAAAGCCATCACAATCGTCGAGGATACAAGTCACCCTGCACACAGTCTGTTCAGCCTCCTGCCCTCCAGGAAGAGGTACAGGAGTCTCCGCTCCCGCACCACCAGACTCACGAACAGCTTCGTCCACCAGGCCGTGAGACTGCTGAACCCCCCCCCCCCCAGCCCCCCAGCCGTGTGTGTGTGTGTGTGTGTGTGTGTGTGTGTGTGTGTGTCAGTCTTGTTGGTGACTCTTGAACAAACTTCTTTAGTCCTGAACTCACACTCAGTGTTAATGTTTCACCTCTCAGACTGACTGAAGTCCAGAAGATCAGAATTACTTTATTGGCCATAAATGCACGCACGCACACACACACACACACACTCACACTCACACACACACTCACACACGCACGCACACACACACACACACACACACACGCACACACAACACACACACACACACACACACGCGCACACACACACACACACACACACACACACGCGCACACACACACACACACACGCGCACACACACACACACACACACACACGCGCACACCACACACACACACAACACACACACACACACACGCACACACACAGGTAGATAAGGTGACCTGATTTGCTGTAAATGGAGGAAGGAGGAGCTCCAGGTGATCCAGGTTCAAAGAACAGGGAGTGACCCTGTTCAGTCACCTTGTTCAGACGGAGCAGAAGGAGGAAACCTGAAGCTGAGGCAGGGTGAGTGTTAATCCAACATCTGATGATTTCACTGACTGCAGTTTGATTCATCTGTCCACAGTTAATTAATCGATTACACCTGCTAAAACCAAGAAAACAAGCTGTGTGCGTGTGTGTGTGTGTGTGTGTGTGTGTGTGTGTGTGTGTGTGTGTGTGTGTGTGTCTGTGTGTGTGTCTGTGTGTGTGTGTGTGTGTGTGTGTTCTCTCAGTCTTGTGACTCTTGAACAAACTTGTTTTTCTTGTTTTGTGTGTTCTGAGAAATGAAATGAAAACAAGTGTGACAGGATTGATTTCATGAAGCAGCTTGTTTCACAGCAGTGATGTTCTGCAGCATGAAGCAGAATGCTCAGTTTGTGATTTAATACAGAACATGTCTGACATATTGTTCCTGTCTCCTCTCAGACTGACTGAAGTCCAGAAGATGGAGGAAGAGGAGGACAGAGCAGAGTCTCCAGGATCCAGCTGTCTGTCTGTGAAGAGTGACCGGTCCAAAGGAAATCCTCCAGTCTTCAGTGAAGAACCTGGACCCTCAGACACAAAGTAAGAGAACTTATACTAACTCATTCATATGACTCATGCTCACTGACCTCTGTCATGTTTTCTGTTGATTTCATCTTTGTATATTCATTTGAATCATTTGTTCCATCTTCCTCTGAGTATCTGTGACAGCTGTCAGTCACCTAAAAGCTGTAATCTGATCTAAGAGGACTGAAACAAACTTTGAAACCTCCTAATTATTGACAGCACTTTGTGAATTTAGAGCTTCAGAAATGACTTTGATCAGAGGATTTATCAAAGATTCATGTGTTCTGAATAAAAACATGTTGGTGTTTGCAGAGTTCAGTCCAACAGACGGAGAGCAGAGTCTCCAGGATCCATCTGTCTGTCTATGAAGAGTGACCGGTCCAAAGGTCTTCCTCTAAAGTTCAGTGAAGAACCTGGACCCTCAGACACAAAGTAAGAGACTGTTTTTACTGTAAACTGACCTGATGAAGATGATGCATTGATGATGAAGACTGAAAGATTTGTCTTCATGATGCAGACATGCTGTGTGTCTTACAGTACACTGCTGGTCTACCACAGTTATTTAGAGACTTCTAACCTCAGTTTAAACCTAAATGACTCAAAGTGAAACAGTGAAGGATTATCAGCTCTCTTTAATGGAGGACTTTTATTGTGAAAGAGCTGCAGGAAGTGCTGAGTTTGTATGAATAACAAACGACAGGCAGATGACTGAAAGTTTAATGAGACAGACAGACAGGAAAAGCTGTTAATGAATGTTCATGACATCAAATCATCTTCATCACAGACTGAAGCTGAATTCAAACAGAAAAGTAACGACACTTTTACTGTGTGAACATCTGAGCTTCCAGACAGTGTCGTCCAAATCTGGAGCTTTGTCACCAACAGTCAACAAATCATTGAGTGATAAAGAAATGTCTTCACAGAGAGAGGAAGAGGAGTCATGTAAAGAAGCAGGCAGCCAGGAGGACCACCGCTGTCCAAAGTAAGACTCCATCTTAAATAAGTAACCTGCTCCATTTCATTCAGTGAAGCAGGACCACACATCTACTGTTTAAATAAAACATTGAAATTGGTTTTGAATCATAGTCTAACCTTGGCAGACTCATCTCTGTCTGCGCTGTAGAAAGTTCCCTGATCACTAGGTGAAAGTGCGCTGGTTTCTTTATATAAATTTAACTTGTAGCTGGATAAAGCCTTAGCGATCTGCACCTCGCAGCCAATCAGGATTCATAAACAGGAACCTTTTTTCCTCTGCAGCATCAGACACAATGCATGACCTTCTAACACTATTAGGATGATTATCAGGCAACCTGATCATCTAACCCATCTCTCAGTCGCTGAAGCAACTCAGGAATTCTTGGGCCCTCTAATATACACACACCAACAGCAACAGCAGCCCAGGACAGTAACACTGTGATGCTCAAATCCACTTTAAGCAACAACAACAGATTGCTTTAACCTGGGCCGGTCACCGAGATGCCAGAGCCCCCCACTGCTCACTTCCAGCAACCACGCTGTTCACTCTAGCAGGGCCTCCTGGTTGCAGTATACCATTTCCAGTAACTATAGGAATTCTCTCCTGGCACCAGGATGCGAGCATTCCCTGCCGCCCTCTTCCAGTAACTTAGCTTCCAGCTTAGTTGGTTATCTCAATCATCCCCCAGCGCCACTAAACCCTGCAGTTCATGTCAGCTACACCCTTTGCTATTGGGTTGCCAGCAGCTCCAATTACACACCTATATGTTCCTCAGGTAACTTCACTTCCGAGAGGACGTCTTCATTCAAGAACAAGCTTGAAATCCTTGACGCAGACTTACTGTATGTCCATATGTCCACGTCATCCACTGGATACAAGTTGCTCAAATACAGTCTTATTCATTTTTCTATGGTTTCCTCAGTCTTCAGGATTTGGCGTCACTACCCTTCGCTTCGACCCACATCGTTATGGCTGCGTTTCTGATCCATTTTACACTATCAGTTAGCATGCCATAGCTCCAATCCAGTCAGCTTACATTCATCTTCACTTCAAGGTGTGACCAACACTGAATCCTTTTGCTTTTTTCCCTTCTGAACTCAGTGGGGAGCTTGTTCCACCATTGTGCATCTGGGACAGTAAACATTTGTGATTTGTAAAGAGGTATCAAGCCGATTGGCAGTAGACATGGATGGGCTGGGGTGTTTGGTTTGACCATGTTCTGGTTGTAGTATGAGGCTGAGCCATTAACAGCACAGTAGAGAAGTACTAATGACTTGAATCTGATTCAATCATCCGTTGACCAAACCAAACCAAAACTGGACTTTCTAACATTTCCTTCTCCAGATATTCTTCTATTGATCATTTTTTATTGCTGATTAAATAATCGGTCGCATTTTCTTTGTTTAGTCTCAAACTTGTTTCTCTGTTTCAGTGAGTGGTGGTCTGCAGGAGGTTTTAGATGAACATAAGATCAGTCTGAAGACCAGATGTGAACGTGTGACTGAAGGAAGTGATGAAACAGGAAGTGGAACCCTCCTCAACAGGATCTACACTGAGCTCTACATCACAGAGGGACAGAGTGAAGCGGTTCATACCCAACATGAGGTGAGGCAGCTTGAGACAGCTTCCAAGAAGAAGGAGACCCTCCATGACACTCCCATCAAATGCCACGACATCTTTAAAGCCTTACCTGACCAACAGAGACACATCAGAGTCGCTCTGACCAACGGCGTCGCTGGCGTTGGAAAAACCTTCTCAGTGCTGAAGTTCACTCTGGACTGGGCAGAGGGCTCGGAGAACCAAGATGTCAGTCTGGTGGTTCTGCTCTCGTTCAGGGAGCTGAACCTGATCAAAGATGAGCGGTTCAGTCTTCACGCTGCTCCATGTTTTCCATCCAACATTACAGAAGGTCACAGCAGAGAAGCTCGCTGTCTGTAAACTTCTGTTCATCTTTGACGGCCTGGATGAAAGCAGACTTTCACTGGATTTCAACAACAAAGAGCTCGTGTCTGATGTCACACAGGAGTCATCAGTCAGCGTGCTGTTGACAAGCCTCATCAAGGGGAACCTGCTTCCCTCGGCTCTCATCTGGATAACTTCCAGACCTGCAGCAGCCAATCAGATCCCTCCTTCATGTGTTGACAGGGTAACAGAAGTACGAGGCTTCACTGACGCTCAGAAGGAGGAGTACTTCAGGAGGAGAGTCAGTGATGAAGATCTGTCCAGCAGAATCATCTCACACATCAAGACCTCCAGGAGCCTCCACATCATGTGTCTGATCCCAGTCTTCTGCTGGATCACTGCTACAGTTCTGGACCACATGTTGACCACAGACCAGAGAGGAGAGCTGCCCAAGACCCTGACTGACCTGTACTCACACTTCCTGCTGGTTCAGACAAAGAGGAAGAAGAAGAAGTACGATGAAGGACATGAGACGAGTCCACAGGAGCTGACGGAGGCTGACAGGGAAGTTCTTCTGAAGCTGGGGAGGCTGGCGTTTGAACAGCTGGAGAAAGGAAACATCATGTTCTACCAAGAAGACCTGGAGCAGTGTGGTCTGGATGTCACAGAGGCCTCGGTGTACTCAGGAGTTTGTACACAGATCTTCAAAAGAGAGAGTGTGATCTTCCAGAAAACAGTCTACTGCTTTGTTCATCTGAGCGTTCAGGAGTTTCTGGCTGCAGTCTACCTGTTCCACTGTTACACCAACAACAAGACAGAGGTGCTGAAGGACTTCCTGGGAGAAGACTACAAACAAAGTGACTCAAAACCAGAAAAGTCTTTCCTACAGAAGATCTCTCAGCGTTTTGGAAACGATGATGGTCATGACCCACCTTTGGATGTCGTCCTGAAGAAGGCCATGCAGAAATCCCTTCAAAGTAAAAATGGTCACCTGGACCTGTTTGTTCGCTTCCTTCATGGCCTCTCTCTGGAGTCCAACCGGAGACTCTTAGGAGGCCTGCTGGGTCAGAGAAAGACCAGTTCAAGGAGCTTTCAGAGAGCCATCAACAACCTGAAGAAGATGAACAGTGGTGGTATCTCTCCTGACAGAAGCATCAACATCTTCCACTGTCTGATGGAGATGAACGATGACTCAGTCCATCAGGAGATCCAAGAGTTCCTGAAGTCAGAGAACAGATCAGAGAAGGAACTCTCTGTGATCCACTGCTCAGCTCTGGCCTACATGCTGCAGATGTCAGAGGAGGTTCTGGATGAGTTGGACCTGCAGAAGTACAACACATCAGACCAGGGACGACGGAGACTGATTCCAGCTGTGAGGAACTGCAGAAAGGCTGAGTAAGTCCAGATGTGATGAACATTATAAATCAGTGCAGATTAGTCATTAAGTTTTTCTGATATACACAATATAAAATGATTCTCATAATTGTTCATCTTGTTTTTCACAAACTTATGTCAGTTGTGTTTTCTCACCGAGCCGTTTCAAACGCTGTCAGAGCACAAATGTCGATTTTTCAGTTGCTGGTGTTTAAAGCTGCAAAGTTCATCAACACAGATATTCTATTCATTTTTAATAATCGTTAGTTATTTAATAAATGGTTTTGGAGTCAGTTCATAGTGAGCATGGGGGATGTTAGGGGACACCACATTCTTAAATGAGCAACTGTGCATTTTATTTTATTGCTCATGAAATCAAGTTGTGCTACTGGTGTTGTTTTGAAGTCTTTCTTATATTCTGTTACTCACAGAAACAAACTCAGGTGTTTTCTCTCTTGTTGGTGTCGAGAAGAGAAGTAGCAGGAAATCAGAGATCAGATGAGCTGAACCAAAGCAGAATATGTCAAAGTGTTCTGACATCAAACGCATGAAGTAAATATAAAGTGTCCTCTTTCATAATAACAGATTTTGTAATATTTGTTTCATCGCAGACTTTCTAACTGTGGACTCTCAGAGAGTCACTGTGAAGTCGTGGCCTCAGCTCTGAGGTCCAACCCCCATCTGACACACCTGGACCTGAATTACAACAACGACCTGCTGGATTCAGGAGTGAAGCTGCTATGTGCTGGACTGCAGAGTCCAAACTGTAAACTGGAGACTCTGAGGTCAGTTCACTGACTGCACTTCATGTAGTTTTTGATACATATTTAATTTAAACCTTTGAATGATGTTTGACATGTTTTGGTTTCATGAACGGTTCAACAGTTGTTGGAGTCACAGAAAGTGCAGAAATCAAATGTTTGACAGTTTGTGAGCTTCCACAGACTCACATTGTGGTCCATCAGTCAGTGAGGATGACGTCAGTGCTGATGAGGCTGTAGAGTATGTGACGGATAAGAATGAGGTTGTTGAAGATCTGACGATAGCAGATAAAAACAGGCTGCAGAGAGTTTGAGCTTCTGTGGAAACAGAGAAAGAGACAGGTTAGAGAAAGTCAAGAAAGACGTGAACGCAAAGTTCAATAAAGATGAAGTGAAGAACTGTGATGATCTTCATGATATCAGAAGCTGATATGGCTGCTACAGACAACCCTCACAGCTGCTGGTTGGTGTGGTGTGCATTAAACCAGAGCTCAGAGTCATAAACAGCAGCCTAACACAGGCCAAAACGTCACAACACAACAGGATTCAAGGATCCAAGGAGTCAAAAAGAAGCTGTGCTAACATGGTTCCCATGAGTTCTTGAGATCCTTGAAAGTTTGTGAATTTGACAGTTTGTCCTTGTTGAGCTGCAGTGGAGGAATAGTAACTCAAAGAGTGAATTTGGTCCTCAAGAGGAGGAATGATGACTGCCACCAAAACTCTTTGAATGTACATGTGGCTGCTGTTTGAAGACACACTTGAACAAATGTAGACCTCTCCTTTGAATGACATTTACCCACTAAGACACCAAACACAGTCAGAAGGTCATGGAATAAATAATAAAGTGTTTTTAGTCCAACATGTCTGATTTGATTTGATCCTCTAAGTCCAGACTTGACTGAGATCAGCAGCATGTTATTAATCTGTGTCGACATGAATGTTGTCTGAATGTTGTGCTGACGTTTGGATGATGTCTGTAGCAGGCTGACATTATGATGATCCACAATAACACAATGACAAAGTCACTCTACTCATTTTAGAGAAAAGCTCATTGATTAGGACATAGTAATGTTGAGCTGCACATTTCAAACCTGAACACATCTGATTGGATTATAAATGGATTTTTATCAACATCATTTATTCTTTATTCAGATTGATTGGCTGCAGTTTGTCAGAGATCAGCTGTGCTTCTCTGGCCTCAGCTCTGAAGTCCAACCCCTCCCATCTGACAGAGCTGGACCTGGGTAACAACAAGCTGCAGGATTCAGGAGTGAAGCTGCTGTGTGATTTTCTGCAGAGTCCACACTGCAGACTGAAGACTCTGAGGTCAGACACCATTTTTTCCTTCTGTGCTGAGATTAATATGATGTGAAAGTTGTGTTGACACTAAACTGCAGACATCAGGCTGATATTATACTGATCCACACTGAGTATCTGAATGCTAAAGTCTATTTTCTTCTTCTGTGGTTTGGTCCTTTGACTGGCAGAGCAATGTTGAGCTGCACATTTCAAACCTGAATATAACAAGAAAAATCTCCACTGGATAATTCACTGTGAACCTCTGCAACTTTTTATCTTCAGTTTCACATCATGTTTCTGTTGAAAGAAATGAGAATAAAAATACAGAAATACATGAAATTAATCAATAATCTTATATTTCAACTAAACTACATTTCAAACCTTCCTCAGCTCTGAACAGATTATTAAACATTGAATGATTTCAAGCAGGAACATTGTCTTTAAAGTTACATCATTTATTCTTTATTCAGATTGTGGCGCTGCAGTTTGTCAGTGATCACCTGTGCTTCTCTGGCCTCAGCTCTGAAGTCCAACCCCTCCCATCTGACAGAGCTGAACCTGAGTGACAATGACCTGAAGGATTCAGGAGTGAAGCTGCTGTGTGCTGGACTGCAGAGTCCAAACTGTAAACTGGAGTCTCTGGGGTCAGTTCACTGATTGTTCATGCTGTTTTTTTGTAAATATTCAATTTAAATCTTTGACTGATGTTTTATATTTTTTGCCTGAATGAATTTCCAAATGGTTGAATAATTGTTAGAGTCACAGAAAGTGCAGAAATCAAATGTTTGACAGTTTGTGAGCTTCCACAGACTCACATTGTGGTCCATCAGTCAGTGAGGATGACGTCAGTGCTGATGAGGCTGTAGAGTATGTGACGGATAAGAATGAGGTTGTTGAAGATCTGATGATAGCAGATAAAAACAGGCTGCAGAGAGTTTGAGCTTCTGTGGAAACAGAGAAAGAGACAGGTTAGAGAAAATCAAGAAAGACGTGAACGCAAAGTTCATTAAAGATGAAGTGAAGAACTGTAATGATCTTCATGATATCAGAAGCTGATATGGCTGCTACAGACAACCCTCACAGCTGCTGTGGTGTGGTGTGCATTAAACCAGAGCTCAGAGTCATAAACAGCAGCCTAACACAGGCCAAAACGTCACAACACAACAGGATTCAAGAGAGCACTTCACACTCAGTATGGACGGAGGAATGATGACTGCCACCAATAACTCTTTGAATGTACATGTGGCTGCTGTTTGAAGACACACTTGAACAAATGTAGACGTCTCCTTTGAATGACATTTACCCACTAAGACACCAAACACAGTCAGAAGGTCATGGAATAAATAATAAAGTGTTTTTAGTCCAACATGTCTGATTTGATTTGATCCTCTAAGTCCAGACTTGACTGAGATCAGCAGCATGTTATTAATCTGTCGACATGAATGTTGTCTGAATGTTGTGCTGACGTTTGGATGATGTGTGTAGCAGGCTGACATTATGATGATCCACAATAACACAATGACAAAGTCACTCTACTCATTTTAGAGAAAAGCTCATTGATTAGGACATAGTAATGTTGAGCTGCACATTTCAAACCTGAACACATCTGATTGGATTATAAATGGATTTTTATCAACATCATTTATTCTTTATTCAGATTGAAGCGCTGCAGTTTGTCAGAGATCAGCTGTGCTTCTCTGGCCTCAGCTCTGAAGTCCAACCCCTCCAATATGACACACCTGGACCTGAGCTACAACAAGCTGCAGGATTCAGGAGTGAAGCTGCTGTGTGATTTTCTGCAGAGTCCACACTGCAGACTGAAGACTCTGAGGTCAGACACCATTTTTTCCTTCTGTGCTGAGATTAATATGATGTGAAAGTTGTGTTGACACTAAACTGCAGACATCAGGCTGATATTATACTGATCCACACTGAGTATCTGAATGCTTAGGTCTATTTTCTTCTTCTGTGGTTTGGTCCGTTGACTGCCAGAGCAATGTTGAGCTGCACATTTCAAACCTGAATATAACAAGAAAAATCTCCACTGGATAATTCACTGTGAACCTCTGCAACTGTTTATCTTCAGTTTCACATCATGTTTCTGTTGAAAGAAATGAATAAAAATACAGAAATTCATGAAATTAATCAATAATCTTATATTTCAACTAAACTACATTTTAAACCTTCCTTAGCTCTGAACAGATTAATAAACAGTGAATGATGAGAACATTGTCTTTAAAGTTACATCATTTATTCTTTATTCAGATTGTGGCGCTGCAGTTTGTCAGTGATCAGCTGTGCTTCTCTGGCCTCAGCTCTGAAGTCCAACCCCTCCCATCTGACAGAGCTGAACCTGAGTAACAACAACCTGCAGGATTCAGAAGTGAAGCCTTTGTCTGATCTTGTGAAGAGTCCACACTGCAGTCTGGTTCTATTGAACTATTGGACCTAAGGAGGCCGACCCTCGTCAAACACTGTCAGCTGAGGTTAGGTTTGGAGTAACTGACATGTTTTTCACGAACTCGCAGAGACTGGCTCATCAGAATAATCGTGATGTTATTAAACTATTAACTTGGTTGACTTTCCAAAAAGTCTTCAGCTATGTAACCCATGCACACACGTTTCATTTATTACCACCCGTCCGTTGGAGGCATGTCTTATACGTCACTGTGGCGCTTGTAAAGAGATTTTATTTTTTACATATGCTAAGGATGTGCGATATATCGTCGTTTACGATATATCGTCAAAAACATTCCCCAACGCTAAGAATATATCATCCCACGATAAAAACGATGACGTATGCATATGCGCGGCACACTCGCAGCCCAACACGCATATTGACAAACATGACATGAGGAGCTCTTTCCTGACGGCGAGGAGCTCTTTCCTGACGGCGAGGAGCTCTTTCCTGACGGCGAGGAGCTCTTTCCTCACGGCGAGGAGCTCTTTCCTCACGGCGAGGAGCTCTTTCCTCACATCGAGGAGCTCTTTCCTCACGGCGAGCTCTTTCCTCACATCGAGGAGCTCTTTCCTCACGGCGAGCTCTTTCCTCACAGCGAGGAGCTCTTTCCTCACGGCGAGGAGCTCTTTCCTCACAGCGAGGAGCTCTTTCCTCACGCTCCGGCCGCCAATCAGACACTCGGTCGTGTCCGATAAAGAGAGAGAGAGAGAGATTGAACAATAACAGAGAGCGAGCGCTGGCCTAGATAGAGCTGTTATCAGTCAGAGAAACAAAGTTATTTCCTGATTGTTTCACAGTGGTTACATTCAGCAGCTATAGAAACGCCCACAGCAACACACCGCCAGCTCCCTGTAGCCGTTATTATTGTTTTGGTGATAAATTTATAGTCAAAAAGATTAGGCTGAATTGGTGTTTATTTATCGTCATTTTTATCGTTACCGTGATAAATACTAGAAATTATCGGGATAAATTTTTTGGTCCACATCGCCCATCCCTAACATATGCTCATACTTGTAATAATTTGACATGTCATAACCCATTTAGAGTTATTTGTTCTGTAAAGTATGATTGCAGTCACCAGTAGGTGGCAGTGTTCACTGTCTGTGGCATTGAGCAGGAAGACAGGTGGAAGAAGAGTGTTGTGGTTAATGGATGCTCTCGATCAGCTACTGAAGCGCTACATGCTTGTAGGTTTTACCTGTCCAATGTTTTTCTGCACCACTGATGATTCAGAATAATCTCTTGTCAGATTCATTTCCTTCATAAATGAAAGAACTCAAAAATTCAATATGGCTCAAACAGAACTACTTTATGTTCAGACATAACTTACATCCATAAAGTTGTAAATGTCCTTTTGTTCATATTTTCATGTGTGTTGTATTAAATTTAGTCTGCAGTCACAAAGACTTGTGTTTCTTAAAGAAACTGTAGAAAATGTCTCTGTTAGTGTTAAAGTCAATGAATGTTTAGAACTGTTGGTCAATGGTCACATCTGTACATGTCAGGCCGGGACTCAAATGAGGACTCAGATGCAGAGATAGGTAGACAGTTGTTTTATTCAGGACGAGAAATATCCTCGGCTGAGTGAGGCTATGAAAAGGGCCTAAACTAGAGGAAACAAAAATCACTCCAAGGAGGAAAAAACACTGAACTACTCTAAATAACAAAATCAAAATCACTCACAACGAGGAAAAACAAAAAGGCTATGAAACATTAACTTAAGACGCTCAAAAACGAGGCTGAAAACACACTTGGCTAGATACAAAGTAACAAAAAGGCTAGACTAGGAAATACAACAAAAAATCACTCATATGAGGAAGAAAACAAAAGAACACTAGAGCTAAGGAGCTGTGGCTATGGACTATGGAGAAAGGGCTTTGGCGCACGCTATGAAAGACGAAACACTTTGGCACGGGACAAAGAAAGACGCAGACAATATATACATAAGGTAATGGGGAACAGGTGGAGACAATCAGGGCGGGGAAGACAATCAGACCGGTGACACACGAGGAAGGGCAAGTGACCTGAAACGAGAGGAGAGTTAACTTTCAAAATAAAACAGGAAATGACAAGACAAGACAAAAACCCAGCTTGACCTCAGCGCAGTGTGACAGTATACAGAAGATCCTCTGAACTCACATTAGTTTGACATTGATAAAGTGTAAGTGTTGCATTGATTTGAATGTTTTTACAGATAAACTAACCCTGAAGATAACTCTGAGTTTTGGTGTCAGTCTCTCCTGAGTTGTTGTCTCCATCCACCCAAACCTCTCTACACCACCTTTGTCACACGTCATGCTCCGTCAGCTGACGTTTCTCTGTCCTGGATCACTTTCATTCACTCTGCTGTTTCCTTCGTTCTGACATGTTTCCATTATTTCGTTCACCGTACTTCAATGAGGGTGGACATGATATATATTTTCACCATGGTCACGTTTGATTTAACAGCTAATGTCCATAAAAAAGTCTGTTTGTGTTTCATGAATCTATTAATGTGAAACGACATCATGACACTGTGTCTTTGTAATGACTCCTGCCGTCACTGAAGACTCTGCTGTGTCACTTTAAAAACATGATTTCATCACAGTTTGTTCATTAACAGATTCATGGTGCTGTCAGCACTGATGAATAATCTGTCACATTAATTTGCATTATTAGATCACAGGAACGTTAAAGCACATTTCTCTGCGGCTTTGAGCGCCGTGCCTGGCCTCAGTGTTCATGTCTCTGTTAGGTTGACTGTGTCTCTGCAGGCCTCAGTGTTCATGTCTCTGTTAGGTTGACTGTGTCTCTGCAGGCCTCAGTGTTCATGTCTCTGTTAGGTTGACTGTCTCTCTGCAGGCCTCAGTGTTCATGTCTCTGTTAGGTTGACTGTCTCTCTGCAGGCCTCAGTGTTCATGTCTCTGTTAGGTTGACTGTCTCTCTGCAGGCCTCAGTGTTCATGTCTCTGTTAGGTTGACTGTGTCTCTGCAGGCCTCAGTGTTCATGTCTCTGTTAGGTTGACTGTCTCTCTGCAGGCCTCAGTGTTCATGTCTCTGTTAGGTTGACTGTGTCTCTCTGCAGGCCTCAGTGTTCATGTCTCTGTTAGGTTGACTGTGTGTCTCTGCAGGCCTCAGTGTTCATGTCTCTGTTAGGTTGACTGCTCACAGCGGCCTTGGAGAAACGCTGGAGGTCGAGGTTTGCTTGTTCCTGCCCGTCGTGAAGGATCTTCTTCCTGTGGGACCGGAGCTTCTGATCTTTGGTCATGTGATCATGTTGGACACCTGGAACAAGGATCGACATCTTGTATTCTGATGACTCGTACAACGTGACTCTGTGCTTAGACCTCTGTCCTTAGACCCTCTGTCCTTAGACCCTCTGTGCTTAGACCCTCTGTGCTTAGACCCTCTGTGCTTAGACCCTCTGTGCTTAGACCCTCTGTCCTTAGACCCTCTGTGCTTAGACCCTCTGTGCTTAGACCCTCTGTCCTTAGACCCTCTGTCCTTAGACCCTCTGTGCTTAGACCCTCTGTCCTTAGACCTCTGTCCTTAGACCCTCTGTGCTTAGACCCTCTGTGCTTAGACCCTCTGTGCTTAGACCCTCTGTGCTTAGACCCTCTGTGCTTAGACCCTCTGTCCTTAGACCTTCTGTCCTTAGACCCTCTGTGCTTAGACCCTCTGTCCTTAGACCCTCTGTGCTTAGACCCTCTGTCCTTAGACCTTCTGTCCTTAGACCCTCTGTCCTTAGACCCTCTGTCCTTAGACCTTCTGTCCTTAGACCCTCTGTGCTTAGACCCTCTGTCCTTAGACCCTCTGTGCTTAGACCTTCGGTTCGAGTGAGGAAAAACTTGCCCACAAAAACCTTTAACAGGGAAAAGCAGCAAATATATTGTGAATGAAATCTGAATAAAGTTCTGTGGTTCTGGTTGTGTTCAGTGATCAGTGAGGCCCGGACACACAGTCCCTCACAGACTGGATCAAACAGGAAGCAGTCCGCTCGGGCGGGGTCAGAGGAGACAGCAGGGTGATGTTCAGGACGTCTGTTCATACATGTGGAGTGGGTGGAGACCAAACCAGAACAAAAACACTGAGGAACATTATTCTCACAGCCGCCTCTGGTTCTACAGAACATGCTTCACTCGACACATGTTGGACCGCTTGTTTGATGCAGTCACTAACGGTTACACACTGTCAGCACACAGCCATGAACAGACTCCTCACAGTCACGGCTGCCAGGTGTGATGACAAGCAGGCGTCCGTGATGAGACGTGACGGCGGAGAGGACATGAAGGAACGACAAAGAGACACAGAGAGCTGCAGCTAATTAGAACACACACACACACACACACACACACACACACACACACACACACACACACACACACACACACACACACACTCATCAGCATGTGCAGCCAATGATCGCTTGTTTTGGTTCATTATTTTAAAATCTGCTGATTTTAAAATAAGAAGAAAAAAAAACAGCTCAGCTGGAAACGTCCCCGCAGACTGTCTAAAACCTGGACGTAGTCTCTGAGACGTCCCCGCAGACTGTCTAAGACCTGGACGTAGTCTCTGTGACGTCCCCGCAGACTGTCTAAAACCTGGACGTAGTCTCTGTGACGTCCCCGCAGACTGTCTAAAACCTGGACGTAGTCTCCGTGACGTCCCCGCAGACTGTCTAAAACCTGGACGTAGTCTCTGAGACGTCCCCGCAGACTGTCTAAAACCTGGACGTAGTCTCTGTGACGTCCCCGCAGACTGTCTAAAACCTGGACGTAGTCTCTGTGACGTCCCCGCAGACTGTCTAAAACCTGGACGTAGTCTCTGAGACGTCCCCGCAGACTGTCTAAAACCTGGACGTAGTCTCTGAGACGTCCCCGCAGACTGTCTAAAACCTGGACGTAGTCTGTGACGCCCCGCAGACTGTCTAAAACCTGGACGTAGTCTCTGAGACGTCCCGCAGACTGTCTAAAACCTGGACGTAGTCTCTGTGACGTCCCCGCAGACTGTCTAAAACCTGGACGTAGTCTGTGACGTCCCCGCAGACTGTCTAAAACCTGGACGTAGTCTCTGTGACGTCCCCGCAGACTGTCTAAAACCTGGACGTAGTCTCTGAGACGTCCCCGCAGACTGTCTAAACCTGGACGTAGTCTCTGTGACGTCCCCGCAGACTGTCTAAAACCTGGACGTAGTCTCCGTGACGTCCCCGCAGACTGTCTAAAACCCTGGACGTAGTCTCCGTGTGACGTCCCCCCCGCAGACTGTCTAAAAACCTGGACGTAGTCTCCGGACGTCCCCGCAGACTGTCTAAAACCTGGACGTAGTCTCCGTGACGTCCCCGCAGACTGTCTAAAACCTGGACGTAGTCTCCGTGACGTCCCCGCAGACTGTCTAAAACCTGGACGTAGTCTCCGTGACGTCCCCGCAGACTGTCTAAAACCTGGACGTGGTCTCCGTGACGTCCCCGCAGACTGTCTAAAACCTGGACGTAGTCTCCGTGACGTCCCCGCAGACTGTCTAAAACCTGGACGTAGTCTCTGTGACGTCCCCGCAGACTGTCTAAAACCTGGACGTAGTCTCCGTGACGTCCCCGCAGACTGTCTAAAACCTGGACGTAGTCCCGTGACGTCCCCGCAGACTGTCTAAAACCTGGACGTAGTCTCCGTGACGTCCCCGCAGACTGTCTAAAACCTGGACGTAGTCTCTGTGACGTCCCCGCAGACTGTCTAAAACCTGGACGTAGTCTCTGTGACGTCCCCGCAGACTGTCTAAAACCTGGACGTAGTCTCTGTGACGTCCCGCACGACTGTCTAAACCTGGACGTAGTCTCTGTGACGTCCCCGCAGACTGATTCTAAAACTGGACGTAGTCTCCTGTGAAGTCCCCGCAGACTGTCTAAAACCTGGACGTAGTCTCTGTGACGTCCCCACAGGTTTCTGAAGATCTTTTCTCCATGTGTGACAGACAGAGACGCCGGAGGACAGAAAATCTTTTGAGGACACAAAAACACAAACACAGTCGTCTGACCTCATTGTCATGGTGACTGTTCAGCCTGTAAACCCAGATCCTGGCTGCAGATGTGCAGATCTTTGTCTGGCCTACATCTGAACACAATTCCCAGGACTGTGTGCGTGTGTGTGTGTGTATGCGCGCGTGCGTGCGTGCGTGCGTGCGTGCGTGCGTGTGTGTGTGTGTGTGTGTGTGTGTGTGTGTGTGTGTCGTCTTCACGGTCAGTGTGATTTACCTCTGAGCTGATCTTTGTGGTTGGTGATTCACCTGAGGATGTTTTAAACCAAACGTGTTTCCTGTTCTGTTTCTGAAGCTGAAA
Source organism: Collichthys lucidus (assembly GCA_004119915.2). Lineage (NCBI taxonomy): Eukaryota > Metazoa > Chordata > Actinopteri > Sciaenidae > Collichthys > Collichthys lucidus. The sequence continues at coordinate 1,485,424 of CM014079.1, forward strand.
TCAGAAACACATTGTTTGTTTGTTTGTTTGTTTGTTTGTTTGTTTGTGTTTTGCTTTAATAAACACATCATATCTGTGGATGTTCACCTTTTTGAACAGGTGACAGGACAAACATCTTTTTAATGTGACGTCACACCCTGTGATGGAATGATCACATGACCTAAAATGTTTGAATAATAAATGTAGATTTGAATGAAGATGATCAGGTGCAGTCTAATGAAAGCTCACACTGACACCTGCTGTCCATCCGCGCACACTGCACGGCACCTGTACACTGGCAGCACGGTGATGATGATGATGGTGATGATGATGATGATGATGATGATGATGATGATGATGATGGTGATGATGGTGATGATGATGGTGATGATGATGATGATGATGATGATGATGATGATGATGATGATGATGGTGATGATGGTGATGATGATGATGATGATGATGATGATGATGGTGATGATGATGATGATGATGATGATGATGATGATGATGATGATGATGATGATGATGATGATGATGGTGATGATGGTGATGATGATGATGATGATGGTGATGGTGATGATGGTGATGATGATGATGATGATGATGATGATGATGATGATGCTCCATCAGGTGTTTCCTCCATCAGGTGTTTCCTCCATCAGGTGTTTCCTCCATCAGGTGTTTCCTTCATCAGGTGTGGGCGGAGCGTTTTCCGACTCCAAGGTGTCACCATGGTTACCACGCGGCCTGATTCTTCTGTTAGCAGCATTAGCGCCACCTGCTGATGAACCTGCGTTACTTTCTCTATAATGAATGAAATGAACGTTTGACAGCCATAATACATTTAGTATTGTTATTATTATTATTATTGTTACTCATGTTCATGTCCACTTTCATTTCTTCCATCTGAACTGAATTTTTCACTCTTTGTTTTTTCATTGTTGCTTCAGTTTTCATCTCCTGATGAAAATGTTTCATTCATCTTTGTTTTGCTGAGGTCTCAACACAAATAAATAAATAAAAATAAAATATAAAATTCATGATCGTTGACTTCACTTTAATAACAACATCACAGATCATGTCCCGCTGACACGACCTCATGTCAGGGACGTCCAGCGAGACTGAAAATGAAAGACTGTTTTTTGTTTTAGACTTTTGTGTTTGTCTGTGTTACATAGTCTTATAGCTTGTTTAGGTTTCAAAGAAATAATAATATGTGCATAAATCAAAGTTTGAAACGACAGAAACAGAATTACTATAAATAAAAAAACACTGAGCAGAAGCTGCAGCATCTTCACATTAAAACTGAAACATTCATCGAGGCGATCACATTTAAAATCCAACATTTGTTGTTTTTGAGATCTACCTGCTGGAGTTCTTCACTTTCTTTACCATGGATCCGACGGTCATCCACCGCTGTGGACGTCCAAATGCGAATCTCACATCTGGAACTCCAGACTTTTTACCTGCTTAACTCATAATAACAAACATAACGAGAGAATAACTCACATCTGTCCATCAAACAGCGTTTGAGTCAACTGTCCAGTTACTATTTAAGATTTAACTCTTGAACCTGGCCTCAAATTAAAGCCACATTCACCAGTCAACTAAAACTTGAATATATTTTGGTAAAGAAACAAAATAACAAAACTTATATCAGTGTAACATACATGGACCTAAATGTATTTCCAGGTTTTCTTTGTGGTGTTTTAGAGTTTGTCAGCAGGTTTCCTCTTGCTGCCAACTGTAGCTGCTGTTAGCTCAGCCCGGACTGTGAGCTCAGAGCACCGGGGGACTAGAGCATGAAACGGGTCTTAGAAGTCAGGCCCGACCCAGCCTGATAGAATCCAACCTGGCCCGTTTTGATTGACAGCTTTGTAGAGCCTGAACCCGTTTGCATATGGCATCCGTTTCACCTCCTCAGCATCCATTCTTGCACCTGTCTCGTGCAGATCGAAATCACATGATCGCTCATTTACCGTGCAAGTCATAACACAAGCCCGAGCCAGGCCCGGGCCCGATTCAAATGATAAAAATTATGCCCGAACCCAAAGATTCCCAGCTCTACGGGGGAGTGTGGAGCGGGCAATGTAACCGGGCTTTTTTATTCTTGTTCTTCCTAAACAGAACAGGTTCAAGCTAGCTACATTAGCTACAGATTCCTGGGTGTTCACCTCAACAATAAACTGGACTGGACTGACAACACCCATGTTCTCTACAAGAAGGGCCAGAGTCGTCTCCACCTGCTGAGGAGGCTGAGGTCCTTCGGAGTATGCAGAGCTCTCCTCAGGACTTTTTATGACTCTGTGGTGGCCTCAGCCATCTTTTATGCTGTGGTCTGCTGGAGAGGGAGCAGCACGGACAGGGACAGGAGCAGACTCAACAGACTTATTAGAAGAGCGAGCTCTGTCCTGGACTGTCCTCTGGACTCCACAGAGGAGGTGGGTGAGAGGAGGATGTTAGCTAAGCTGACATCCATCATGGACAACCCCTCTCACCCCCTACACGACACTGTGGGTCTCTGAGCAGCTCCTTCAGCAGCAGACTGATACACCCACGGTGTAAGAAGGAGGAGCAGGTCCTTCATCCCTGCTGCTGTGAGACTGTACAACACCTGCACATGACCATGTTGTAGTCTCTGTACATGTCTGTTTTCTGTTTTGCTTCTAGTACGTTCTGTAAATATGTACACTGTGTTAGTACTTTCTGTAAATATGTACACTGTGTTAGTACTTTCTGTAAATATGTACACTGTGTTAGTACTTTCTGTAAATATGTACACTGTGTTAGTACTTTCTGTAAATAATGTACACTGTGTTAGTACTTTCTGTAAATATGTACACTGTGTTAGTACTTTCTGTAAATATGTACACTGTGTTAGTACTTTCTGTAAATATGTACACTGAACACCGCTGCCGTAATAAGTGAATTTCCCCGTTGTGGGATCAATAAAGTATTATCTTATCTTATCTCTTATCTTCAAGAACCAGAGCTCGTCTGGTGTTAGAGGCTATTTCTTGTTTGGAACCACGATGACAAACTTTTTGGACCTCACTCTCCTGATGTCACGTTTGAATTTGTAGCTAATGTTATGCATGTGTGGGATAATGCATGAACAGGACTGCGTATCAGGAGGACACTGAAAGTTTTGTTGGTTTTGGGCCTCGGAGTTGATTCTGTACATCAGCACTATGATTACATCACATGTTTTTCCAACACCTCTGATGCAGTGACGCCTCAGAGGTTCATGCAGGTGTGAACAGCCTTCCTGTCTCCAGAGACTCAGGAGTAACTAATGAGGTCCAAGTGTCTCACAGGCATCAGCTCTGAGCGAGTGTTTGTGCTTTGACTAGTCTAATGAGCAGTTACAGAAGTTATCTCATGACAGAGAACTAAAGATACTTTACATACAGACCTCTTGTTATTTTACCAAAATATTCAAATCCACTGAATTTTAGTGGAGATCCAAAGATCAGAATGTGAATTTGATCAGACCGCGATACTGCAAAAGTTTATCATTGATAAACATCAAATTCATGTGTCGTCTTCAAATGAAACATCTGGACTCAAATAACCACAGCAGAGACTGAGCGTAGTGCTGATAATCATGCTTTATTAAATCAATAATTGGAGAAAAACTCAAGGAGGCTGCGAAAATATTCAAGGCTAACAACTCTAACTTCCATCAAACCAAAGTGCTGAGCGACACGCAAGCCCACGCTTCTCTCCGTCATCGATGGACGCAGCGGCGGTTTGTTACGGCTGCGTCTGCGTGGCGGCGCCCAGCTTGACCGACGGGTGAACTTCTAAAAGCTAACACACACACACACACTGCAGACCTCCGAGAGGCAGCTCCACCTCTGCAAACGAGCACAGCATGGACTCCGTCTTTAAACGTGATTGGCCAGGTTGATGGTACGACTGAGTCCAGCGAGCGGTCGTTTGCCAGAAGCGGAGCACAAAACAAAAAAGAAACGCTTGTGCTCAGGGAGTGCAGGCCGCTCGCACTGTGAGCATGTCATCGAAATGGCGGTATGACATAATCCGTCAGAGCGCGAGGTCCAGTCGTCCTGCTTACATGAGGGTAAATGCAAACAGCACTCAGGACCTCACGCTCTTGTTAACAATGCAACAGCACCGCCCTCGCTCTCCGGCAGTGCATCCATGGTTCTGTCTCTGATTGAGGTAACGTCAACAGGGAGCCTCTCTACCTGTTGAGGCAATCTTAAGACTTCAACTTATCGTTGAGGCACAGAGTTTAGTTTCTCAGTTTGACAGGGTATTCGTTCCAGGTGAAACTTTCTCCTGTTAAACCACATTTAGTTTCATTTAGTTTCAGTTCATATTATTGTCATAAATAACAATGCATACATTTCCCATAACCGTTAACTTCGGCTATATACATTATGTACATGTCACAGAAAAATGGATCAAAAATCCTAAGTCATAGTTATCCAATATGGCACATTTTATAACAACTTTAGACTTTAGTCTAGTTTGGCATAAATTAATGTCAAGATTGGTACAAAAATAGTTCATATTTACAAGAACAGAAATCCAGATCTTTATCAAGTAGATTATTTCGCTTAATTAATAAATAAAAAGGCATGGAAGTAGGGAAAAGGGGAAGATCGCAAGATTAGATTTTTTTTTTTTACACTGATCGAATGCTAATGTGAACAGTCGCTGTATCGGATCCGAGCTCGTTGGATAGTTTGAGGGTGTAAGTTCCGGCGTCTTCCTCCTTCACCCCAGTGATGATGAGGGTGGTCAGGTCCTCCGCGGTCTCGATGTGGAAGCGTCCACCGGCCGTGACCTCGATGGTTCTGCCGCTGCGGGACCACTCAATGTGTTTGGCATCGCCGGAGAAGGCGCAGGCCACCGTCAGGATTTTGCCCGACTCGATGCTGATGTCTTCCGGCAGAGCCTCGATCCTGGGGGCCGAACCTGGAAACAGGAAGCATACAAACAAATGAAAATGAAGCTAGATAAAGATTTATATTCGTTTGGCCTTTTTAAGCTTTATTTGACAGAGACAGCTGAAGACTGGCAGGAATGTGGGGAGAGAGAGACGAGGGATGACATGAAGGAAGGAGCCACAGTCGGACTCCAACCCCGGGCTGCCGTCTTTGTACATGGGGCGGACGCTCTACCAAACCACACCCCAACCAAAAGCTTCTTACCGATTGCTCTGAACGAGGATCCCTCCGTGAGACTGCTCGAGCTCATGGCGTACGTCTCAGACGTCACTGAGGACATGCTGGACATGGACATGGTCTCAAACTTCATCTCGGCTGCCATGCTGCTGAAAGAGCTGGACTCCATCATGGAGGACATCATTGCCTGCTGGGAGGAGAAGGAGGACGACTCCTCCACTGCATGCATTTCTTTCTTCATCATCATGGAAGAGCTCATGGACGATGATGACTCCTTCTGACTCATCATCATGGATCCTGGTGGGGGTAGAGATGGAAACAGTAAGAACTTAAACTTCCAGAAAGATTTCAAATGAGTTTCATTAGCATGAACCTGATGCTCACCTCTGACGGCCAGCTGCTGCTCGCGGTAGGCTGTGACCTTCATGCGTATGGACTGGAACACCTGTCCAGTGAAGGAGAAGGAGGATTTGGACACCCCTCCATCTGATGTCATCTCACAGATGTACTCTCCCTGATCACTGTCTGCCAGATCGTGGATCAGGAGGCTGCAGGAGCCCTCGGAGTAGTGCATCTCAAAGTGGCTGCTTTGCGAAAGCCTCCTCCCGTTGACGTACCACGCCACCTCCCTGACGCTGCTCTCGCAGACGCAGGACATCCTCACAGAGCTCTCACAGGCCTCGGCTGATAACTGACTCAGGACCTTGGGAGGTTTTGGGACTGGTGGGGACACGACCCTCTTTTGGCCGAAGATGGGAGGAGGAGACTTCATCCTTGGTGGTGATTTGAGTCCTGTAGGTTCTGGGGACTTGATGCCTTTTGGCGTTTTGATTCCAGCAGGTTCCGGTGACTTCAACCCTCTTGGTGTTTTGATCCCTGCAGGCTCCGGAGATTTGATACCTCGAGGTGATTTTACTTCTTCGGGTTCAGGTGTCTTCACTCCCGCTGGAGATTTCAATGGTGTTGGAGACTTCAGTCTGGGTTCAGGAGATTTCAAACCCCGTGGTGACTTCACTCCCTCAGGTTCGGGAGATTTGACACCTGGAGCTGGTGATTTTAAGCTGGGTGCTGGAGAGGGTGCAGCTGGCTCCGGAGACTTTACACCCGCAGGAGATTTAATTCCCTCTGGTTCAGGAGACTTCACACTCGGTGTTTGTGACTTCACACCTGGAGCTGGGGATTTTAAGCTGGGTGCTGGAGAGGGTGCAGCTGGCTCAGGTGACTTCACGCTGGGGACGGGGGAAGTCACAGAGGGAGCAGGTGTCACACTGGGAGCGGGTGACTTTACGGCTGGCTCGGGGGATTTGACTGTCTTGACTTCCTCTTTGGGAGCTGGTCTGCGGATGGTCAAAGTGAACTGAGCCTCCTGTCTGCCTGCTGAGTTCTCAACCACCACTGTGTAACTTCCCTCGTTGGAGGTTGTCACAGAGGAGATCTCCAGGCTCGATTTGTACTGAGTGGTAGTGACCTTGACATGGTGAGATGAGGTGATGGTTCTGCTCTCATGCATCCATGTCACAGTGGGTGCAGGATCACCGTCTATATCACAGGAGAATCGAGCTGTCTCTCCCTCTGCTACCGTCACAGACTGGGGCTTGGTGAGGATTCTGGCAGGAAGAGCAGGCTTCACCTTTTGGACAGCAACTTCCTCAACAGCAGCAGAAGACGCCTTCAGTTTAGCTTCAGATGTCGTGAGCTTACCAGTCAGAGCAAACTTGTCAGATGAGTAGGAGGAACTAGATGACAGGTAATCAGCAGAGACACACTTGATAGATGATTCATACCTCTCAGAGGAGGCAGCGTATCTTTCTCGTGTGGCGACCTCGTGCGTCTCAGTTAGCTTGGACTTGCTCTCTTCTACTTCGACGCGGGTCTCGGAAGCATAGCCAGCTTTGAAGTGGGTGGTGTGGTAGTGGTCGATACGAGTGACTTCAGGGACGTATCCTTTGGGAGCATCCTCATCCTTGCGGCGAGAGGAGAAGGTCGTGTAGCCGCCGCCTGACACGTCGAGGGTGGCATAATCGGAAGCCTCTCCCTTGGAGTTGGAGCACACACAGCGGTACGTGCCACTGTCCTCGTCCTGGCAGTCCAAAATAGTGATGGACAAAACGCCGCTCATGTTGACGAAGATGTATTTCTCACTGCTTTCAGAGATTTCACTTCCATTGTGGAACCACTTGACTTCGGCCTCTGGCTTGGCTTGAATGTTCAAGGTGAATTTGGTGTCTTGGCCAACTGGTATGCGATGAGAGCGCATCCTGACTGTCACGCGGGGAACGTGGTCCAGGCTGAAAGGAGTCTGGCTAGCCACCTGATATTTCCTCTCAGACTTCAGAGCAGCCTTTCTGGCCTCATAGCGCGACATGATGTCGAAGCGGGCAGACCGCTCAAACCTAGAGGAAGAGCGGGACGTCCTCTCAACAGACCTGATGGGGCTGGGAGAACGAGGACGGGTCCTCTCGGGTGTGGGGGACCTCCTCGCCACAACCTCTACATCCCCTTCTTCCACAGGAGGCTTGGCACGTGTCGGTCTGATCAGCTCTGAGACTGGACGCATCAGCTCGATGTATGTGGGGGACAGGGATCGTCGCCTCCTCATAAACTGAGAAACAGTACGTTTCTTCTTGGTTTCGGAAACCTCAACAGCCTCGTGCCGGACTTCCTGCCTCCTCTCTTCACGTTCCATGACGCGGCGCTCCATGCGGACTGGGCTGCCGGTAGGAGAGGCGGAAAAGCCGAGCTCAAGTTCGTCCTCCAGCATCATTTTTTCCTCCTCTGCTCTCCTCGTGGAAAGGTAGTCATCCACAGGCAGCAGGTCCTCATCACTGAGATCTCCCAGTGATCTCCTTCTGGATCTGAAGGAGACCTCGGACTCAGGAGAGGGTGAACGGCGGGCGGGCCTGACAGTCTCCAGATCATCCAGAGTGAGATTTGGAATACGCCATCTTGGCCTGTACTGGTCGGTGATTCTTGGGAGGGGCATGACATAGAACTGCTCCCATCTGGAGAGGCGAATACGTCTCTGCCTCTTCTGGACAATCCTCTCCATCCTTTCTGGAACCTCATACTGGTCTCTCAGCTTCCTGTACCACTTCATGTCAGAGAGAGGCACAAACTGTTTGATGGCTTTGTCCTCATCCAGAGCTCTGGGATCGTGAACCACTGGTTCGGGTATCTCGTATGGCATAAAGATCCTCCTCTCCTCCTCCAGCTTCTTGGTCTCGGACTTCTCCACTGTGATGTCGAACTCGCCCTCGACGTTCTTTGTGCTTACTGCAGGCTTGTAAATCTCTGCAGCAAATTTGAGAGCCTCCTGAGCTGTGGGGTTGAGGGGTACGAGCTCCTCAGTGGCAGCAATTTGCTGAGCCAACTTGTTTGTCTTTTCAATTTGTTTCTGCACATGTCTGTGTTTCTCCTCCTCACTCTTATACTCTCTCCTGGTATAGGTAAGGCGGTCCACCCTCAGTGTAGCCTGGCAGCTTGCAGAGCCAGCAGAGTTGGTTGCAGTGACCTTGTACACACCGGAGTCCTCAAGCAGAGTCTCTCTGATATGCAGGACATGGTAGTCCATGTCCTCCTGTATGACAACAACCTTATGACCAAACTGCAGTGGACGACCGTCCTTCTCCCATTTCAGAGTAGGATTTGGGATTCCAGAGACTCGGAGCTCGAAGCGGACGCTGTTTCCTTCAACACACTCAACATTAGTGAGCAGGCGTTTGAACATGGGCCTCATCGTTTCCTCCAGCACAGGATGGGGCGTCACAGTGAGACGGGCCTTGCAGCTGTCTTCTCCAAACTTGCTGTGGGCCATGACGGTATATTCTGCATCATCACTCAAGTCCAGGTTGTGGATCATCAGCTGGTACAGACCCTTATCACTGGTGAAGGTGTACTTGCTGTCATCATCACCTGGCTTGATTCTCTCTCCATTCTTAAGCCATGCTACAAGAGGCTCTGGGTGCACTGTGATAGTGACACCAAAGCGAACGTCTTCTCCGATGTAGGCGGCACGATTGTAGAGCGGCAGAGTGAACTCTGGTGGTCTCTGCAGGAGTTTAGATTTGTCGACTTTCCTCCTCAGTTTCCTGATGGAGCGACTGATGTAGTGCTCTCTGATGCTCCTCACCGTCTCAACAAAGAGCTCTCCATAAGCACTATCCTCTCCATCATCACTTACCACCTTGCATCTGTACACGCCATTATCACTCTCTTCAATGTCCTTCACATAGATGCTGGCAAAACCATTACTGTAAGTGATTTCATACTTGGGGCTCGGGTGCAGCTGACGGTTGCCAAAGTACCATGACACCTGTGTAGTCTTGTCATAGTTGGTGATGCTACAAGTGAATCTGACATAGCCACCTTCCTCAGCTGAGCTATGCATGACTGGACCAGTGCGGAGTCCATGGTACTCGGTTCCAATCTTCACTTTACCCACAGCCAATCCTCTCTGGTTCTTGAAGGCGCCACCATAGGCCACACGAGCTGATGATACAATAGTATCTACCCTCTTCACCAGAGTCTGGTAGTACCGTCTGTGTCTTAATGTCTTGATGATCTTGTTGCTGATGTTCTCAATCTTCATCTTGAGCCATGGGTGCTCCAGAGCCTCATGGGCTGTCATACGGAGCTTCCTGTCTTTGACTAGAAGTCTATCCACAAAGTCCATCGCCTCCAAGCTGGTGTCCTTAAACGCTTCTCTGTCAAAGACGTACTCACAGTTGGAGATGTTTTCAATCATCTTTGTAGTAGACTCTGCTGCAAATGGATTAAGGCCACTCAGCAGAACATAGGCCAACACACCAACAGACCACATATCAGTAGCTGTTGTGACAAGGTCATGACGGTGGATCTCAGGGGCACAGTACTCTGGAGCTGAGAACAGCATTCTGATGTTTTCTCCTGGCACCAGCAGTCTGGCCTGGCCCATCTCAATAATCTTTATGTTGCTGCTTCTCCTTGTTGAGTAAACAATATTGTCTGGCCGGATATCAAAGTGGCCGAAGTTGTTGCTATGCAAGAACTTGAGGGCAGAGCAGACTTGTCTCAGGTAGCGGACGATTTCCTGCTCTGTAAGCTCAAAGTTGAAGGTGCCGAGGCGCTCGAAGATGTCAACGCCAGAGATGAATTCAAAGATCAGGATGATCTCCTCCATGCTTTCAAAGTATTCATGTAGGTAGATGACATTTTGTGCCTTGCTACGTTGAGGGCCTCAATCTCCCTGAGAACCAACTCACGGTCAGTTCCTCTGACCTTGATGAACTTGGCCATGAAGGTCTTCTTTGTGGCGATCTCCACACAGCGGTGAACCACTCCAAACTGGCAGCGAGACAGTTCCTCAGAGATGACATACTTGGAGGACAGCTCCTTCACCTTGTAGAACAGAGCCTCCTCTTTGGTGACCTCTCTGGCTTCGTCAACTTCCTCGTCATAGTTCCTAATGACGGACGTGTCTTCCTTTGTGGTGATGGGCTCAGTTGGTGCAGAAGGAGCACTCAGGCCAAACTGATTCTCGGCAATGACACGGAACTGGTACTTGGTCTTTCCAAATATGTTGATGATGGTGATGCTGCAGTCAGTGGTCTGTCCAGCACGGATCCATCTATCGGCGGTGGTGGGACACTTCTCCACAATGTAGCTAATGATTTCACTTCCACCATCATTTGCAGGTGGCTCCCAGGTGAAGGTGATGGAGTCCCGACCAATGTCGCTGACAACAATTCCCTTTGGAGCTTCGGGTATGTCGGCCACATTAACTTCAATGGTTTGCTTGTCTGTTCCAAACCTGTTCTTTGCTGTAATAATGTAGTAGCCAGTATCCTTCCTTTCCATTCCCCTCTGGAAGACCAGGGAAGTGAAAGACCTGGTGGTGATGACTTGGTGATAAGGAGAGTTAGAGAGGATCTCCTGGCCCTTTTGCCAAGTGACTGCTGGCTCGGGCTTGCCAGAGATGGGGATCTTGATGGTGATGTGATCACCACGGACAGCGTGGACTGCTCCCATTCCCTGGAGCTCCTTGGGAAGGTGGATCTTAGCAGGAACTGAAATTAAAATGATAAAATACATGTTTGATATTTATTCTGATTTCTGATGAAATGATAACACCTGCGGAGGTAACATAAATGACAATTATTTTGCAATACAAAAATAATATCATTACCTTCCACCTCCAGGTTGGCTGTTGTAGAGATGGATCCAGAGGAGTTGGTTGCTCTGATTTGGTAAACTGCTGCATCACTCTCATCGGCGGTAGTGATGACCAGCTGGTAATAGCCTCCCTTGAACTCCTGGGCTTTGATCTTGGTTCCATCTGCCAGGATCTCCTTTCCACTGCGGTACCATTTCACTGTCGGCTTGGGATGTCCCACCACCTTGACATAGGACAAATAACTGAGTTAAATAATTTGCTTAAAAATTAAAGATAGATTGTGAAGGAAATTTACTTTTCCTGAGCCTTTAGAGAGCATCTTGATATCAGTCTTATGTTTGGCCAAGAGTTAGGACAAAGACTGTTTTATCTAATCCAGTACAACCAGTACTAGTAGCTTCGACCCATTTAGAAAATGCAATGTAGTTTAAATAACCTACCTTAGTGACAAAGGTGGCATTGGCCTGGTATTTGACGGTCATGTCCCTGATCTCCTCCCTGAACACGGGAGCACGAGGAGACTGTTCGGACTTGGGGATGATGGGTTCAGAGATCTCACTCCAGTCACTCTCGCCACCCATGTTCTCACACTTGACACGGAACTCGTATTCAAAGCCCTCAATCAAGCCCTTGACCTCGAAGTTGGTCTCCACAAACTTCTTACTGGTCACTGACATCCACTTGTTCTGCTTCTTCTCACGTTTCTCCAGGTAGTAGCTGGTGATTTTAGCTCCACCGTCGCTGCTTGGAGGCTTCCAGCAGACAACGCAGGAGTCCTTGGTAGAGCTGATGAAGAAGGGCTGCTGTGGGATGCCAGGTTTTTCTGCAAAATAAACAGGGAATGTTAGTATAGTGCTCTACATATCTGGGTTGCCATTCTGCAATGAAGCAAAAAGAAATATGAATAGCGTTACCAAATGGACTCTTGATGATGACCACTGATGGGATCTCCAGAGGCTCACTGACTCCATACTGGTTCTGGGCAGAGACTCTGAAGTAATAGCCAGCGCTCTCTATCAGGTTGGGGACGCGACACGTGGTTCCAGAAACAGAGGAAGACACCAGGCACCACTGCTCGCCTTCTTTGGCCTCACGCTTCTCCACAATGTAGTTGGTGATCATGGAGCCTCCATCATCCTTGGGAACCTTCCAGCTTATGATAACTGAGCTCTTCAGCAGGGCATCAACAACAACAGGGCCCTCAGGGATGCAAGGTTTATCTAGGAAAACAAAGGATAATGAGTAACAGATCTTTTTATATCTTTAAATATCACATCTAATTATCTCTAAATTGTTGTATGTTCCATTGTTGACCTCGATTTTCAACCTTTAAGATAAGTTTAAAGTTTTGCAGTAGTCTGGTCATACCTTGGATTTCAACACGAAGCACGGTGTCGATGGTTCCAAATGTATTGCTGAGCTGCACTTTGTAGCGGCCAGCGTTGGTCTTCCTCTGGACATTCCTCACCACCAGGTGGGTATAGCTTTCAGTGTTTTCAATAATGACATTTTCTGATGCATTCAGTGGCTTCTTGCCATAGAACCACATGATCTGGGGGATGGGACGGCCAATGTAGACAACATGAAGGCGGAGGCTGGTGCCAGCTCCAGCGAAGTACTTCTCTTTCAGAGGGAAGCCTGGGTGGAACTGGGGTGCAGCCTGCAGGCGCAGTTTGCCACTGGTCTCGATCTCCCCAGCTTCATTGATGGCCCTGCAGGTATACACGCCCTCGTCTTCCTGTTCATCTGTCAGGATGCTAAGGGAGTGGTTTCGGCCATCTGAGCTCGTCTTGTACTTGCGGCTCTGGATCAGTTCCTTGCCATAACGGTACCACTTGATCTCAGGCAGAGGTCTGCCAATGATGCCACAGGTCAGTGTGCCGGACTCGCCAAGCTTGGTGGTTACATCTTGGATCTCTTCCTTCAAAGCTGGAGCCTCACCAACTGCAGAAACATCAGCATTTAACATTTAAATGAAATTCATTAATTAATTAAATTTCAGTCAGTTAACTAAAAAAAAAATTCACACAAAGCTACTGTGGCTAGGCCATTTTGTCTGATGGGATCTGAATTCAGCAGCTCACCGCTCAGTTTGGTCTTGATGCCCATGGGTGTGCGGCGAGGTCGGCTGAGTCCAGTCTCATTCTCTGCAAAGATTCTGAACTCATACTCGGTAGCCTCCATCAAACCACCCATAGTGAACTGACGATCCTTGGAGCGCTCCTTGTTGCATTTCTTCCAGGCGCTCTCTCCAGCCTCTCTGAACTCAATCCAATAGCCCAGAATCTCCTTGCCGCCGTCATGCTCGGGCCTGAGCCAGTGAATGGTGATACAGTCTTTAGTGATAGAGATGATGTCGATCTCTCCTGGTTGGCTGGGTTTGTCTATAAGACAACAGACAAGAGGGGATTAATACTCATGGAGACTCATAGAACTTTATTAAGTTATTGTGGAACTGATGGAAAATCTATCAGTTCTTGAACATGGGATCATAGAAAAGTTCTGCATGTTTCTCTTTTATCTTGAATTTTTTATGTAATCGGCATCAAGCATGTTAACTCACCGAATGGATCTTTGCAGATCACAGACTCTGAAGCAGGACCAGGCTCACTCTGCCCAACGTCGTTCTGAGCCACCACTCTGAACATGTACTCCGCATCAGGGATGAGACCGGTGACGTTGTACATGGTGGTGGTGATGTGGGTCTTGTTGTGGCGGACCCACTTCTCTGTTGAAACCTCCATCCTTTCCACGTAGTATCCCGTGACACGGGAGCCTCCATCATCTCGGGGCCGGGCCCAGGACAGAGACACTGAAGACTTATACACGTCCATGATCTCTGGTGGGTTGCTGGGAGGTTCTGGTGGGCCTGGAGGTAAAGCAATTGACATTAGAATTACAGATGTATTCTGTGTTCAATATGTATTTATATGCCGATGTGCCTATTATGAGTTTGCATTACATGTTGAGAACAATCACAATCATCACTACTCACAAAGGGGTGTCTTTGGCGTCACAGGCTCATCAGACTTGAGAGTTCTGCTAATGCCAAACTGGTTCTCAGCAGAGACCTTGAAGTGGTACTGCACATTCTCCTTCAGGCCCTTCACAACAAGAGAGTTCTCAGTAACCCGGGAGTCCACGGTACACCAGGCAGCCTTGGATACCTCCCGCCTTTCTACGATGTATCCCAGGATGTCAGAGCCGCCATCATCTGATGGAGGCCTCCAGCTGACCCGGACTGATCTGACCTGAATGTCATCAAATTCCAGAGGGCCTTCTGGGGCATCAGGGCGACCGATCACTTTCACCTGGATGGGAGAGAGATACAGAATGTTAAGTTCCACTCAAACAGATTTTCAGATTTTATTTTATGTACAAGTATTTTTTTATACCCTTAAAGTCAAGCATGAACAAAATCTGCCAGATGAGCTGCTCACCTTGATGTACACAGCCTTCCTGCCACATTTATTTTCCAGCACCAGGTCGTAGGTACCGGTGTCGTCTTTATGTGCCTCTTTGATTATCAGCTCGGTAAGGTCATCATGGGTGGCAATCATAGCCCGGTGGGAGATGTCATGACCATCCTTGGTCCACTTGCATGTAGGGAAAGGTTTACCCTTGATGGGCACCGACAGATGGATAGCTCCACCCTGCCGCACCACGTAGCCCTCCTCATATTTGCTATCAAGCTCGTAGTCGGGATAATCTGAAAGAGACATAGAGTAGATTTTTGTCAAACAAAAGACAGTTATTATTTGACTGTGAAATCAACAATAAATTGTGGGATTTTATTCTCGTACCAAGCATCTCCTGGACTTTAACTACTCCAGGAATCTCAGCGGGCTCTCCAGATCCACCAGCGTTGCAGGCGATGACCCTGAACTTGTACTCAGCGCCCTGGGGCATGTGTGTAAGGGTGTACTCGCACATCTTGGTGGGCGTGGTGTTGCATAGTGTCCATTCCACCTGGTCCACCTTCTGCATCTCGATCAAGTAACCAGTAATGACTGAACCACCCACCTCTTCAGGAGGCAACCAGGCGAGAGACACTGAAGTCCTGGTGGTATCTGTGACTCTTGCCTGAACTGGAGCACCTGGAGGCTCTGTCGGACAACACAAAGAGACGTTTTATTACTCCACACTGATAAGATTCATAGAAAACAGGTAGTGAGGGTTTCATGAAGGTAGCCCATTAAGCGTTCCAACACGTACCGATGGGATCCATGGCAACAGTGATGGCGGAGCTCTCGCTGGGTTTGCCAGCTCCTCTGGAGTTAACGGCAGTAATACGGTATTCATACTCCAGGCCCTCTATCAGGCCAGAGGAGCGATACCTGGTCATTGTGACGGTATTCTTGTTAATCCTCATCCACCTGTCAGAACGGGCCTCTTTACGTTCAATTATGTAACCAGCAATGGTGGAGCCACCGTTGTCCTCTGGTGGTTGCCAAGTGAGGGTCATGCCCTCGTGGGTGACATCAACCACTTCTGGTGTGCTTGGAGGTCCAGGAATGGCTACACACGAAGAGACAGATTAGTAGATGAACTCAATAATACATAAATTAATAGATAAGAATCACAGAACTCAGGAGAACTCACTCTTAGGGCTCTTGCACTCCACCACCTCGGACTGCAGGAAGCCGCCGATACCAAAGCGATTCATGGCTGCAACGCGGAACACATACTCGGTTCCTTCAGAGAGTCTGGTAAACTTGAAGCACGGTCTGGTCACTGACTCTGACACAGTCAGCCAGCCTGGCCGGTGGGCATCACGCTGCTCCACCACGTACCCACTGACGTTGGCACCACCGTCCTTCTCTGGAGGCTGCCAGCTAATTGTCACTGACACACCATCAGTCTCCTCGATCTTCACTGGACCAACTGGGATGCCGGGTTTGTCTGGTTGAATGAACACAGGTGTGTGGTTTTTGAATAGGATTTCATTTTACGTCATAGAGTTATAGTTCACAGAATTATTTTTAAGTCTCAGTCACATTGAACTTAAACAAGCACTTTGATTTCTGTGCAGAAATTCTCCTTACCAAGGATGATGACCTTGATGACCTCAGTTGCCATGCCAATGGCATTCTTCACTTCAAGCGTGTAGTCTCCTGTGTCGTTGATGGTGGTCTCGCGGATGACAAGGTGGGTATATTTGCCATTGCTGTCGATCTTGATGCGGTCCAGGCTGTCCTTCAGTTTGACTCCACCGAAGAACCAGGAGCAGACAGGCTGTGGTTTGGCCTTGATTGGGATGTTGAGGTCAATGGGTTTGCCGCGGTGCACATGAACGATCTTCTGTGGGATGCTGGTCATATCAATCTTGGGCATCACTGGAATATATAAAAGGTATGTGTCAGGTCATTTCTATTCATACAGCCTAATATCACACAACGTCCTCGACTGGATAAAGCACCCCAAAAACCTTTAACGGGGAAACTGTTTTGTGAATGTGCTATGACGTCTTACCCTTGATGTCCTGGATGACGACAGGAGTGACAGTGTCCATGGGTTCACTGGCTCCCCTGCTGTTGGTGGCTCGGATTCTGAACAGGTACTGGTCATTCTCCGTCAGGGACTGGATGGTACAATGGGACACTGAGGCCTTAGCTGTTGCCACGGTACTCCACCTGTCTGTGCCCACCTTGCAGGCCTCGACGATATAGCCAGTCAGTCTGCTGGCGCCATCATGCAGAGGCTTCTCCCATTGCAGAGAGACGGAGGACTTGGTGACATCGACCACCTGGAAGTTCAGAGGCACAGACGGTACCTCGCAGACCAGCACTGCCTCAGCTGTCTCACAAGGCTCGCCGACGCCGTAGATGTTCTCTGGCAGGACTCTGAAGAAGTATTGCACTCCCTCTTCCAGACCCGTGATCCTGAACAAGGTCTTTCTACACTCAGTGGTGACAGTCTTGTATGACTTCATGCTGGCTTCACGCTTCTCAATGATGTAGTTGCTGACGTGTGCACCACCATCAATGCTTGGGACGTCCCAGGTGATCACAACAGACTCCCTGGTGTAGTCCTTTACCTTGACAGAACTTGGAGGTCCAGGAGTATCTGCAGGATTTATAGGAAGAGAAAATATGAGTGCGTGTTAAAGAAGAACCAACTAAATTGATAAATCTGAGCAACAAACTATAGTTCTTATTATATGCACCTTTTTGAACACATCACCCAAAAGTTTTAAATGTAGTATTTGTTAATTGTAGAAACTTCAGATGCCATACCGTAGACTTTAACTATGATGGTGGCAGTCTTTTTGCCGGATGGGTTCTCTGCCTCCACAACATATTTTCCAGAGTCGTAGCGATTGACCTTCTCCACCATCAATGAGGTGTAACTTTCGGTGGTCTCGATGTAGCCGCGGCTCTGCAGCTCCACACCAGCCTTCCTCCAGGCGATAACCGGTGCAGGCCGGCCGGTGACAAATACTACCAGACGCAGGGTTCCACCAGCACGCAGACACACCGTTTTCTTCAGGTCGTCGGCCAGCTCCAGGTCGGGCATTTCTAAAGGGGCAGATAGAACATAGTGAGGGGAATGAATATCACTGAGCTGTCTCTGCTAACTAAATTTTACTAATTTACCTTTCAGCATGGTGTTTGCTTAGCTATAGCTATAGCTATAATTATTGTTATAAAAAGTAAAACTCATTTTCTAACACATACTCACCAATTTTCTCCAGGGGCTCGACCTCAGCGCTAGGTTCACTGAACTCCCCAGTACCATTGCTGTTGATGGCAGCTACCCTGAATTTGTACTTCTTATTGGATGCCAGACCGGCGGCCACATACTCATTAGTCTTGAGAGCCTTGGTGGTGGCACGGTACCACTGCGCAATGCCTTCCTCAAGGATCTCCACCACATAGCCAGTGACGTCTGAGCCACCATCATACATGGGCCTGGTCCAGATCATGCTGATACTGTGCTTGGTTGTGTCGGTGATACGCGGCATTGATGGGGGAGCTGGGGTATCTGGTAGTAGATGGAAATAAATACAAATATGTTGTATATCTGCTTGTCCCAGTATCATTCAACCAAATAGAAAATACCACCACAAGAATTAAAGAAAAGTCACAATTACTATTGGGAACAAAAGATTGTGAATAGACAGTTGAATCTCTTACATGTGGGATCTTTGCAGAGGATGTATGGAGTGGCGTCACTAGGCTGACTGTCTCCAGCAGCATTGACAGCTGTCACTCTGAACTGGTAGTCGCTTCCTTCTAGCAGGCCAGTGATTTTAAGACGGGTGTCATAGATTGTGTAAGTCTTGTTCACCCGAGTCCACCTGGTCCAGAGAATTAAAAAATATATTGTGAGGAGGGACCAATAAGAATCAGTATTTTGTAAGTGAATAAGATCTGTATGTTAAATTCTTCAGAAGTTGTTCCCACCTGGTGCTGCTCTTCTCTCGTTTCTCTACTATGTAGTTTTTGATCTCGCTGCCTCCATCACTCTCAGGCTTCAACCATTCGATGATGACATGCTCCTTACCAACAGCGGAAGCCTCAGGGGTGCCTGGCTGAGATGGGATGGCTGGGGAAGAGGGAGGGGAGAGGTCAGAGACACTGAAACAAATTGTCATCATCCAATTTTCCTCTTTTACATGACATGACCTAATCCATATCAACTACTTCTGCAATGGAAGAGGAAAACCACTTACTGTAGGCGTTCCTGGCAATGACAGGCTCGGACTCCAAAGGAACTCCAGGCCCAAACTTGTTGACACCTCTGACTCTGAAGACGTACTCATTGTTCTTGATGAGCTTGGAGCTGACACATGAAAGTGTCTTGCATTCAGCCTCCATGATTACCCAGTTGAGGCGGCTGGTTTCGCGACGCTCCACAATGTAATGGCTGACGATGTCTCCGCCATCCTCCAGAGGAATCTTCCAGGACACTGTACACTTCTCCTCAGTCACTCTGCTGATCACAATCTTGTCAGCAGGACATCCAGGAGTGTCTGAAAGGCAGAAACCAAGAGTTACATCAGTGACACGCCTATGTACTGCTAGTTTAATGTCTTGTTGACAATTAGGATTCAACTAAGCAGTCAGTGTTATCATATGATTGCAGTAGTAGTAGTGTCTGGACTGCTCACCTAGAACTTTGACGCTGACAGAGGCGGTCTTGATTCCACTGGCATTCTTAACGGTCAAGGTGTATCTGCCCGTGTCATATCTGTCACAGTTCTTGATAACAACCATGGCTCTGGTTGCGGTGTAGGTCAGTGAGTATTTCTCTCCAGGATCCAAAATCTTGTCTCCCTTTGCCCAGTACACTGTAGGCTCTGGTTTACCACCTACTGCACCGTCAAGGACGAGGTCCGAGCCAGCTGTGACTGTGACGGTCTCACCCAGGAGCTTGCTGTCCAGCTCAGCTTTGGGAGGAGCTGCAGCAAAGAAGAGAATAAATTACAGTTATATTCCATTGAGAATTAGCATTGTGAAGATGCTACAGTATAATCAATTAATTTTAATTTCAAAATCCTAGTTGTACCGACTCTATAACCGTCCAACTTACAGTATTCATCCTTGCATGTGACTGGTCCGGTGGTCTCAGAGGGGACACTGTGGACACCAGAGGCATTCTTGGCGATGACACGATACTCAAAGGTCTCTCCTTCTCCCAGGTTGGTGACGGTGAAGTAGTTCTCTGTGATGGTGGTATAGTTGCACTTGAGCCAGCGGTTGTCATCCCACTCATCCGTGCTGTAGACTTTTCTCTCTACCACATAACCAACGATCTTGCTGCCGCCATCGTTGAATGGCACAGTCCAACACAGTGACACAGAGGAGCGGCTGATGTCAGTCACCTCAGGTTTACCAGGAGGATCTGAGCAAGGAGAAGGTTTTTTTTATTGATTACATGTCATGTGTAACAACTAATTATGATTAGTCATCAGACAGAACAGAAGTTTTAAGTTAAGAGATAAATGTCCCCCTTACCAACAGGATTGAGTGCCACCACAGGTCTGGAGGCCTCACTGGCTTTACTGAGTCCAGCGATATTCATGGCATACACCCTGAACTGGTACTCCAGGCCCTCAATCAGGTTGGACACCTTGTAGTGGGGTTCCAAGCAGGGCAGCTTGTTCTCCCTCACCCACAAGATCGTGTTCCTCTCCTTCTTCTCAATCCAGTAACCTGTCACCTTGCTGCCACCGTCAGCATATGGCACATCCCATTTGATGTTGATGGCATTTGCGGAAACAGATACAACCTCTGGACGAGTTGGAGAACTTGGAGGAACTGTGGAAGAAAAGGGAAGGTGAGAATAGGGATTCTTAATTTGACCTAGACATAATTGTATTTCTAAAATATGTTAAACTTTGGTATAAGCACATATAAAATCAGGACTTGCATTTACTTGTATAACTGTTGTTGTATAACAGAACTTACTATATGGATGCTGAATGACAACAGGAGCAGACTCAATGGACTTGCTGACTCCAAATTTGTTCTCCGCACACACTCTGAAGGTGTACTCCATATACTTGGTAAGATGAGTCACTTTGATGGTGGTTCTCTTCACACTGGAATTTACCACGTGCCAGGAGGCATGGCCGGACTCTCGTTTTTCCACAATGTAATTGGTGATTTCAGTGCCGCCATCATCAGCGGACTCGGACCAGGACAGGGTGCAGGACTCTGAGGAGACTCCAGAAATTTGCACAGGACCTATGGGTTGACTTGGTCTACCAACGACCAAAACGGTCACGGTGAACGTCTTCACACCAGCAGCATTCTCTAGGATCAGGTAGTATTTACCACTGTCACTTCTCTTGCTTTCTCTCACTATAAGCGTGGTTGTCTCCTTTGTGGTTCTGATCAAGACTCTGTCACTCTCCTTCAGCTTCATCTCTTCTAGCTTCCAGGTGACTTTGGGTGCAGGCTTGCCACTGATGGGTATTTCGATTGTGAAGGTGTTAGACAATTTGCAGGTAATAAGCTGGTTGGTGATGCCACTAAGATCAGCAGTCGGTTCAATGCGAGGCTCCTTAATGACCACAGAGCTTAAGGTGCCCTGTGGCTCACTGATTCCAGCATCATTCTTGGCCCTGACTCTAAAGTCGTACTCTGTGTTCTCAAGTAGACCCTCCACCAGCATCTTGAGGGACTTGGTCTCTCCATAAACAACCCAGGTGTTAGTACCTTTAGCTCTGGACTCAACAATGTAGCCTCTGATGCGGCTGCCTCCGTCATGCTCTGGTTTCAGCCATACCAGGGAGGCTGTGGAGCTGGAAGTGTCAACAACATTTACTCTCTTGGGTGGTGCGGGTTCTTCTGTGGCAGTGACGGGTTCTGTCATCTCATGAGGTTCGCCCTGGCCATACTGGTTAACGGCAATCACTCTGAAGAGATATGGCACGCCAATATCCAAACCAGTCACCCTGATGATCTGGCGAGAGCACTTGGTGCTGACCTCCTGCCATGATAGGCGGCTGGCCTCGCGCTTTGTCCACAATGTAATGCTGGATTCGGGATCCACCGTCAGTGGTTGGGGCATCCCACATCATTGTTAAGGCTCCACGGGTAACGTCTTTGAAAGAGATGGCTCCTGGAGGTCCAGGTGTGTCCAGAACTTTGACAGTGAATGTAACAGACTTGCGCCCGCAGTTGTTCTCCAGAGACAAGGTGTATTTGCCAGCCTCATACCTAGTGCAACCCTCGATAGTCAGAGTAGAGGAGTTGTCTGTAGGTGTTGACATCGGCCATGACAGGCAGCTCACCATCTACCTTAGACCAGGTAGCAAGAGGAGCTGGTTTGCCACGGAAGGCAATTTGGAGGGTGACTGTGCCGCCGTTCTTCACAATGTGAGTCTGCTTGAAACTGGCATCAATGTCAATCTCAGGAGATGCAAGTCTGTCTAGAGCCTGAACAGCGGCGACTGTTACTGAGGCTTCGCCCTGTCCAGATCCATTCACAGCACTGACCCTGAACTTGTAGAGCTCTCCAGGCACCAGGCCCTTAGCAGTGTACTTTGTGTCAATGCAAATCTGGTCATTGACTCTGTGCCACTCCTCCAGACTGGCCTTGCACATGTCGATATTGTAGCCAATAATTTCCAAACCACCATCAAAGACTGGCTTAGTCCATTCCAGGGTGACTGAGGATTTAGTGGAGTCAATGACCTGATAGACAAGAAAAGAGCATAGCAGATTTAGCTCAACCATTCTGCACACATGGTTTTTATTCTGTACATTGTTTCTGCAATCTTACCTTGATTACTGTGGGGGCACTGGGAGTACTGGTTGGTTCCTTGCATTTGAAGAGCCTGGAGGTACTGCTGGCTGGTCCGATGCCAGCACCATTTTCTGCCATGACGCGGAACTCATACTCATTGCCCTCAGTGAGGTTGGTGACACGATGTCTCAGCTCTGTGATGGGCCTCTTGGAGGAAACCTTCACCCAGCGCAAACTCTTCTTTTCTCTCCTCTCCAGAATGTAATGTTTAATCTCGTTGCCTCCATCTGATCTTGGCCTGGTCCAGCACACGGTGATGCTGTGTCCAGTCACATGTGTAGAATCTGGGGTACCCGGGGCATCAGGCACAGCTGAGAGGGGGGGAGCAAAAAAACATTAGTCATTGTTTCATTATAATGTTTAACATGTACGTGCACAAGATCAGGGTTACAGGGTAAGGTTTGTTCAACAGTGACAGACAATAGACATCAGATAATACCTGAGTGACTCTACTTACTATATTGCATCTGTGCAATGACAGGATCAGAGTCCAGTGGTTTGCCAACACCAAACTTGTTGACAGCAGAGATTCTGAACTGGTACTCATTGCCCTTGATGAGATTGGTGGCATTGAAAGAACAGGCTTCACATTTGGAGGTGACCGTGGCCCAAGAGATTCTGGATGTCTCCCTCTTTTCCACCACATAGTGAGTGATGGCGGCGCAGCCGTCGTTCTCTGGTGGGTTCCACCACACGGTGCACTTCTCAGCTGTAATGCCAGTAAAACGGATGGGACCCTCAACAGGTCCAGGGGTATCTGTCGTTAAACATAAAATAGACAAGTTACTTAAAATATGGTAGGAAATTGTGAGATTTAAATAAGGTGTCATGCATGTGTGAACCTAAACATTAATAGAAACAAGTTTAAAGAATGTTCATATTGTACATCATAAGAACATATTGCAACAAAACGTTTACCGACCTTGTACTCTGACAACGACATCAGCCTTCATGGTACCGGAGCCGTTCTTGGCCTCTACAGTGTAGATGCCACGGTGTTTCCTATCAGCATCACGGATAAAAAGACTGCTCGAGCCTATTCCAACGGTAAGCTCAATGTCTATCATGGTCCTCTTGTCAATCTCTTTGCCATCCTTGTACCAGATAACCTGGGGAACAGGACGTCCAGTGATGCTGCAAGCAAGCTTAACATTCTCTCCAGCCCTCAGGATGGAAACCTGGTCAGGAGACCACTCAATCTCAGGAGCAACTGGGGAGGGAAAGATGCAAGTTTGACCAAATGAGTAATCAGGACAATCAAAGAAACCTATTATTTGTTCATAATAATTTGTCTATACATTTCTTTTAGGTAATTTGAAATAACTTACTGCTCGAATCCATGGTCATAATGTATCCAGATGAGTTAGATGGTGGACTGACTGTGCCAACAGCATTCCTGGCAATCACTCTGAACTCAAATCTGTCCCCGGCGGACAGGCCAGTCACTGTGAACTGGGTCTCGCTGATATCAGTGAAGTTGCACCGCAGCCATTTGCCTCTACCCTGGCGCCTCTCCACACTGTAGGCCACAATTTTGCTTCCACCATCCTTTTTGGGGATCTCCCACTGCAGGGTGACAGAGTCTCTAGTCACATCGATACAGACAGGGGTGCCAGGTGGATCTGATTGAGAAGAAAAAGAAACAATTTAAGGTGTTTGATTGTAGAATCAAGAAGAAATAAACCGAATCTTAATCAAAATAGCTTGCAGGTTGCTTCCAAGCTTTGAAAGTCTGAACATGTCATGCAGACCTATTTCTGCACTGTATAAAAAGGATAAAGCTATTCCTCACACAGATAGAGGTAGTATTTAGCACGCACTTACCAACAGGGGAGATAGCAAGGGCATGTTTGCTTTGTTCACTGACAGGACTGAGTCCAGCGTTGTTCTCAGCGTAGACTCTGAAGGAGTACTCCAGGCCCTCAATAAGACCAATGATCCTGTACTCTTTGTTGGAAATGATGGTGGAGTTCACCTTCTGCCACATGAGGCTGTTCCTGTCCTTCTTCTCAACATGGTAGCCCAAAATCGGGGATCCTCCATCAAAGCCAGGGGCCTCCCACCTGATGGTCATACCATCACTGGTGACGTTAAAGGCCACTGGCTTTCCAGCAGGGCCTGGAGGTTTGTACTGGTGCTGGGCAACAATTTCAGAGGAGCAGAGTGGTTCGCTGACTCCGTATTTATTCTCAGCGCGGACTCTGAACTGGTAGTTAGTTCCCTTGACCAGGTTGGGAATCTTGAAGGTGGTCCTGACAACGCTGGAGCAGACCATCTTCCAGTTGGCCTGGGAGGTTTCACGTTTCTCCACACTGTAGCAGGTGATCTCGCCACCTCCGTCTTCCTTTGGCTCATCCCAGGAGATGATGATACTTTGGGCTTTAATTTCATCAAAGCGGACGGGACCAACAGGTGCTGTGGGAGGTCCCAGAGTGATCACATTGATGTCAAAGTAGTTCTTGACAACTCTGTTGTCCAGAACCAAAGTGTACTGGCCGGCATGCTCCTTCTTGGCTCCTCTGACTGTAACTGAAGTCTTGTTGTCAGTGGTCCTGAAGCGAACCCTATCACTTTCCTTCAGAGGCAAGTTATCCTTCATCCAACTGATTGCAGGTCTTGGTTTGCCCTTGAACGGCAACTCAATGTGGATTTTCTGACCAATACGAACGGCAAGCTCTCCATTGGGATAGTCATTAAGCTTAGCCTCAGGTGGAATATGGAAGTCCACCACTGTGATTGGACCAATCTGAGAGAAGTCACTGTTTCCCTTCTCATTCTTGGCAAACACTCTGAAGTCCATGACAGCATTCTCCTTGAGTCCTTTCACCTCACAGCTTAAGCGCTTGCATGAGGCACCAAAAGTCCAGTTGGGATCTTCCTTGCTTCTCTTCTCAATTATGTATTCAGTGATGTGGCTGCCACCATCATGGTCAGGTCTTGTCCACTGCAAAGTAACAGAGGTCTTTGTGGAGTCCAGCATCACCAAGTCTTTAACAGCTCCTGGAGTTTCTGTGGGTCTAACAGGCTCAGTGGTCTCACAAGTGTCGCCCACACCATACTCGTTTTCAGCTGACACACGGAAGAAGTATGCGGTATCCTCCTCAAGTCCAGACACCTTGTAAGATGTGTTTGGACACTCATTGGTGATCACTTGGTATGCCTTCATGGTGGAGGCCTTCTTCTCAACAATGTAATTAGTGACAGGGGAACCACCATCAATGCGAGGAGCCTCCCAGCTGAGTGTCAGTTTTCCTCTTGTCACGTTCTTGATCATCAGTTTTTGGCAGGTGGAAGGACTGTCCAGAACCTTCAGGGAAACTGTAATTATCTTTGGTTCTCCTACGCCATTCTCAATCTCCAGCAAGTACTTGCCGCAATCATCACGGGTGATCTTGGGGATGTGAAGCGTTGTGGCTCGCTCAGTGCTGTTAATAGTGTAGCGATTGTCACCAGCCATGTTGCGGTCGTCACGACGCCACGTGACATTGGGTGCTGGGCGTCCCTTCAGGGGGATAAACACTACCAGATCACGGCCAGCCTTGGCTGTGTACTGGGTTGTCATGGGAATGTCCAGGTCCAAATCTGCCTCCTCTGTTGGAGAGTAGTGGAAAAGGGAAAAGACCAGGAAAAGAATAAATAATCCAATGTTATAATAAGCCATCAAAAGATAATTTGTCAGTATAACATTAAAAAAAACTTGAAGTCATAAAAATTATAGAAAATTGCCTTTTTAATCCTTTATCATGCTTATTATCAATAAGTTTTCATATACAGTGTCAATACCACAAAGGGGTATATATGTATACAAACCCAAGATATCTTTGGCTTGCACAGGCTGGTACATTTTGATGTCTTCTCCTTTGCCCTTGCAGTTGACAGCAAAGACTCTGAAGTAGTAGTAGTGTCCAGGTTTCAGGTGGGACACCACATACTCACAGGCCTCGACCTGTGGGTTTATAGTCACCCATTCTTTGTCCTCTGGCGTCATCTGGTCCAAAATGTAGTGTGTGATTTCACTGCCACCATCATAAACAGGCTTCTCCCAGCCAAGGGTGATGGAAGTCTTTGTGGAGTCAACCACGCGCAGCTTGGATGGCTCACCAGGCAAATCTGGAGAAGACAAAGAGGAGTTTTGTCATGTGAAGACATAACAGTAAAAATATTCCAAAGAAATTCCTAAAATGGTGGCATGGGAATACCACGAAGGGCAAATTGTAAGTATACCGATGGGGTCGTAGGCCTTGTATAGGTCAGAAGCCTCAGAGTAGTTTCCTGCTCCAGCCTTGTTAATAGCACAGACTCTGTACTGATACTCATTGTTCTCCACAAGGCTGGTGACTTTCTGCCTGGTGTCTCTGATGGTGCCCTTCAAAACCTGGACAGAAAAATGGATGTTATGGTGCTTGAAAATGCCGGTTATTGGTTTTGCCTCTTTTACACTTAAAAAAAAATTAAAGATAAAAAAACAGGCCAGTAAACAAACCTTGAACCATTGCAAACTCTTCTTCTCTCTCTTCTCCAGGTAGTAGCCATCAATGTCACTGCCTCCATCCAACGCTGGTCTTTCCCAGGTCACTGTCATGGTGGACTTGGTGATCATACTCACTTTAGGCTTGGATGGCTCGCTAGGAGGAACTATATGAAATCAAAATGATCAGGTTAGATAAAACAAAAAGTGCTATGTTTCTATATTCATTCAGTGTTTCTATACATGTGTGCATAAACAACATGTCAATGCTTTCCAAGCTAATAATCAACTCTTTTTTGTACAGCAGCTGTGATGAATGATAGTGAGATTATTCAGTTTGCTTACCAAATGCATTCTTGGCAATTATAGGCTGAGATTCCAATGGGTCTCCAATGCCATACTTGTTGACTCCACGGACTCTGAAGATGTACTCATTGCCCGAAATGAGTCTGGGCACATTAACAATGCAGTCTACCAGTTTCTCTGAGACGATAGACCACATGACCCTGCTGGTCTCCCTCTTTTCCACAATGTAATGTGTCACCATAGCACCACCCTCATCAGCAGGTGGGGACCACATGATAGTGATGTTGTCAGCTGTCACCTTCTTAAACTGAATCTCTCCATCAGGGGGGCCTGGCTTGTCTGGATAGAGGAGGGACATATGTTAGATCCTATACTGTATATAACATCAGTACTGTCATAAATAGTCTTGAAATAATATCTGAATACCTTGAATGAGCAGCCTGACACTGCCAGATGCAGATCCCAAAGAGTTCTTCACCTTGACCTCATAGGTTCCAGAATTCAGACGAGTTGTGTCCCTCAGGAACAAACTGGTGGATTCAAACGTGTGTTTGAAAGAGAGCTGGGCGGAGGGCTTAAGCTCTCTGCCATCTTTGAACCACTCAATAGTAGGAGCAGGTTTAGCAATGATATTAAACTTGAGCTCCACATTAGACTCAGCCTTGTACTTGACCTCGTTGAGATACTCCTGAGGTATTTCAATCTCTGGGGCACCTGGATGAGAAACCAAAAAACGGGCAGGTGAGTGCTAAATCTGATGGATTATCATAAATGATAGAACATGTGACAATGAGGTATCTGCTATGAATGTTCAAAACGACAAATATGATATCCAGTTTCACAAAAACATTAGTGCTAGAGGAAAGGCCGAAGGGTCAACATCTAATGTGTTCATTTTGTGAGTTTTAATGTAAAAAAATAAAAATAAAATAAGCAAATAAAATAAATAAAATGCTCAAAAATACTGAAGAGACCTACCGTAGGTGTCAATGCATGTGGCTGGTCCAGCGGGCATGGATGGGTTGCTTACTGATCCAACAGCATTCCTGGCCATGGCTCTAAACTCATAGGTTTCATCCTGGGTAAGGCCAGTCACAGTGAAGCGGGTATCTGTGATATTGCTGAGGTGGGCCTTAGACCACTTGGCATTAACACCCTCTCTCTTCTCAATAATGTAGCCAGTGATTGGGGATCCACCATCATATTCGGGCCTCTGCCAGACTAGGCTAATGGAGTTCTTGGTGATGTCATTGATGCGCAAGTTGACAGGTGACTCTGCAAGAACAGTGAGTGAGGATTCATTAGACACTTAAGACAACTGTTGCTAAGAAGTAAAACCCAATTTTCTTGACGTAATACATTGTTTCTGATATCACACTCACCACAGGCATCGATAGCCAGCACTGCATCAGAAATCTTGCTAAAGGCACTGATTCCAGCAGCATTCTCTGCTGCCACCTTGAATTCATAAATGAGTCCAGCGTTGATGTTGGTGACTTTGAAGTGTGTAGCACGGATCACCATTTTGTTGACTCTCTGCCAAAGGATGCTATTCTTGTCTTTCATCTGGAGATGGTAACCAAACACATGGCTGCCACCATCTGACTTGGGCTCCTTCCAGGCAACAGTGATAGTCTCCCTGGTTACAGCAGTAATCTCTGGGGTCGATGGAGCATCAGGAATTGCTGTAATTGTAAGAGTTGAAAGGTGTTTATTGAGATATGTTCATTGGGAAAAACATAGCAGCAAAAATATTAAATGTGAAAAGAAATTAGGTAAACAAAACAAAGACCACTTACTGTAAGGAAGGCTGACAGAGATAGTTGGTGAGTCAATGTGTTCGCTGATGCCATATCTGTTCTCAGCCCTGATTCTGAACTGGTACTCCAGACCACTGGTAAGCTTCATGATCTTTATGGTGCAGCGGGCCACGGCAGAGGAGACATCCATCCAGTTGGCGGTTGTTGTTTCTCTCTTCTGAATGATGTAGTTGGTGATGGGGCTGCCACCATCATATGCTGGTGGGAGCCACTTCAGACTTACGCTCTCTTCTGTGACGTCAAAGAACTCCACAGGTCCTACCGGGGCACTGGGGCGGTCCAGAACCACAATGTTTATAAAAGACTTGGCTGTTCCACTGGAGTTAGAAGCGATGATATCATAACGTCCTGAGTCTCCAGCAATGCTCTCGCGCAAAGTGATCTTGATGCTGTCAGGGGTGACTTCAGAGTTGAACCTCATTGTTGATTTGAGCAGTACATTATCCTTGGACAGGTTGACTTTAGGCAAAGGACGGCCTGTCAGTGGAATCTCACACTTGAGGGTGGAGCCGGCTCTAACATACACTGTGTTGTTGGGGAAGTCTTTCATGTTCATCTCGGGAGGATCTAGGGAAGTAAGTAATAGAGTTATAGAATGTGTAATTAACCCTGGGTCTTATACAAAAATAAATAATAAATATGATCTTGACTTTAATAAATCTAATGAATCTGTAACTTACCAACTTGGTCTTTGAGGACTACAGGAGTGAGCATTTCCTTAATATCACTGAATCCAGCGAGGTTCTCAGCTCTGACTCTGAAGAAGTACTCTGCATTCTCCCTCAGTCCAGAAACTGTAAAGTGGATGGACTTAGTGACACCACACTTAACCCACTTCTCCTGGCCTTTCTCCAAAGCTTCCACCAGGTAGCCTGTGATTCGGCTGCCTCCATCTTGTTCTGGTTTAGCCCAGGCTAGGGTCACACTCTCTTTGGTCACATCAGTTGCACCCAGCTTCGGTGGTGGGCTTGGTTTTTCTGGAGAAAGAAGACAGTGTGTTTAATTGAAATAACCACATATTATTTGTCAGTAATGTTTTAGATATCAAAATTCAATACCTGTGATCTTGGTTCCTTCTTTGGTCTTAGCAGAAACACCAACACCATATTCATTCTCGCCCGTCACTCTGAAGTAATAGACTCCTCCCTCCTGCAGGTCTGTCACCTTGTATGTCAGTCTGTGGCATGTGTCAGTCAACCTGGTCCAACCTTTCTTGCTTGCCTCACGGAAATCAACAAGATAGTTCTTGACTGGTCCTCCTCCCTCGTTGTCAGGAGTGTCCCAGGTTACAGTAGCAGAGGTCTTAGTCACGTCTTTGACCTCTACATTGGCAGGAGCTCCAGGGGAGTCCAGGACTCTGACATTGAGTGTCAAAGTGGAAGTTCCAGCAATACTGGACAAGGTGATGGTGTATTTGCCAGAGTCGTTGCGAGTTGCTTTCTCTAAGGTGATGGAGGTGAATGTGTCTGTGGTGTCAATGGCAGCACGAACTCTAAGGTCAACATCAGGTTTAGTCCATGTAACAGTGGGGATGGGTTTTCCTCTGAAGGGCACTGTCATTGTGAATGAGCTGCCATCTTTCACAATAAGAGTCTTCCTCATCTCATTGCTGATGTCAAAGACTGGTTCCTCCTCTCTTTCTTTGGCAAGCTGTTTGTCTGACTCAGGACTGGGCTCACTGACTCCAATCTTGTTAATGGACTTCACAACAAACACATATTCAGCACCAGGTGTCAATTTTACCACTGTAAACTCTGTGTTCTTGGTGTTCTGGACTCCAACAATCCATTCATCATCCAAAGTATTCCTGTATTCTACTCTATAACCAGTCACCGGTGATCCACCATCAAAGAGCGGCTTGTTCCATGACAGGGTGACTGTAGTCTTCGTAGAGTCAACGATCTTAGGCTTAGCAGGAGGTGAGGGCAAGAACTGTGGGTCTTCAGCCTTGGTGAGTGGGCAAGGGACACTGGGAGCACTGAGACCAGCAGAGTTCTCTGCAAAAACTCTGTACTCATACTCACAGCCATCACGAAGGTGTGAGGCTTTGACTCTGAGGTCATAAACAGGTTTCTTGTTGACACGACACCAGCGGAGGCCAGTCTTCTCTCGCTTTTCAATGACATAGCCAGCAATACTGCTGCCACCGTCAGACACTGGCCTTTCCCAACAGATTGTCATTGCCTCACTAGTAACAGAAGTGACCTGGACATTAGTAGGGAGCTGCAGGCACAGTGAATGGATCCATGGCCCTTGTTGGTTCACTCTCCAGGGGCTCACCATCCCCATATTTGTTGACTCCCCTGACTCTGAAGATGTACTCATTTCCTTTGAGTAGCTTGGTCACTTTACAAGTGGTTGCTTTCATGTCACCATAGACAAGAGTCCAGGCAAGGCGACTGGTCTCACGTTTCTCAACAATGTAATGCATGATTTCAGCACCACCATTCTCCTGAGGGGGTCCCCATGCTATGGTGCATTTCTCTGCTGTGAGGCCAGACACTGCCAAAGGACCTGAGGCAGGACCAGGTCTATCTAGAACCTTACAGTTGATAGCCACAGATCTGGTTCCTGCCACATTGTGCAGGGTCAGAATATACTGGCCAGAGTCCCTTCTGATAACGTCTCTGACAATCAGTGTGGTTGCGAAATTGGTGGAGGTGATTTCATATCTGGCCTTTGCCTCAATTTCCTTCCCATCCTTAGACCATGAGACAACTGGTAGTGGACGGCCTGTAATTTCAGCATCGATTCTAATGATCTCTCCAGCCTTCATGACAACCAGCTGTCTGAACTTGTCATCCAGGATAATAGTGGGAGGGTCCACATCATCCTTGACCGTGACAGGACCAGTGTTCTCTGAGGGAGCACTCAACAGCTCTGCAGAATTCCTAGCAATAACATGGAAGTCATATTGGACATCTTCCGTGAGTCCTGTGACATCGAAGTAAGTGTCTTGCAGATTGGTGAAATTACACTTCAGCCAGCGGCCTTCGGGAAGTTCTCTACACTCAACAATGTAGCCAGTAATCTTCACTCCACCATCATACTCTGGCTTGTCCCAGAAGAGAGACACTGAGGTCCTGGTAATGTTGGTGACTCTGAGGTTATGTGGAGATTCACATGGATCCCTGGCTGCCACGGCATCACTGGCCTTGGAGCATGGACCAATGCCAGCAATATTCTCAGCATAGACTCTGAACTGATACTGCAAACCTTCTTCAATGCCAGTCATCTTAAACTGGTTCTCAGCCAGTAGACCTCTGTTGACCTTGGTCCACAGGATGCTGCTATGTTCTTTGCATTCAATGTGATAACCAGTAACAGGGCTTCCACCATCACTGGCAGGTCTGCCCCATACCACAAGCATGCCATATTTGGTGGCATGGGAAACATGTAGGTTGGTTGGAGCACCAGGAGGTTCGAAGGGATACTGAGCAACAACAGGAGCAGAGTCAATGGCATGACTCTTGCCATAACGGTTTTCAGCAGCAATACGGAACTGGTACTCTGTTCCCTGATTAAGATGAGACACTTTAATTGATGTCCTGGCTACTGTGGCTGAGACCATATGCCATGTAGTTGTTGTAGTGTCCCTCTTCTCCACCACATAGTTGTTGATCTGGCATCCACCAGTATAGGTTGGAGGATCCCAAGACAGAGAGATGAAGTCAGCACTCACCTCATCCATCTTAATGTTGCTGGGTGGGCCAGGTTTGTCCAAGATTATAACAGATATGTCAGTCGTCTTAGTGCCAACTGAGTTAGTCAGGGTAATCTCATACTTTCCAGCATCATCCTTGGTTGCATCCTTGATTAAAATCTTGGATGATGTCTTGGAAGTAAGAACATTGACCCTAGTTGTCTGCTTAAGTGAATGGCCATCCTTCTTCCAGGACACCTCAGGCTGAGGTCTGCCTTTGATGGGAACATCAATCTTCAAGTCATCCCCTGCTTTTACACTGTACGCGTTGAACAACAGGTTGATAATGGGAGCCACTGTGATGTCCTTCACCACTACAGGGGCAGCCAGAGGCTTGGCATCACTCTTGCCCTTATCATTAACAGCAATCACCCTGAAAGCGTATTCCTCTCCAGTTGTTAGTCCATCAATTGTAGCTTCCAGTGCTTTGACTTCACTGCATACAGTCCATTTGTCATCTCCCTTGGGCTGCATTTCAATAATATATTTTGTAATTTTGCTGCCTCCATCATAATCTGGTTTATCCCAGGAAAGGGTGACAGTATGGCGAGACACGTCAACCAGGACAACCTTACCAGGAGGCAAAGGAGCCTCAGACACCTTGACTTGATCTGTGGAGGCAGGCAGACCTACTCCCAGCTCATTCACAGCCAACACTCGGAAGTAATATCGGCCTCCCTCCTGCAGGTCAGAAATAATGTATGAGTTCCTCACACAGTTGGTGCACACACTGGTGAAAGCCATCCTCTTCTGCTCTCTCTTCTCCACAATATAGTGTGATATCTTTGCCCCACCATCAATTAGAGGAGGTTCCCAGGAGAGAGAAACAGAATTTCTTTTCACATCCTTAACCTCAAGGTTGGTAGGAACGCTTGGGGAGTCCAGAACTCTGACATTGATGAAGGCTGATTTAGAGCCACTGAGATTCTCAAGGGTCAGCACATATTTGCCAGTGTCAAATCTGTCAACATTCTCAATCACCAGCATTGTGTAAGAGCTTGTGACTTCAATCTGGGCACGCTCATTCAGAGTGCCATCAGCCTTTGACCATCTGACCTCAGGCTCTGGCATTCCTCTGATCGTCACAAACAGACGCAAGTTGGCAGTGGCACGAACATTGACCATCTTCCTCAGGTCAGCATCTAGTTCAATTTCAGGGGCCTCCAGCTTTTCTGCAGCGACCACGGACCCAGGCAGATCAACATGCTCTCCGACTCCCTCACAGTTAACAGCACAGATGCGGAAGTTATATTCTGCATTCTCCTTCAGTTTCTTTACAGTGTAGTGAGTGACCTGGACACCAGTATATGGTGTGCAGGTGATCCATTCATCATCTGCTGCCTCCTTCGTTTCAACAACATATCCACTGATCTGTGCTCCACCATCATAGATAGGTCTGGTCCAGGACAAAGAGACTGTGGTGCTTGAATGGTCTGTGACTTTGGGGTTACTTGGAGGTCCTGGTGGATAAATGGCATCGCAGGCCTTGATGTATGTAGTTGGTGCGCTAGGCTTTCCTACACCGGCAGCATTTTCTGCTGAGACCCTGAATTCATAAGAATGGCCTTCTATGAGACCTCCACATCTGAATCTCAGGTCACTCAGTCTCTTCTTGTTGCACTTAGACCATCTGATGCCATCCTTATCACGTTTTTCAAGGATATATCCTTCAATCTCAGATCCTCCATTATTCTCTGGTCTCTCCCAGGTAAGCACCATGGAGTCCCTTGTGATAGCACTGGCCTCCAGGGCAGAGGGGGCACTGGGAGTGGTGAAAGGGTTACGAGCAATAACAGGTTCAGATTCCAAAGGCTCACCAACACCGTATTTATTCACAGCAGTGACTCTGAAGATATATTCATTGCCAGGCAACAGTTTTGTGATTTTGTAGCTGATGGCCTGGATCTTGGGCTCAACCACAGTCCATGACAAACGACTGGTCTCTCTCTTCTCAATGATGTAATGAGAGATGCTAGCTCCACCATCATGTGAGGGATGGTTCCAGTGTAGATAACATTTCTCAGCTGTGACCCCCTTGACTTCTAGAGGGCCATCTGGAGGACCGGGTCTATCTAAAACTTTAACATTAACTGGGATCATCTTAACTCCTCCCACATTGACAAGTTTGAGAACAAAGTGGCCACCATCCACTCTGATGCAATCCTTGACTGTCAGGATAGTACGTGTGAGTGTGGTCTTGACCTCCATCCTTGGTGTGGTTTTGTCAATCTCCTTTCCTTCCTTTAACCAAATAACCTCTGGCAGTGGTTTGCCAGTGTATTCTGCATCAATGACAAATGTCTCACCAGCATTAACAACAGTGAGATCCTTGAATTTAGAATCCAAGGTGGCCTCGGGAGCCTCAATTTCATCCTTGGCAGTAATTGCTCCTGTGCCCTCAGAAGGACGGCTGAAAATGCCAGCTGCATTTCTGGCAATGACTCTGAATTCATAAATGCAGTCCTCTGTCAGATAAGGCAGTGTGAACTGGGTGTCAATGATGTTGGTGAAGGTGGCCTTCATCCAGCGGGTATCTGGATGCTTCTTCCTCTCAATTACATAGCCAGTAATAGCACTGCCTCCATCATACTGGGGCCTGGTCCATCGGAGCGTGACATGGTTCCTAGTGATTTCGATAGCCTCAGGAGTACCTGGTGGGTCACAGGGATCTCTGGCTACTGTGCTCTCAGAGACCTTGCTAGCTGGACTGAGGCCAGCAATGTTCTCAGCATAAACTCTGAATTCATACTCAATGCCCTCTTCCAGCTCTGTAGTCTTGAAACGTGTCTCTGGGATTAGAAGCTTATTGAGTTTAGTCCACAACAGGCTGTTTTTCTCCTTCCTCTCAAGGTGATAGCCTATGATGGGACTGCCTCCATTGTTGGTGGGAACTTTCCATTCAACTACCATGTTATCCTTGGTTGCAGCAGAAACAACTGGTGTTTCTGGTGCAGCAGGCTCAGTGAATGGATACTGAGCAATAACATTTGAAGAGACAATTGCAGAACTCTTTCCATATCTATTCTCAGAAGAAACTCTGAATTGATATTCAACTCCAGTCTTCAAATTGGTGACTTTGATGGTTGTCCTGGCAATTGTAGCAGACACAATCTGCCATGCTGTTGAAGTGGTGTCCCTCTTTTCCACGATATAGTTATTAATCTGACAGCCTCCAGTATACTCTGGTGGCTCCCAGGACAGAGTGACAAAGTTAGAGCTTACCTCCTCAATCTTCACAGGGCCTGTGGGTGGGCCAGGCTTTTCAAGAATAATAACAGTAATCTCCTCTGTAGCTGTTCCGATACTGCTGGTGGCTGTCAAAGTATATTTACCAGAGTCTTCCCTATTTGCGTCCTTGATGCACAGCTTAGTAGATGATGGTGTACTAGATACATTAAGTCTGGTTGTCTCCTTAAGAGCTTGGCCATCCTTCTTCCATTCAACCTTGGGAATAGGGCGTCCAATCACTGGAATCTCAATCTTCAGATCCTCACCATGTTGTAAACTGTAGGTATTAAATGTCATCTTGAATCTGGGTTCAATAGTAAGATCCTTAGCAGTGACTGGTGCAGCCAGAGACCTGGGATCACTCTTGCCCTTGTCATTAAAAGCTGACACTCTAAAGAGGTACTCATGTCCTGCTCTGAGGCCTGTGACGGTGCCCTCACAAGCTTTGGTTGTGGCGGCCACCACCCATTCCTCTGAGCCCACAGGCTGCATCTCAATGTAGTAGCCACTGATCCTGCTGCCTCCATCATGGACTGGCTTCTCCCAGGAGAGTGAAACAGTTGTTTTGGTAACTTCAGTTAAAGTGACCTTACCCACAGGGAGAGGAGGCTCAGAGGTCTTAACTGAGTCCACTGTCTCAGCAGCCTGACCCACACCAAACTCATTCTCTGCTAAGACTCTGAAGTAGTAGATAGTTCCCTCAGTGAGGCCAGTGATGCGGTAGCTTGTCTTTGTACATTTGTTGTCCACATTGGAGTAAACCTTCCTTGTGGATTCACGCTTTTCAACCAGGTAATTCGTGATTCTTGAACCACCATCAATAGATGGAGGCTCCCAGGTCAGAGTGACACTTTCCCTCTTAATGTCTTTTACCACTAGATTCAGTGGGGCCCCTGGGGTGTCAAGAACTTTAACAGAGACAAATGCTGATTTGGTACCAGCACTGTTTACCAAGTTGAGGATGTATTTTCCAGCATCAAATTTGTCACAGATGTCAACGGAGAGCTGTGTATAATCTTCACCTGTCTCTATCTGAACTTTACTGGGCAGTTCTCCGTCCTCCTTTGCCCAGCTGATCTCAGGAGTAGGAAGTCCCTTGAATGGAACGCAGATTCTCATTGAGGCTCCTGCACGGACAACTATTCCCTTCCTAAGCTCCGAATCAAGAATAACTTCTGGAGGATCAATCTTATCCATAGGTTTCACAACACCTGGGATCTCAGTGGGCTCACCAACACCCAGCTTATTCATTGCACATATGCGTACCTTGTATTCCTGGTGCTCTATCAACTTGGTGATGGTAAACTTGAGAGCATTAACTCCAGAGGGTGGGGTGCATATGGCCCACTCCTCCTCATCAGCCTTGGTAATTTCCACAGTGTATCCTTGAATTTCACAACCACCATCATAGATGGGCCTATGCCAGGCCAGGCTAACTGAGTCTTTATTTGTGTCAACCACATGAGCATTGGTTGGACAGCCGGGTTCGAAGGTGGGGTCACAGGCTTTCAGATAGGGTGTAGCTGGGCTTGGCTGACCCACCCCGGCATTATTCTCAGCAGATACCCTGAATTCATATTCGTGGTCCTCAGTCAGTCCTGTTGCTCTGAAACGCAAGTCTGTCACTCTGCGTTTGTTGCACTTGGTCCACCTCACTCCAGCTCTGTCTCTCTTCTCAACAATGTAGCCAACAATCTCACTGCCTCCAGTGGTGTCAGGGCGGTTCCAGCAGACGGTCATTGAATCTCTGGTAATGTTAGTGATTTCAAGCTCCTTGGGTGCGCCAGGAGGAACAAATGGATTTCTCATGATAACTGGCACTGATTCAAGAGGCTCACCCACGCCATATTTGTTGACAGCCATGACTCTGAAGATGTACTCATTGCCCTTCAACAGTTTGGTAACCTTAAACATGGTAGCACCACAGTCAGCAGAGACCACAGTCCATGCCAGGCGGCTTGTTTCTCTCTTCTGAATAACATAGTGAGAAATGCTAGCTCCTCCGTCGTGCCTGGGTGGTAGCCATGACAGTGAGCACTTCTCTTCAGTGACGTTGCTGACAGTAAGAGGTCCCTCTGCGGGTCCTGGTCTGTCCAGGACTTTTACACTGAATGGGACAGTTTTACTTCCTGCCACATTAGTCAGAACCAGTGTGTACTGTCCACCATCCACTCTGATGGCATCCTTCACAACGAGCAAAGCCTTGAAATCTGTGTTTTTGATCTCAGCTCTTGCTGAGTTTTCAACCTCAACATTTCCTTTGAACCACTGAGCTGTGGGGACTGGCTTTCCCTCTACACTGGCCTCCAGACTGAAAGTCTCCCCTGCACTGATAATAATGGTTTGGTTGTACATAGGATCCGTTTCACACTTAGGTGGTTCAACTTCATCCTTGGCTGTGATAGATCCTGTGCTCTCAGAGGGTTTGCTGACAGCACCAGCTGCATTTCTTGCAATAACTCTGAAGTCATATTTATTGTCTTCTGTCAGGCCAGTAACTGTGAATTCGAGTTCAATGACATTTGCAAAGCTAGCCTTCATCCACTTTCCTTCAGGAAGGTTGCGTTTCTCAACTACATAGCCAGTAACTAAGCTTCCTCCATCGTACTGTGGAGGAGTCCACCTCAGCTTCACAGAGTGCCTGGTCACAATCAAAGCCTCAGGACAGCCTGGAGGATCACATGGGTCACGAGCTACATAAACTTCTGAGACTTTGCTGCATTTTCCAATTCCAACAATATTCTCAGCATAGACTCTGTACTCATACTCAATTCCTTCCTCAAGAGGAGTAGATTTGAACCTGCAGTCTTGGATGAGCATTTTGTTGATCTTAGTCCAGAGGATGCTGTTCTTTTCTTTCCTCTCCAGATGGTAGCCCAAGATGGAACTGCCTCCATCAGATGGGGGTTTGTGCCACTCAACCACCATATAATCTTTAGAGTATGAAGACACAAATGGTGTTCCTGGTGGGCCAGGCTCCTGGAATGGATATTGTGCCAGAACAGGTGCTGAATCAATTGCATAACTCTTTCCATATCTATTCTCAGCATAGATTCTGAACTGGTATTCTGCACCTGTCTTCAGATTTCCCACTTTCAGCGTGGTTCTGGCTACAGTGGCAGAAACGACCACCCAGTTGGTTGTGGTTGTGTCTCTCTTCTCCACCACATAGTTGGAAATTGGGCATCCACCTGTATATGTAGGAGGTTCCCAGCTGAGTGTCATACTATCAGCACTGATGTCCTCCACCTTAACTGGGCCTGTTGGTGGGCCTGGTTTGTCAAGGGTGATCACCTCAATAGTAGCATCCTTGGAACCCAGGGTATTGGCAATATTGATGCTGTACATGCCTCCATCCTCTCTGGTGGCATCCTTTATAGTAAGGGTGGTGTGGTGTGCTGACTCAGTAACATTGACTCTGGTGGTCTGCTTAAGGGCAGCTCCGTCCTTGGTCCAAGTGATGGTTGGCTTTGGATGACCAGCAAATGGAACCTCAATCTTGAGGTCATAGCCCACTTGGACACTGTAGGTGCTTACTTTGGGTCTAAGAACAGGCTCAATCACCAGGTCCTTTGCTACAACCGACTGAGCCAGTTGTCTGTGGTCACTTCTGCCCTTGCTATTGACAGCAACAACTCTGAACTGGTACTCCTCTCCCTTAAGTAAGTTTGTCACTACAGTTTCCAGTGCCTTTACACTAGCACACACAGACCAAGCTTCACTGTCCTTCGTTGCCAGTTCAACTTCATAGTGACTGATCCTGCTGCCACCATCGTGTACAGGCTTCTCCCATGTGAGAGTTACAGAGCTGCAAGTGACGTCAAGAACACTGACTTTACCAGGTGGCTGAGGTTTCTCAGATATCTTAATTGGGTCTAAGGTTTTAGCAGGGAGACCCACACCATATTCATTCTCAGCCAAGACTCTGAAGAAGAAGATTCCACCCTCTGGAAGAGGTTCAACTTTCCATGACATCCTGTTGCAAGTGGTGATGGGAGAGTACACCTTTCTGGTGCTTTCACGCTTCTCAACAATATAATGCTTAATCTTTGAGCCACCATCCAGAAGTGGAGGCTCCCATGTAAGTGTGACAGAAGTCTTGGTAATCTCTTTCACTATGAAGTTAACCGGTGGACTAGGTGAGTCCAGGACTCTGACACTGATGAATACTGACTTCACTCCACTGGCATTCTCTGCTGTCAGGATGTACTTGCCACTGTCAAAACGGTCAACATTCTCAATTACAAGTGAAGCATAGTTGCCTGTATTGTCAATCTGGGCAGTCTCCTTAATCTCGCCCTCAGCCTTGCCCCATTTCACCTCAGGTGCTGGACGACCTCTCACAGGAACAAACAGCCTGAGGGTGCTTGCTGCTCTGATGTTGATCATCTTCCTCATATCAGCATCCAGGTCAAGATCAGGAGCTTCGAGCTTCTCTTCCAGAACAATCTTTCCTGGAAAATCAGCATGTTCACCAACACCAACTTTGTTGATGGCACATACTCTGAACTGGTACTCATGCTTCTCCAGAAGTTTCTTCACTGTAAACTTAGTGTCTGTTATTCCAGTGGGAGGAGTGCACATAAACCACTCATCAGATGCAGTATCGCAGGCCTCAACAATGTAAGCCTGAATCTCACAGTCACCATCATAGATGGGTTTGCCCCATGTCAAAGAAACAGTGGATCTAGATGTGTCCACCACCTTGGGATTGTTTGGTGGGCCTGATTTGAAGATAGGATCCAATGCCTTGTAGTATACTGTTGCTGCACTAGGTGTGCCAACACCTGCAGCGTTCTCAGCAGCAACTCTGAATTCATAGCTGTGGCTCTCTAGGAGTCCTGTTACTCTGAAGCGCAGCTCACACAATGTGCGCTTGTTGCACCTAGTCCATCTCACACCATCCTTGTCACGTTTCTCAACAATGTATCCCTGGATGGGGCTGCCACCATCATTAGCTGGTCTCTCCCAGGTCACTACCATGGAGTCTTTAGTGATTGTGGAGACTTCTATCTCTGTTGGTGGGCTGGGAGTGACAAATGGATTTCTGGCAATCATCGGCTCAGATTCCAGAGGCTCACCAACTCCATACTTGTTGACTGGAATCACCCTGAAGATGTACTCATTACCCGGAAGAAGTTTTGTGATCTTCAGGTTCAGTGTCTGAACTTTTGGTTCAACTACAGTCCAAACCAGTCGACTGGTTTCCCTCCTCTCAACAATGTAATGAGAAACATCACTGCCTCCGTCTTGCAAGGGAGATTTCCAGGAAATTGAGCATTTCTCATTGGTGACCCCATAGATGGAGATAGGACCCTCAGGTGGGCCTGGTCTGTCCAGGACCTTGACATTAATGGGGACAGATTTCTCTCCTCCAACATTCTTTACCAGCAAAGTGTACTGACCTCCATCAACACGGATGGCTTCTTTAACAATCAGACAAGCTGTAAAGTCTGTGTTCTTAAGCTCTACACGAGCTGCTTCAGTGATCTCTTGGCCCTCTTTCATCCAGTGTACCGTGGGAACGGGTTTTCCATAGATACCAGCCTCAAGCCTGAATGTCTCGCCAGCATTTACCACAACAGCTTGGGAGTATTTAGCTTCCAAGTCAATCTTGGGTGGATCTACCTCATCCTTGGCAGTTATGGCTCCAGTAGAGTCAGAGGGCAGGCTAAAGACACCTGCTGCATTCCTAGCAATGATCCGGAACTCATAAATCTGATCTTCAGTAAGGCCTGTGACAACAAATTCAGTTTCAAGAATGTTGGCGAAACTGGCCTTCATCCAGCGACCAGTTCCCTTCTTCCTCTCCACCACATAGCCTGTGATCTTGATGCCACCATCATACTCAGGTTTGGTCCATCTCAGTGCCACCTTGTTTCTGGTAACAATGACAGCCTCTGGTTTTCCAGGTCTGTCACAAGGATCTCTGGCTACTTGCATTTCACTCAGTTTGCTGGCTTTACTAAGGCCAACAATGTTCTCAGCATAGATTCTGAATTCATATTCAATACCCTCCTCAAGGCCAACAACCTTGAATCTGGTCTCTGGGATAATTTGTTTGTTCTGTTTCACCCACAGTATACTGTTTTTCTCTTTGAGTTCTAAGTGGTAGCCAAGAATTTTGCTTCCACCATCATTGCTGGGTTTCTCCCACACAACCACCATGCTCTCTTTGGTGGCTGACTGGACCACAACAGAACGTGGTTGGCCTGGAACCTCAAATGGATACTGAGCAAACATGGTTTCAGAAAGCAGGCACGAGGACTTGCCATATCTATTCTCTGCAGCAATCCTAAACTGGTACTCAGATCCAGTCTTCAGACGGGCTGCCTTGATAGTGGTTCTGGCCACTGTGGCTGACACAATTTGCCAGTTAGTAGTAGATGTGTCTCTTTTCTCAACAATGTAATTGTTGATGGTGCAACCACCGTCATACTCTGGTGGATTCCAGGACAGGACCACACTATCAGCAGTGACATCATCCAACTTAATTGGGCCAGTTGGAGGACCAGGCTTATCTAAAACAAGAACACTAATGTCTGTAGATGCCTCTCCGGCTGTGT
Source organism: Collichthys lucidus (assembly GCA_004119915.2). Classification (NCBI taxonomy): domain Eukaryota; kingdom Metazoa; phylum Chordata; class Actinopteri; family Sciaenidae; genus Collichthys; species Collichthys lucidus. The sequence goes on from CM014079.1 coordinate 1,528,063, forward strand.
TGACCAGTTTGATAGTGTATGTGCCCACGTCATCTCTGCAAGCCTCCTTAATAACCAGAAGAAGGTGTTTGTCTGTGGCTTCAGCATTAACTCTGGTTGTCTCCTTGAGTGCAACGCCGTCTTTGAGCCATGTCGCTGTAGCCTTGGGACAAGCAGCATATGGTACGTCTATCTTGAGGTCATCTCCTGCTAATACACTGAATGCGCTAAACAGAAGTTTGAAGGTTGGTGAGATGACCAGGTCTTTAGCCACCACAGGCATACTGAGAGCACGTGGGTCACTAACTCCCTTCTCATTGGTGGCTGAGACACGGAACATGTACTCCTCTCCATGTGTAAGGCCAGTTACAAGAGCCTCGTTGGTCTTGACCACCATGACCTGGGTCCATTTCTCACTACCTTTACTTTGCATCTCAACAATATAACCTGTGATTCTGCTACCACCATCATGGTCAGGCTTTTCCCAGGTTAGTGTGACGTTAGTGCTGGTAACTTCAAGAAGGGACACTTTGCCTGGTGGTAGGGGCTTCTCTGATACTTTAATTGGTTCAACAGTCTCCACTGGAAGACCTATGCCAAATTCATTCTCAGCCAGGATTCTGAAGGAGTACATCTTTCCTTCCTCTAGGCCTCCAATTTTCCAACTAGATTTATGGCAACTGGCACAGACTGTTGAGTAAGCCATTCTGGTTGACTCACGCTTCTCCACTATGTAGCTGCGGACTCTGGAGCCACCATCAATCAGGGGTGCATCCCAAACAAGGGACACTGAATCTCTTGTGATCTCCTTAATGATCAGATTCTGAGGTGCTCCAGGTGTATCCAGCACCCTGACATTCACAAAAGCGGTCTTGCTTCCTGAGGCATTCTCTACAGTCACCATGTATTTACCTCCATCAAACTTATCAACATTTTCTATCTGAAGACTGGTGAATGATGAAGTGGTTTCAATTATAGCTTTGTCCAGGGATTCTCCATGCTCTCTTGCCCATTTTACTTCAGGTGCTGGTCTGCCCTTGATAGGGACAAAGAGTCTGAGTGTGCTACAGGCTCTGATGCAGACCACCTTACGCAGCTCTGCTCCAAGTTCAATTTCTGGAGCAAGCAGTCTGTCTTCAGCCTTGGGAGTCCCAGGAACAGCAGCAGGTTCTCCAACTCCTTCACAATTAGTGGCACAGATGTTTATTTTGTACTCTTGGTTTTCCTTCAAGTTGGTGATGGTGAAAGAAGTGGCTGTCCATCCTTTCCTCGGTGTGTGAATTGTCCATTCATCCTCATCAGGCAGGCAGGTCTCTACAATGTATCCAGTGATTTCAGAACCACCATCATAGACCGGCTTGTTCCAGGCAAGAGTGATGGAGGACTTGGTTGTGTCCAGCACTCTAGGGTTTCCTGGAGGTCCAGGCTGGAAAATGGTGTCTTCTGCCTTGTAGAATGGACTGGAAGGACTAGGCTGGCTTAAACCAGCATTGTTCTCAGCAAAAACTCTGAATTCATACTCATGTCCTACTGTGAGACCAGAGACCTTGAATCGCAGGTCAGTTACAGTCCTCTTGTTGCACTTCACCCAGCGCAGGCCAGTCTTATCCCGTCTCTCAATTATGTAGGTATTAAGTCTGCTGCCTCCATCGTGTTCTGGGCGCTCCCAGCAGACGACCATAGAGTCCTTGGTAATAGTGGTGACTTCAGGCTGCTGTGGTGCATCACTGGGGACATAGGGGTTGGCACAGATGACAGGTTCAGACTCAAGAGGTTCACCCACGCCATACTTGTTAACAGCCATGACTCTGAAGATGTACTCATTGCCCTTCAGAAGTTTAGTGACCTTGAACCTGTTTGCCTGAAGGTCTGTGGCCACATTTGTCCACGCCAATCGGCTGGTCTCACGCCTCTGAATGATAAAGTACTCAATCTTGGCACCACCATCATGTGTTGGGTGCAGCCAGTTAAGGACACATTTCTCGGCTGTGACGTCAGAAACACTGAGGGAGTCTGGTGGTCCAGGTCTGTCAAGCACCTTGACATTGAATGCAAACTTGGCAAAGCCACCAGGATTGCTGGCAGTCAGAGTAAAAGTACCTCCGTCCCTCCGCAGGGAATCTTTGTTTGTTAGAGTTGTGTGGAAGTCAGATGTCTTTATCTCTAACTTGGCTGTATCCTCAAGCTCCTTTCCTTCCTTGGTCCATACCAGCGATGGGATTGGCCTGCCAGTCACATTGGCCTCCAGCTTGAACACCTCACCGGCCATGACAACAACAGTGCTGCTATATGATGAATCAACATCAAGTCTGGGCTCTTCAATGTCATCTCTGCATGTGATTGCCTCTGATGACGGGGATGGCGCACTTGCAGCACCAGCTGAGTTTCTAGCAATCACACGGAATTCATAAGTTGCATCTTCTGTCAGACCGCTGACTGTGTAGACGGTTTCCAAGATGTTGTTGAAGTTGGCCTTGAGCCAGCGTCCACTGGGCATTTCTCTCCTCTCTACTGTGTATCCAGTGATGGAAAATCCACCATCTCCCTCTGGTTTGGTCCATGACACTGTCACCTCGTGTCTGGTGATATTAATTGCTACAGGCCTGCCTGGTGAGTCGACTGGGTCCAGAGCATACATCGGCTCAGAAGGTTTGCTTGGTTTGCTGAGACCAGCCATGTTTTCAGCAGTAACACGGTGCTCATATGCAATTCCATCAACAAGGCCTGATGATTTGAAGATATTTCCAACAACAAGAGCTTTGTTGATCCTCTGCCACAGAATGCTGTTTTTCTCTTTTCTATCCACATGATATCCCAGGATAGCACTGCCTCCATCGGAGGAAGGTTCATTCCAACTCAGTGTCATAGCATCCTTGTTGAAAGATGTAACCACAGGAATGCCTGGCTGGCCTGGTACATCAAATGGATAGGCAGCCACCACTGGTTCCGAGATAATGGATGGTCCAATGCCATATCTGTTCTGGGCCTTGACACGGAACTGATATTGGGTTCCAGTGGTGAGTCGGGCTGCCTTAAATGTGGTGCGAATTACTGTAGCTGCTAGCTCCACCCAGGAAGTACCAATAGTCTCCCGCATTTCCACAATGTAGTTGTTGATGGGAACGCCTCCATCATTCTCTGGTGCCTCCCAGGACATGAGAACATAATCACATGAGACCTCCTCCAGTTTGATGGGACCAGTGGGAGGACCTGGGATGTCATGGACTAGGACTGTGATAACCTCAGTCACTGTACCCAGCATATTCTTTCCAGTCATGGAATACTCGCCTCCATCAGTTCTCTTGATCTCATTGATGTTGAGAATAGTTGATGTCGCTGTGGTTTCAGTGTTGATCCTTTGTGTCTCCTTTAGCACTGTGTCTCCCTTCTTCCAGGAAACCACAGGCCTTGGTTTGCCGAGCACTGGAATCTCAACCTTGACCCGGTCCCCTGCCTTGGCAATGACTGTCTTCTGGTAGACTCCACGCAGGTCAAAGGAAGGAGCAGAAGTCTGCTCTTTGATGATGGCAGGCCTGCTCTCACGGGGGTCGCTCCTGCCTGATGCATTAACAGCTATTATACGGAAGGTATACTCTGCGCCTGAAATCAGATCTGTGACAGTGTAATCCAGAGCCTTGATTGTGGTCATATGTACCCACTGGTCAGTGTCCTTCTTCTGGGCCTCAATTACATATCCGGTGATCAAGCTGCCACCATCATGCAGGGGCTTGGTCCATGCAAGACTAGCACTATCAGCTGTTACATCTGTGACATACAAGTTCTCTGGTGCAGAGGGGGCCTGGGACACCCTGATGGGTTCAGGGGTTTCAGCTGGCTGACCAATGCCCAGGTCATTCTCAGCAGTTACACGGAAGTAGTAGTAAGCTCCCTCCTCAAGGTCTGGAATCTTGTAGGAACACTTCTGCCATGTCGTGCTAAGCACTGTGTAGGCCTTCTTGGTGGCCTCTCTCTTTTCAACAACGTAGTTGTGAATCTTAGATCCACCATCAATTATGGGGATTTCCCACTGGAGGGTGATGCTGTTCTTAGTGATCTCTCTAGGTTTTAGGTTGACTGGTGGTCCTGGTGTATCCAGAACTTTCACATTAACAAAACCAGTCCTCTTTCCAGCAACGTTCTCCAGACAGAGGTTATACTTTCCAGCATCGTATCTGGTGCAGTCAGGAATAACCAGTAGAGTGTAGGACTCTGTGGTGTCTATATGTGCACGTTGTTTCAGGTTGGTATCATCTTTGCTCCAGGTTACTTCAGGAACAGGACGACCTCTGATGGGAACAAATAGACGGATTGAAGCACGGGACCTGACCACCAGGGTTCTCCTGAGTTCCGCATCAAGCTCATAGTCTGGCACCGTCTCTTGGTCCACCAGTTCAGTCACTTTCTCAACCTCTGCAGGCTCGCCAACTCCCTCTGAGTTTATTGCGAAGACTCTGAATTGGTATTTGCCTCCTTTTTGAAGTTTACCAATAACATACTCATTAACTTTCAATGGGTACTCTGTCGCTATCTCCCAGTCATCAAGCCCCTCCTTTTTATATTCAACAGTATATCCATCTACTTCAAGGCCACCATCATAGTGTGGTCGGCCCCAGGCAAAGGTGGCTGTGGTTTTTGTAGTTTCTGTAATTCTGGGGTTGGATGGAGGACCAGGTGGATCTGATGAACCAGAAAAACAGGAGTGAGTTACAAAGGTACTAGAAGTGTATGTTTGACCTTTCTGCATACATAACTTTTACGAATTCAGATTAGGTGAGTAGTCTTATTTTACTTACAGACAATGTCCTTGGTCATCACATGTTGTGATGGCTCACTTGGCTCCCCAAATCCAGCCTTGTTCTCAGCAGTGACTCTAAACTCATACTCTACTCCCTCACTCAGGCCTTGCACCTTAAAGCGCAGGTCAGGAACCGTCCTCTTACAGGCTCTCACCCATCTCATTCCTTTCCTCTCTTTCCTCTCTACACAATATCCTCTGATGTCACTTCCACCATCCTGTGCTGGTCTCTTCCATGAAATGGTGACAGCGTTCCTGGTCACGTTATCGATCTCTGGGGTTGAGGGTGGACCTGGTGGGCCTGAGGAAAGAAAAGATAATTTTGTTCAGTTAGAGTTTTAATTCTTCACAGGTTGTTATTTAAATCCTCCTTAGTAAAGTACTTCTATGATGCTATACACATACACAAACCATATTAACTTACGGAAACTGTCAACCATTTTGATTGGACCAGACTGGCTTGAGTCTCCGGTACCATACTGGTTCACAGCACACACTTTAAAGATGTACTCGTTGCCTTTGATCAGTTTACTGGCTACAAATCTGCAGTCCATGATGTTCTCAGCTATCTTGGTCCACTGCAGACGGCCGGTTTCCCTCTTCTCGAGGATGTAGGATTTAATAGAGGAGCCTCCATCCTCCTCTGGAGGAAGCCAGGTCAGAGTACACTTCTCAGCTGAAATGTTACTGGCTTCAATGGGGCCTGGCGGTCCAGGCACATCCAGGACTTTCACCTTTACATGTTCTTCCTTAATACCGAAGGGGTTGCTGGCAGTGATGGTGTACTCTCCTGTATTCTTCCGACTTGCATACTTGATAGCCAAAGTGGAGGAGGTGGGAGTGCTAGTGATGGTGACGATGTCAGAGGTCTTGAACTCACGGCCTCCCTTTGACCAGACAGAAGTGGGTGGAGGTTTACCCACAATCTTGGAGGCTGAGACCACGATGGTGTCTCCTGCCCTGACTGATACATCCTTCATGTCTGGGTCAATAGTGATTGTTGGGGGCTCTGCAGAAAGGATGGAACAAAGGTTGTGTTATCATTATCTACACACCTCATAAATGAATGAATGAGAATATGACCTGATATTTGTAAAACTAAAACATTTCAAGGACCTGGATTCAGCCAGATGTGTTAACTGTTAAACCACTCAAATACTTACCATACTCATCCTTGCAGGTCAGAAGCTCAGTAGACTCTGAAGGAACACTGATACCCCCAGCAGCGTTTTTGGCCCTGATCCTGAACTGATATTGAGATCCCTCGGTCAGGTCAGTAACAGTAAAGGCACAGCCCTGGATGTTGACATGATTGGCCTTCATCCAGGTTTTACTTCCAGCCTCCAGCTTCTCCACCATGTAGCCAGTCAACTTGTGACCACCGTCATATTTAGGAGCTGTCCAAAACAGAGTGACTGTGTTCCTGGTGACATTAATAACATCAGGCTTGCCGGGAGGATCTAACAGAACACAAAGTAAATGTGTCAAAACAGAGGGAAAACACAAAACACGTTAGGTCTTCAAATAGAGAAAAAAAATATTCCAAAAGACCTAAACTCACCAATAGGATCCAGGGCAACCACAGCCTCAGTGGCCCTGCTTACTTTTCCTAGGCCGGCCACGTTCATGGCCATCACCCTGAACTCATACTCTAGTCCTTCTATCAGGCCAGTGACTCTGCACTCCTTCACTCTCAGAGGAGTCTTACTGGCCCGTTTCCACATCAGACTGTTCCTCTCCTTAAACTCAACGTGATATCCTAGAGAAAACACAAAATGAGTTGGTCATTGTGATTGCTTCTGCTATTTTGCTCTTTCTTAACTACAAACTGATATATCTATATCTATGATAAATCTATCATAGTCTTACCAGTAATTGGGGAGCCACCACTGTCCTTTGGATCAGCCCAGGTCAAAATGGCCGACTCTTGGTGGATGGTCACAATTTCTGGAGGAGCAGGTGCCCCTGGCACGTCTGGAGGAAGCAAAGAAACAGCACTGCATTCAAACTGCAACTCAACACAAAAACTGAATTTCTTAAAAGTTTACTAACATACGTATCCCAATCTTTGATTGTGGTACTCACCGAATGGATGCTGGGCAATGACTGGGTCAGACCTCAGATACTCTCCAACCCCGTACTTGTTCTCAGCGAACACTCTGAAGATGTACTCTATTCCATCGTGGAGTCTGATCACCCTCATCGTGGTCTTCTGGATGGCTGAAGCTACTGTGGCCCACTTGTTGTCCGTGGTCCTCCTCTTCTCCACAATGTAGTTGGACACCTCGGCACCACCGTCATCTTTAGGTGGTCCCCACTCCAGAGTGATGCCATCAGCAGTAATCTCGTCCAACTTAATGGGTCCAGTGCAGATGCCAGGCTTGCCAACCACCTTTATTTGGAACTTGCAGTCCTTGGAGCCAGAACTGTTCTTGACTGTGATGGTGTAGGTGTCGGCATCTCCTCTCTGGCAGTCTCTGATCAGCAGAGTGGTGACACCCTGAGCTGCCTCAACACACATCCGGCCCGTGTCTCCAATCATCATGTCACCCTTCTTCCAGATGGCACTGGGGTATGGCACTCCAGTGACAGGGATGTTGATACGCCTAGTGCTGCCCTCCTTCACCACACAGATACCATCTTGCAGACTCTTCAAGTTGCAGTCAGGAAGCACTGAAATTCAAAGGAAATTTATCAGGAAAGAGAACTAATAATTTTATGTTCTTGTAAAACAAGCAACTAAAATAATAGATGGCATGATGGCTAACTTCTTACCAAACTGGTCTTTGGCGACAGCTGTGAGCTCGGTAGGTGGTCCCTCTCCAGACTCGTTGAGTGCCTTGACTCTGAAGTAGTACTCTTTGCCTTCAGTTAGCTCTCCGATGATGTGTGAGGTGTTCCTGCCCTTCATGATCTGCTTCCACTTCTCCTCGCCTTCACTCTGTTCCAGGATATAAGCGGTAACATGGCTTCCGCCGTCACAGATGGGCTTCTTCCAGCCCAGGGTGATCGAGTCCTTGGTGGTTTTCTGGGCTTTGAAATCTGTCACTGGACCAGGTTGCTCTGAATAGGATGGACAGATAAAGGTTTGTTAGATCCGACGTGTTCAATGTAAATACTCTTAGGTCCAGTTCTATTGGTAGGATTGTTTGTTTTTTGGGCCAGCTGCAGTCAGAGCATTAGATACTATTGTATTTATTTATCCTTCCATTATTAAAGCTGTACATAAAATCTCAGCCGTGGCCTTGGTTTAAATTGAGTCCTGTAATACAGAACATAATTGTTTCATGTTGTTGATCTAAGCCAGATCCAATCAATGGCCTAACAAACACCCTTCCGTAGTTTATGACACTGTACAGATCCAAACCTCTCTCTATCCCTATTTTAACTCTATTTTAATTTAGAAAACAGCAATAACTTGTAGCTACCTGAGGCTCTGACGCTGCCGGCAGTCTCACAGCCCTCTCCAATGCCATAGGCGTTTTCAGCCAGCACTCTGAAGCAGTAGGCCTGTCCTGCCTCCAGGTTGATGATCCTGAAGGAGGTTTTGTGGCACTCGGCCGACACGCAGGTCCAGGCCTTTCTCTCGGCCAGACGTTTCTCTACCACATAGCTCTTGACAGGGCTGCCACCATCGATCAGCGGGGCATACCAGGTGATGCAAGCATGGTTTCTGGAGGTCTCCTTCACGATCAAGTTCACAGGGGGTCCAGGAGAATCTGAGGGGGAGGAGAAGCAGTATCTCAGGCTTACCAGATTTAGCTTAACTTTAACCTAGATTACTTTTAAACTAGCAAACAGATGCTCACTGTAGTATGTCATGGTTTGCATTATGTTTCTTACCAAGGACCTTGACCACGATGGTGTAGCTCTTGGAGCCGCTGCTGTTCTCCAGCGAAAGGACGTATTTGCCAGCATCGTATCTGTTAATGTTCTCGATCGTCAGAAGGGTGTCCCACTCTGATGTCTTGATCATCAGGCCCTGCCTCTCCTTCAGGTTGGCATCCACCTTTGTCCACGTCACCGTCGGTGCCGGGCGTCCTCTCAGTGGAACGTAAAGTCTCATGGTGACACCAGCACGGAGAACCAAAGCCTTTCTCAGGTCAGCATCCAGCTCAGCTTCAGGAGCGACTGGAGGACGAACGGAGGATAATTTTTTAAATTATAACTTTACTATTTTGTTTTTTATGCCTCGTTAAGCGATTGACAGCAAGGCTGAATTAGCGGACATAGCATAAATTAGTCAAGTTCACAAAGAATGTTGGTTATTATAGAAAATACATGTTTATGCAAAAGTAAAATGGAGGATGCCCTGAGGAATGTGAAGGGTTTACCAAACATGTATTAAGGTTTTGTCTTTCTATGCTCAAAAATTAGGTGCTATAATATTTGTTAAGAAACAATTGGAGCGTACTTAGGATGTCCTTGGGCATGTGGTTTCCAGGGACGTCGCTGGGCTCGCTGTAGCCAATCTTGTTGACAGCGGTTACTCTGAACTGGTACTCTGTGTCGTCCATCAGACCCGTCATCAGGAATTTGGTGGCCTGGAGCTTCTTCGGGATGTTGCACTTGGTCCAGTTCTCAGCTTCGGCTCGTTTACACTCCACCAGGTAGCCAATGATCTCACAGCCACCGTCATATGCTGGTTTGGTCCAGCTAAGGCTGATGGAGTTCTTGGTGGAGTCTACCACCTTGGGGAAGGCTGGTGGTCCAGGAGGATCTAGAGAATTACAGTGATAGTTTTGTTATGAATTTGATATTACATAAAAATAAAAAATACTGTTGACACTTCTGTGAGGTTGAAGCATTTTTGGAAACGTGATTTAACTTACAGACAGGGTCAACGGCCAGTGCAGCATTGGATGCATCGCTGGGTTTACCAAGACCGGCCTTGTTCATGGCAATGACTCTAAACTCATATTCAGAGCCCTCGGTCAGCTGAACAGCTTTGATTGTCCTGTCAATGACTGGACGGCGGTTGACCTTAGCCCAGGTCAGCTCAGTGGCCTCACGTTTCTCCACCATGTAGCCCAGGATGGTTGCCTTGCCGTCATTGGCTGGGGCCTTCCAGCTCACTGTCATGGAGTCCTTAGTAATGTTGGTGATGACGGGTGGTTCGCATGGACCAGGGACGTCTGAAGGAAGAAATAGAACCATGTTTAAATTTATCTTACCTCTTGAAAATTCAAAATGTGCTGTCTGGTTAATCTAATATGGATCACTTTAGTCAGTTAGAAAGGACTGAATACACATTTAAATGACATGGCATGTAACATTGTAAATGCTCACACAAGAAGAAGTTTATCAAATCATTGTTTGACTGTATGTTTTGTTTTTTACTGTATTTGGTACTGTCCAAATTGACCTGAGCTTCATATATAGTGGTCTGAATTTACCATATGGGTTCCTGACGAGGACAGGGTCGGTCATGGTGGGGTTTCCTACACCATACTGGTTCTCAGCACTGACTTTGAACTGGTACTCATGTCCTTCAATGAGTTTCTCCACTATGCTGTCAGTAGTGTGTCCATGGATATTGGAGCTGACAAGCGCCCAGTTGGCCCTGCTGGTCTCGCGTTTCTCTATGATGTAATTGGTGATCTCGGAACCACCATCTGCAATTGGAGGCTCCCATCGAAGCTTAACATGATCGGCAAAGACTTTAAAAGCTCTCACTGAGGCTGGAGGGCCTGGTTTGTCTGCAGGGGAAACAGTGGGAGGTTAGCTTCTTTGTTTATCTGTATAAATAAAATAGACAAAGTGCAACAATGAAATAATATTAGACATAACTTACCGAGCACCTTGACCTTGATGGTGGCGTACTTGCTTCCATTGATGTTTTCAGCAGTGATAGTGTAGTCTCCTGTCTCCTTTCTGGTGACGGAGTAGAGCTCAAGCAGATGGACATGTTTCTTCTGGATCATCTTCATTCCTTCGGTAATGGCCAGAGGTGCTCCATCTCTCTTCCAGCTCACCTTGGGCAGTGGCTTTCCGAACACTTCAGCATCCAGGACGATGTTTTCTCCAGCTTTCACCACAATCAGGTTCTTCATGTTGACACCCAGCTCCACACGAGGAGGAACTACACAAGAGAAAGACAGGGAATAATCATCACTATTTGTCAGCAGTTCAATTTGTCAGTCATAGATATACTTGCTGTGTGGGGCTGTACCATTCTCTGCAATGACAGCAATGGGGTCGGACAGCTCGGACGGCAGGCTGGTGTTGATGGCGGACTTTGCGATGACTCTAAACCAGTACCTTTGGCCCTCTTCCAGGCCAGTCACTACATAATTCTCAGATTGGATGTTCATGCAGTTGGCATTGCAGCGAGTCCACTTCTCTTCTGGAACTTTTGCGTACTCCATGTAGTAGCCAACCAGCTTACTGCCACCATCATGCTTGGGACGGGTCCAGACCAGTGAGACAGAGTTCTTGGTCACATCCATGGCCTCAGGTTTACCTGGTGGGTCTGGATGGAAACAAAAGATCGTAGACTCAATTATGCTGTCTGAACAAGGGAGAAGGTTGTGTTTGAGTGGACAAGAGTGTGAACAATCAAGGTCATTTTCATACCGATAGCAGTCCTAGCGGTGATGAAGTCAGTCTGTTTGCAAGGTTTGCCCTGTCCAGCTATGTTGAGTGCTGATACCCTAAAGGTATATTCCAGACCCTCAATCAGGCCGGTGCAGGTGTACTGTGTGGCTTTGACCAAAGACTCATTGGCCTTCGCCCACAGAAGGCTGTTCCTTTCCTTCTTTTCAATGCAGTATCCAGTGATGGGGGTGCCGCCGTCGCTGCTGGGCCGCTCCCATGAGAGGAATGACAAAGTCCTTGAAGATCTTGTTGATCTGCAGATTTTTGGGCTCACTGGGAGGATCTTTGGAAAGAAAAGAAAACAGCCAGTTAATAATGTTTTGTTGCAATATTGGTTACTAGCAACTAAAATTAAATATTTTGTCTCAGACTCACCAAATGGATATCTGGCAATCATCTTCTCGGAGTAAATGGGTTCACCGATACCGAGCCTGTTCTCGGCACGGACACGGAACCCATACTCTTTGCCAGGTGTCAGTTTGGCCATTCTAAAGCTGGTTTTGGTGCAGGATGAGGACACAGTGACCCAGTCACCCTGGCTGACATCACACTTCTCTACAATATAGTTGGTGATACTGCTGCCACCATCCTCCTGTGGAGAGTTCCAAAGCAGCGTGCAAGCATCGATGTCCTGTTCGGTGATCTCTAGAGGAGCTTCAGGGGGTCCAGGGATGTCTGTAGATAGACAAAAAATTAGTCATTAATGATAACAACAAAACTCCTAACCATGACCTGGTCTGTAGCATGTAGCTTTAAACTAACAGCTTTAACAGCATCTGTTGTAGAAACTGACCCATGACGGTGACTCTGAGAATCTGGTTGACCTTGGACGTGCTGTTCTCAGCCGCTAGGCTGTAGTAGCCACTGTCCTTTCTCGTCACGTTCTTAATGATGAGTGTGCAGGTATTCAGTGTCTTTACAACAGACAGGCGGTCAGAGGTCAGCACGTCCTCATTGCCCTGCTTCCACTTGCAGACAGGAACTGGTTTGCCTGCAACAATGGCCTCAACCACCATCTTGGATCCAGCTCTGACTGTCACAATGTCGGGCATGATGACCTTAGTAGGCACTGTGAGGAAGAAGAAAATGTCATTTCAGAGATTGATAAGATGATTTTAACTTTTAATATATCAAGAAATTAGATATTTGAGTCTCTACAACTCTGTTTCTACTCACTGAGCTGTTCCTTGACCTCAAACACTCCCTCTGCCTCTCGGGCCAGGCTGACTCCCACCGAGTTCCTGGCTGCCACTCTGAACTTGTACTTCTTTCCTTCGTTCAGACCAACCACCACGATAGTCATGTCTTTGACAACAGAGTAAGGTGTCCACTTGTCCTCGGGTGCACCCTCCTCTTGGTAGTCCACCACATAACCATTAATTTTGGCTCCTCCATCTCTGAGTGGCTTCAGCCAGGCCAGTGTGGCACTATTCTTGGTGATCTCCATAACATCCATCTTCTTCGGAGGATCCGGCTCACCTGAATGCAACAAACGGCAAGTGTTAGAAGGAATAAAAAAGGAAAAACATAGGGGTTTACATGCTAGATCTTAAATACATTTTCTGTGGTGACACTCACTGATGGCATCAACAGCCAGGTAGGACTTAGGCGAGTCCTGAGGAACTCCAATGCCATATTTGTTGCAGGCCATGACCCTGAAGTAGTACTCAATACCAGGCGTCAGGTTGGTAATCTTAAAGCTGGTCTTTTTCAGTTCCTCTGTGCACTTGTTCCAGGTCTTCCTATCCACCTCACGTTTCTCCACAATGTAGTTAGTGATGTGGCTGCCACCGTCATTCTCTGGTGGCAACCAGGACAGCTGGGCTGTCGCCTTGGTAATGTTGGTTGCCTCCAGGCCGCCAACCGGACCAGGAGTATCTGCAGAGGATGAATTTAAAAATCACTCAGGTCAGTTTCAGCTACCTTTAAATGCTTTTAAATGCAAATGCTTTAAAAATGAATCCTGTCATTATTTCCTCACCAAGGACTTTGACATGGACATATACAGCTTTTTCTCCAGCTGAGTTAGGACAGAAGTCAGCGAGTATCTTCCAGAATCCTCTCTGGTACTCTCAGGGATGACCAGGAAGGACATGGTGTCAACCTGGTCCACATGACCTCGGCGGATCACATTATCCACACCCATGCGCTTCCAGGTAACCTTGGGGGTGGGCCTTCCTCTGATCACAGCAAAAAGCCTGATTGGACAGCCGGCCCTGACAGCCAGGCCTTTCCTCAGACTAGCATCTAGGTCGATTTCTGGAGCCTCTGTTGCCAAAGAAACATATTGATGTTAAGATAATTAGAGTGTTGTATTTTGCATTGTATTTTTGTGTGGTTACTACTCCCGCCATATGTAATTCAGTGGATGTATTAAGGTTTGGCTACAGCTGTTCATTCTTACCCAGGATCTCTTTGGGTGAGACGGCCTCCCTCAAGTAGGCATGGGGTCCCCAGCCTACCTGGTTTCTGGCGGATACCTTGAAATCATACTCCAGCTTCTCATCCAGCTGGCCAATGGTAAACTCTGTCATCACCAATGGGCCATGGGTGTCAATTCTCTTCCAGCCCACTGAGGGCTTCTCAGGGTCTGCATCGCTCTTCAGTCTCAAGTCTAAGCTGTAGCCGATGATGGGGGCACCACCATCATACACAGGTTTAGACCAGGTCAGAGTGATAGAGGTCTTGGTGCTGTCGCCTACCTTCAGGAATGCAGGGGGGCCAGGGGGCTCTGCAGTTAAAGACAGAAATACAAAGTTTAAAAAAATACTGGACACACGGGAAACGTCTTTCAAGCCCATCTCTGACATTTTGTTCATGTTCACTGAATAAAATGTTGAACTAAACTGTGACAGCAACTGTAAACTCACCAATGGGGATCTTTGGCTGCAACAGGTCTGCAGGGTTTGCTGGGCTCTCCCAGGCCAACCTCGTTCTCAGCCTTCACCCTGAATTGGTACTCATGGTTGGGAATCAGGTTGGTGACTTTCATGCGTCTCTCTGGGATCGGGCTCTTGTTGCATGGCACCCAGCGTACTGCTCTCTTCTCTTTTCTCTCCAGAATGTAACCAGTGATTGACTTGCCACCATCACTCTCAGGAGGAGCCCAGACAACTGTCATCTCATCTTTGCTCACCTAGATAACATATTAACAATGTGAGTAAACATTCACAACTTGACTGCATACAGACATGAGATGAGTGGTACATAAATGTGAGATAAATGTGATTAAAAAAGGAACTTCTAGTCACCTTGGTGACCTCGGGAGCTTCAGGGGGTCCAGGTTTGTTGAACTGAGTCTTGACAGTAACAGGCTTGCTCTCCATAGCAGGGCCAGTTCCCATCTTGTTCTCAGCTCTCACTCTGAAAATGTACTCATTGCCCTCCACCAGACGACTGATGTTGCAGTATGGTGTGACCACAGCGGCTGAGTATGTTGACCAGACCATTCTCCTGGTCTCGCATTTCTCCAGGATGTAGCTGTCCACCTCACAACCTCCATCATCCTCCGGAAGATCCCACACCACTCTGCACTTGTCAGCTCCAATGCCGGTAATCCTAAGGTTTCTCACTGGACCAGGCACATCCAGGACATTGACGGTGGCGTATGCTGTGAAGCTGCCAGCTGAGTTAGTGGCAGTGATGATATACTTTCCAGTGTCAGTACGTCTGGACTTTGTCAAAAGGAATTTGGAGTAGTCAGAGCCAGACTCATAGCTGATTCTGGGGTTGTCTCCAACAGCCTTTTCTTTTGTCCATTTGACCTCAGGTTGGGGCTTTCCTCTGAGGACCGGCCTCCATCCTGACAGATTCTCCCGCCTTCACTGTCAAAGTTCCTGCTAGCTTCAGGTCAATGACAGGCTTCTGGATCTCCTCCCTCACAAGAACATCAGCAAGGTTCACCCAAGCACTCTCACCTCCCTCATTGACGGTCTGCACCCTAAATAACAAATAATAAAATTACTATTTAAAAGTAATTTACACTGGATTTGGCAATGCTGAAAAACAATTCCTGGTCTGAAACAAACAACATCTTTTTTAAGTAAGGATATAGTGACCTACCTGAAGGAGTATGTATGGTTCTCCAGGCATTTACCAGCCAGGAAGAAGGTGTCAGTAAGAGAGCCGAGTTTCTCCCATGCCTCAGCATCCTTATCCTTGCTCTCAAGGTTGTAGGACAGGTTGGGGCTGCCACCATCATAGTCAGGCTTCCTCCATCTCAGAGAGACATAGTTCTTACCAATGTCAGTGGCTCTAAATTGCTCAGGCTCTCCGGGCTTCTCGATTGGGTCAATGGCCAGCAGAGGGGTCTTGATCTCTGCAGTGGGTCCTGGGCCCATCTTGTTCTCGGCACAGACACGGAACAAGTATTCGTGGCCCTCCATCAGCTTGGCCTTGATCTTACGATTAGTGCAACTGGAAGGAGATCATGGACCACATGCTAATGCTGGGCTCACGGCACTCCACAATGTAGTTGGTGATCTCAGATCCACCGTTGTCCTTAGGGGCTTCCCAGTTAACCATGCATGAGTCCTTGGTGGCGTATGTCACGTGCAGATTCTGGCAGTGGCTGGGTCTGTCAAGCACATTGACTGTGATGGGACAGATGGCCTCACCACCCTCATTCGAAGCCTTCAGGTAGTATTTGCCATGGTCAGCTCTTGTGGCCTCTTTTATCCTCAGGTGGACAAGAGGGAAGTTCTGAGTGATGGTGATACGTTTGCTGCTTTCCAGAACTGTTTCCTTCCTTTGACCAAATCACTTCAGGATCAGGGACGGGCTTTGATGTAGCCAGTGATGTTGACGTTGTGTCCAACGCGCACAGTGACACGCTCACGGCAGCTGGCATCCATCTCAATCTCTGGAGGGATGAGGATATCCTGAGTAGTGATGGACTCTGGGATTTCTCTGGGCTCTCCATCTCCAACCATATTTGAGGCATAGACTCTGAATCTGTAGGTCACGCCCTCCTCCAGACCTTTCACCATGTAGGCACACTGTTTGATAAAGTCATCCAGGTTCACTTTTTTCCATTCCTCGGTGTCTGCCTTCTTCATTTCCACAGTGTAGCCTAGGATGGGGCTGCCTCCATCTTTGTTCGGTTTGGTCCACACCAGGTCAGCAGTGGTCTTGCTGTAATCTTTAACCTTGGGGTTAACTGGGGGGCTGGGGACAGTGATGGGTCTGCAAGGCTTGCAGGGGTCAGAGATTGGAGAGGGGCCGCTGTAGCCGGCAATATTCTCAGCAAACACTCTGAACTCATACTCATTGCCCTCAAACAGACCCAGGACTCTGTACCTCAAATCCTTGCAGGGTGTCTTGTTGACACGGATCCATTTTCCTCCCTTGTGTCTGCGCTCAATGATGTAGCCAGTGATCTGGCTGCCACCATCAGACAGGGGCATGGTCCAGCCAACGGTAACAGCATCCTCTGAGACATCAGACGGCTGTGGCTTACCAGGCTGGCTGGGTGGCATGAAGGAGTGCTCAGCCACAGTGGGCTTGCTCTCCAAAGGAGCGCCGGCACCCATCTTGTTCACAGCACGGATGCGAATAACATACTCAGCTCCCTTCTGCAGACGGGTGATATTGAGCTGGGTGCCAAGGCCACCAGAGCTGACACCTCCCCAGGTTTCCTTGTTAGACTCTCTCTTCTCCACAATGTAGCTGGTGATAGGACTACCGCCATCATCCTTGGGAGGACGCCATTCAATCATCATGGAGTCTGGAGTGACTTCCAGGATGTTGACAGGACCAATAGGAGCAGCAGGAACATCCAGGACAGTTGCGTTCAAGGCCACTGTCTTGGTTCCAGCTGGGTTGGACACAGAGAGAAGGTAGATTCCGGTGTGGTTCCTTGTGCAATCATTAATGCTAAGCACAGTCGAGAAGTTGTCAGTGTCTATCTTGATGTTGCCCTGGCTGGTGATCTCCTCTCCTTCGATACACCACTTGGCAGTGGGAACAGGGATTCCCCTCATGATAGCTGGCATCCTGATCGTAGTGCCTGCCTTCACAACGATGCCTTCAATGAGCTTAACGTCGACCTCGACAAGTGGGGGCACTGTGGACATGAAGACAGAGGAGGTTACTTTATGTTAGTACATCCATTATTTTCAAAAAACTAAAATCGCAATGCTAACTGACTAACAGTCTGCGCAACAGAAGAACATCTACCACTTCTTTGCTTTGATTGGTGATGATAACTACCAGTTCAAGGGGTTAGTTTTCTGATGGGGACTATGAGGAGCTACCTCTGCAAAAAAGCTACAGAAAGGATTGGTGAATTCTGATATCAGTGATGTAGGATGTTGGAGATTTAGCCTGAGTCTCACCGAGTTTCTCTTGGCAGAGAATAGGAACGGTGGTGTCGGGTCTGCTGAGGCCAATGGCGTTCTCAGCTCTCACTCTGAAGCGGTAGGTCTTTCCTTCTTCCAGGCCAGTGACATGGCTTTCAGGGATGCTGACGGTCTTCCACTCGTCCCACTCTTTCTCTCCCTCTTCCTGATACTCCACCAGGAAGCCTGTGATCGCACTTCCTCCGTTGCGATCAGGCCAGTTCCAGACCAACCACACTTCAGTCTTGTCCACATCTTTGTGGTGCAGGTCTTTGGGAGGACCAGGTGGGACTGGTGGGACAGAAGAAAAGAGTTTCAGCATTCACTACAGAGACACTACCATCTTTGGTCCCAAAGGAGGAAGATTCACAATAGTTGTTGCCATGTCAGCACAACAAATGTGTAGGGCTGCAACTAACGATTATTTTGGTTGTCGACTAATCTATCAATTATTTTTCCGATTAGTCGATGAGCCACGATTATTTCTGTTGAAATAGAACAAACAGAAAGATGCATCATTTCAGAAGCTGAAGCGTGTGCTTCATGTTTTATCACAATCTTATACCTAACACCAATTATTACTGATTTTTTAATTGATGAGTATCTTACAAATTAATTAATATGCTCCAAATCACAGATTACCACTGAGATGAAATGGAGGTTTACTATTCAATCCAATTCATGACATCACTGATTTGTACTGATTTAATACCCTACACATTAATTATTATTGATATTGTCGTTGTTAGGCAGAATCATTGTCCTGCCACCCTTCAAGTCTGTGCACATAATTAACAAATGAAAGTTTTCAAAGAGCGTCACCTGGTCTGTATCTCCAATGCACCTCTTGCCTGATGACATGGGGGAAGCATGAGCTCACAACAACCACAGAGCTTCGCATTTTGCATTTTAATAAATCCTGTTTTAGGTTGCACACTGATGGATGAATATGTCTTTGTATCTATTTGGGTTTGATTTGCTTGTAGGTTGGTAAGCTAATATAAAGACACACAAACATTTCTGACCGATAAAGCTCGGTGTGGGACACAGGAGGTCTCCGCCCGACAGCAACAATATGTTACTAACCACCAATAACTCACTGATAACTAAGACAAATAACTTAAAAGTTTAAAAGTTTGCATTGACGCAGTGCTGCCATGCTATGACAGCTCAGTCTTCCCGTGGTACTATTTCCTGTAGTGTGTATGCTGAAATCTTTAAAACATAATTTATTTAACACGATGTGATGGGTTCTAATGACGCATCGACGATAATATTTCGCGTCAACAAATTGTTATCGTCGCTGCAGCCTTACTTGTGTGCAAATCTTTCTATTTCTATTTGTTTTCAGTACAACATAATACAACACATTGGACTGCTGATCGAATGTTTGCTGTTCTGTTACTCACAAAGTGGGTTCATTGCTTTGATGGCCTTTGGTGTCTCAACATATTCACTGCGGCCAAACTGGTTCTCAGCAGCAACTCTGAATGAGTAGGACGTGCCCTCCATCAGGTGTTTGAGCATCATGCTGCGTTTCTTGGATGTGGAGCAGACAGGGACCCACTGAGTGGATGCAGTGTCTTTCTTCTCCACCACGAAGTTGGTGATGCGAGTACCACCATTGTCCTCTGGGTCCTTCCAGGACAGGTAAGCAGAGTCACTTCTGACGTCAGACACCCTGAGGTGTTGGATGGGACCAGGTTTGTCTGAGGAAAACACATGAGGACTGTCACATGTTCTGTTGAGATTGACTTTTCATTTATGTCAGATGCAAAATGGAATTAACTGAATGTGTCACATCAATCACACGGAAGACTCCACTTAAAAACCTTTGTGCAATCCTTACCAAGAACCAGAACTGTGCATGTAGCGGCCTTGGATCCTACTGGGTTCTCCACGGTTAGGGTGTAGTCTCCACAGTCACCACGGTTGCAGAACCTCATCTCCAGCTTGGTGCCTGTCTGGTTGGTTTCAATGTCGGCCCTGGTGGGCACTTCAGCTTCATTCTTTTTCCAGGTGACGGTGGGGAATGGGACACCTTTGATTTCGGCCATCAGAGTGATGTGAGTGCCAGCCATGGCCTTCACCTCTCGGGTCATTGCGGCATCCAGAATCAGCTCTGGGGGCTCTGAGGGGTAAAGGGGGAACAATCATTAACACTGTAATATAACATTTGATGTGGAGAGCATGACTCAAATCAAAGTTACAAGGTGGTTCAATATTGAACCACTCACTTACCAAGTCTGTCCTGCACTCTGACTGGTTCCGCTAGGTTGGCTGGCTCGGACTCTCCAGCAGCATTGACAGCCATGACCCTGAAGCGGTACAGAACACCGTCCTCCAGGTTGATCACCTTAAAGTTGGTCTGCTGGCAGGAGTCTGGAGTCTGGTTCACCTGAGGACAGCAGCCGGACAAGAGATTCATGTTACATTTAACTTGAAGATTTAGAGAAGATGCAGTGCAGAGATCATGAAAGATCATCACCGTACCTTGCTCCATTCCTCCTCTCCAGCCTTCTGGAACTCCAGCAGGTATCCGAAGATCTTTCCTCTGCCGGTGTCGGTGGGTGGCTCCCAGGACAGAGTCGCTGACTCCTTGGTGAAGTCAATGACCTGGAAGTTTACTGGTGGACTGGGTTTCACTGTGACAAAGGACAGGGACAAATCATTGCAGTGAGTATATACAGGCAGAGCAATAAAATAAAAAGATATCCTGAGAGCCAAACTTACCGATGGGATCCTTGGCGAAGACGGGTTTGGAAGGTGGGCTTGGGTCTCCGGCTCCCACCTCATTCTCAGCGCTGACTCTGAACTCGTACTCACAACCTTCCAGAAGCTCTGTCACGCAGTACTCCACCTTTGGATGGATCCTCTCAGTGTTACAAGCGGACCCACCTGTGAGCAGAAACATGAACAGCTCATGAAAAGACAGAATGTAGCAGTCTGTTTTACATCGTAGGGGTTTTCAGTGAAACGGTGCATCTTCACGCCCTGATCTACAGAGGGGCTCTTTGTCTTTGTGTACCTGTTGGCCATGGTCTCCTTCCTCTCCACAATGTAACCTGTGATTGGTTTTCCTCCATCTGCAGGTGGCTCCCAGCTGAGGAGGGCAGAGTCATGGAACACTTCCTTCACTGTGGGCTGTTTAGGAGCATCAGGTACTTCTGCAATAGAAACAAACATAGTCCCACTGTTTAGACCCTGCTGGATGTGTCAGCCTCTCAGTTTGAACATCAAGTGTGTTTGCACTTACTGTAGACGTCTCTGGCCTTGGTCTCTGCAGACAGCAGCGGCTCGCTGATGCCATAGATGTTCTGAGCCATGATCCTAATGATGTACTCACGACCCTCGATCAGCTTTGGCACCTGAAGAAATGGACAGCAGGAGTTATTCGTCACTACTAATGAGTTACTGTCTTTTCCTTGCCACTGTCCGTAAAGTGCTTGCCTTCAGGATCTTTGGAACGAAACAGTGGATCTTGAACGTTACATTTTCCCTCTAAGCATTTCAACACTGCTCTACTTACCCTGCAAGAGGTCCTGGTGCAGGATGACGTGACGGGCATCCACAGGTCTCTGTTGGTGTCTCTCTTCTCGATGATATAGTTGGAGACTGCACAGCCTCCATCATCCAGAGGAGGGTTCCAGGAGATCATCATGTAGTTCCTGTAGACCTCATTGAAAACCACGGGGCCCTCTGGAGGCTGAGGACGGTCTGACAGGAGGAAGCATTCATACAGGTGACCTTCTGTGTTTATACTTTGATTCATATTGGATTCATCCTATGCTTTACGGTTCCTCGACTCACCAACGACAGTGACAGTGCAGATTCCTGTGCGAGCTCCGGCAGCGTTCTCCACGCTGACACAGTAGCGGCCACTATGTTCTCTCTTGGCCTTGCTGATGTTGAGGCTGAGATGTTGAGTGCTGCTGTGCAGGCCGATCTCCTCATCGGTTTTCAGTTCCTCATCATTCTTTGTCCAGGTGATGGCCGGGACTGGTTTGCCAGAGTAGCGTCCAGACAGAGTGCAGCTGTCTCCCACCTTCACCATCATCTTGTCCCTGAAGTCCAAGTCGAGAGTGGGTGGTTCTGAGGAGAAAATTTGAAATTTTAAAAAGTTTGCTGTATACCTTCTTCTGTTTCATTGGTTAATAAATGAGCATTCGTGAGAAGTGGAAATCTCTCCTTCCAGTATTTGTAATAATAACTCATCAGAAACATGCATTGAACAAGCTTATTGTTCCTCACCGAGCTCGTCCTTGCACTGAACAGGTTTGGTGGCGAAGGAGAATTTGCCCTGTCCCACGTGATTGACGGCGGAGACTCTGAACTCGTGGCTTGAGCCGTCCTTCAGTCCCGTCAGTGTGAACTTCCTGTCCATCAGCTTGTCCTCTCCACCTACACGTGTGAAATTGTCACGGCCAATCATGCGGGACTCGAGGATGTACGCGGTCACCTCGGCGCCGCCATCATACTTGGGGGGCCTCCAGGCAACAGAAATGGAGTCCTTAGTGATAGCTGTGATAATCAGATCCTTCTGGACGCTCTGGGACGGCTGGAAGGGAAACAAAGACGATGAGATACCCCCGACATGATCATAGTTTACCGATTGACTGGTTCACATCATAGCTGAAGTAATCCTGGACTTCAGCTATGATGGGTGAGAAAACTTAAATGTGAGCTGATTTTGATATAACATGTTTCTGACTCACAGATGGGGTCCTTAATGAGAACCATCTTGTCAGTCTCGATGAAGGGTCCCATGCCAATAATGTTCTCGGCTGCAATCCTGAAGAAGTAGCCCTTGCCGTCGATAAGTCCCTGCACCACAGCATTATTCCTTGTCACTGTGTAGGACACCGACGTCCAGCCCATGCGGTCTGACTCCCTCTTCTCAATGATGTAGTTGGTGATGGCAGACCCACCGTCATCCTCAGGGGAGTACCAGGTCAGCTTGCAGGAGTCATTTGTCAGATTCTCACCAGCGAAGGGCTGACCGACAGGTCCGGGGACGTCTGCAGGAAGCAACAGGAAGTCAGATATTGTTTTTTAAGAGACCTTTGGATTCGATGTGGCACCTTACAAAGACTCAGGGAATCAGAAATTTGAATTCTTGTTCATTTTGGTGAGGTCGACTCACCCAGGACCTCCACAATGACGGCCTTCTTCCTCTCTCCTCCCTCGTTCTTGGCGCTCAGTGTGTAGATGCCCTGGTGTTGGCGTCTGCAGTTCTTAATGACCAGCGAGTTGGAGATGCCTGTTGTCTCCACCACGGCCTCTTTGGGCACCTCAGCATCATCTCTGCACCAGGTGATCTGTGGGGCAGGTTTACCAGAGACGTAGGCGATGATGCGGATGGTGGCACCAGCGTGGACCACAATCTTCTCCTTCACTGAGGCGTCCAGGTCCATCTCAGGAGGAACTGAGGAATAAGGTGAAGGTTTATATTTAATAAAATAAAACTAAACACCACTTGACTTGTCCACTGGTAGATCAGAGTCTTACTTGTCCTGTCTTTGACTTCAATCAGCTCAGCCACAAGTCCTGGATCTCCCACTCCAGCAACGTTAACGGCTCGGACTCTGAAGCTGTACAGACCGCCTTCCTTCAGACCGGGCACAACGAACTTGGTTCCTCTGACCTCTGTGTCCTTTGCCTGGAGAGGCAGAAATCAACAACAATGAGCAACGATGCTCAAAGATCTTACTTTTGTTTGGTTATTGGTCATTAACAGGTATTTTTTAAATATGAAGCTGCTTTGATAATGTATCATCTCGTCTACTTTTTACCTTCTCCCAGCCCTCATCAGTCTCAGGCTCCTCCTCCTCCTCAGCACCCAGCATCAGCTGCTTCCTCTGAGCTTTCTTTTCCTCCTCCTCCTTGTTAATCTCCTTGAACTCCACAATGTAACCTGTGACCTTTGACCCTCCGTCCACCAGAGGAGGGATCCACTCCAGTTCCACTGTTGACTTTGTCCAGTCAGTCACCTTCGGAGTGGGCGGCCCAGGAGGCTCTGATCAGACACGCAGATAAATACTGTGAGTCCATCGACATTTATTGGATTTTAGATTTATTGAAGCTTGTGGAAATGTGTCTTTTTTTGCTTTGACAAAAAGCAAATCCAAACATTGATGGAAGACCCTAATCCTAACCTTCACCCTATTTTTGTGTCCATTTGCATGTCACTGTCAACACTTTAGGGTTAAAGATAACAAACCACTGTATACTATTAAATTATTAATGATTATTAGATAATAACATGAAAAATCTTTCTTACTGATGGGGTCTCTGCAGAGTATGGGGTCAGAGGGCATGCTGGGCAAACCGCAGCCAGCAGCGTTGACAGCGATGACCCTGAACTGGTACATGGCGCCATCCAGCAAGCCGGTGACATCCCAGTTGTTGCCCAGTGGCAGCGCTCGGATCGGCTCACGGTTAACGCGGGTCCAGCGCTTGCTGGTGGTCTCCTTCTTTTCCACGTAGTAGCCGGTGATGGAGGAGCCACCATCGTACTTGGGCTCGTCCCAGTTGACGGTCATTGATTCCAGACAGACGTTCGTCACAGTCGGTTTCTCACACTGACCCGGGACAGCTACAAGAGGCCACGACAGTTATCAATAATCAATACATCAGTAAAACAGCAGGGTTATAGATCTCTGCAGGTTTAAATCAGGTCTTTAAATGATGAAACACGACAGGTAGACTCATCTGAACTTACTGAACAGGTTTCTGGCCTTCTCTGATTCGCTGACCAGTGGAGGTCCAACTCCAAACTTGTTCTGGGCCATGACTCTGAACTCGTACTCGTGGTTCTCAGTCAGGCGGGTCACCACGTAGGCACACTCCTTGGGGTCATTGGAAACATGGACCCAGGACTTCCTGTTGTCCTCGCGCTTCTCAACCACATAGTTGGTGATCTTGGATCCACCATCATCTGTGGGAGGGTTCCAGGCCAGGCCAATCCTGTCTGCAAAGACTTCGGTGAACTTGATTGGTCCAACAGGTGGGCCAGGAGGTCCTACACGAGGAGGGAAGGGAAAATGAGTCATTCATGTAGCATCAAAATGAGAAAACCTCTGGTAAGCTATCACCATGAAAACCAGATGTAACGTCACAATACTCACCAAACACGGAGACCTTGATGTCTTTGGTCACTGTGCCCAGGCTGTTGCTTGCTGTCAGGCTGTAGAGGGCAGTGTCATGCCTGCTGGCCTGCTGGATCAACAGAGTGCACTTGTCCTGTGTGACCAGTTTGTTGATGTGCTGGTCATATTGGACGGCGGTCTTCTCCTCAGGTTTGGCCAGGGTGGCTTTCTGCCAGGTAAGCGTGGGGAATGGACAGCCGCCCACCTTTGCTACGACACTGACGTCACAGCCCTCCTCGCCCTCCATGACCTCACGCAGCAGGATAGTGGGAGCGCCTGCAGAAACGTACAGATGCTTTATTAGAATCCTTGTGAAGTTTTGGTCCACAGTGGTATATAAGCAATGTTTCTAACAGCATGTGATCGGCTGAAGCATCTGTCACTCACATGTCTGATCCTTGATGACCAGAGGTCCGGCGGTGGCGGAGGGTCGGCTGGGTCCAGCAGCGTTCACTGCTTTTACTCTGAACTCATATTCTCCTCCCTGCACATTAACAAAAAGACAGTCAGCAGTCAGTAAGAGCATTTATTAATTACATTATTATTATTATTACATGAATTTATTACAAGTTAAAGAACTGCAGCTCCTTTGAAGCACTGACCTCCTTCAGGTCCTCCACTACAAAGGTGAGTTCCTCCACATCTCTCTTGTTGCACTGCTTCCAGGTCTCCTTCTCCTTGCCGCTGGTGTCCCAGCTCAAACGTTCGATGATGTAATGCTTCACCGGAGAGCCGCCGTTGTTTTTGGGAGCCTCCCAGCTCAAAGTCACTGTGTCCTTTGTCACCAGGTTGACCTTCACCTTGGTTGGGGGGTCAGGAGGGTCTATACAGGGAGAAAGAGAAAGATTAGCCATACAACAATCACAGTGAGTTTTTAGTATTTCTATCTAAGTAGTAATTGTAGGTGTGTCCTCACAGATGGGGTCTCTGGCCCGGACAGGATCGGTGGTGACAGTGAATGGGCCAAATCCAAGTCTGTTCTCAGCTCGGACCCTGAAGTGGTAGTCCTGACCTTCCAGCAGGCCTGGCGCAACATAAGCCTGGCTGGCACAAGCTGCATTCACCTGAAAACAAGCCAATCGATCAATCAGTTAATCCACTGCAAAAAGAAAAAAAATCATCATCAGTTCTGATGAAGATAGACTTGCTAAGGTAGGTGATGTTTACCGTTGTCCAGGCCTTGTCAGTGGTACTCTTCTTCTCGATGAAGTAGCTCTTAATTCTTTCTCCTCCATCACTGTCGGGGAGCTTCCAGATCAGCCTCATTGTCGACCTTGTGATGTCAGTAACCCTCAGTTCCTTCGGAGCTCCAGGGACATCTGCACCCAGGAAGACTCATAGTCAGACATCGAAGAGCAACCAAACAACAACTCCAACATGCAGACATTCTTCTACTGTAGAAAGTCCTGCTCAGGTTTGTAGTAACACAGAGATGTATGCAGAGTCAGTTTCTATGTACAAACAACCTAGACATACCAAGGACATTGACTCTGACATTGATGTGTTTCTGTCCGGACTTGTTCTTGGCAGTGATGGTGTAGCGTCCAGAGTGGGTTCTCAGACTGACGGGGACAGTCACGACGGACGTGGTGTCAGTGGATTCAACCTGAATACATAAAAACAGTTTGTAAGTAAAGATTCAAATCTATAAAACATGAATGGATCAGCCCTTTCTCCGTGTTGTGGTGAGATAATGAACGGGTTGAGATGAGTCTCACCTCAGAGTCCTCAGGCAGTGTGTGGACTTTGTCCTTCTTGTGTGACTTGGCTTTGCCATAATAGTCCCAGGTAACCTTAGGAACAGGGCGGCCCTTGATGGAGGCAGGGATCTTGAATGGCTCTCCAGCACGAACGTACAGCAGGTCATCGACAGTCATGTCAATGTTGATGGAAGGTCCAACTGTTGAGGAAGAAACAGTGGAACCATCAGAAACAAACTTTGGACCTTTGGTTATCATCTGTTTGTTGCAGTCAGACTTCAAAGTAGGACTTACGCTGGATATCCTCAATTTTAACCTCGCCGGTGCGAGGGCTGGGGTCAGACTCGCCAATGGCATTGACAGCAATGATCCTGAAGCGGTAGTGTTTCAGTGCACGGAGGCTGGGCACAGTATACTCAGTGGTGGGGTGGCACGGTGTCTGGGTCATTCACTGTCATCCACACTGAAGATCCCTCATCCTGGATCTGGATGAGGTAGCCCGTGATGGGGCTTCCTCCATCCTTCTCTGGTGGAGTCCAGGTCAGTGTGACATTGTGCTTTGTCTTATCAGCCACCACGGGAGCAGCGGGCATGCTTGGAGGAGCTGGAGTGAAGAGCAGCAGTTTGTGAAAACAGTATACAATTTGATGAAGTAGGACTTAAAAAAAAGCTAGAAGCTTTTTACTCACTAAGTGGATCAACAGCAAAGGCAGAGTCGGATGGGCCACTGAATGGTCCAGTTCCTGCAGAATTGGAGGCAGCAACCCTGAACTCATACTCTGTTCCTTCAAACAAACGGGTCACCTGGAAGACACATAAAGTTGTGGGGATTCATCAGAATCCTGGGGCTAGCTATCCAAACAGACCTTTACTGAGGGTCTGCAAATAACCTTCTTAAATGTCCAGAGGTCTGCTTGGGTTTACCCTAAGGTTCTACTCAGGAGGTTGACAAAAGCTTAATTCAAATGTAGATCTTACACTAAAGACCCAGAGTTATGACAGAAATAACATCTCAGCAACTCACCTGGTACTCCCAGCCTTTCATGCCCCTCTTGGTGACCGGCATCTTGTTGACTCTGGCCCAGTAGTCAGTACCTCTCTCCCTCTTCTCCAGCCAGTAGCCAATGATCATAGAGCCACCAGTGTCTCTGGGAGGCTCCCAGGTTAGGGTCATGGAGGTCTTGGAGTACTCTGCAATGGTTGGTTTCTCTGGTGGGCCGGGAAGGCCGAATGGGTCTATGATCTGGACTTCCTCAGTTGCGCAGGGATCAGATTTGCCGTAGCGATTCTCAGCTTTGACCCGGAACATGTAGGTCTTGTTGGTATCCAGGTTCCACACCTGCAGGAGAGGGAGGTTGTGAAAATTGGGCTTTGGGCTACGACAACCATGTTATCATCATTTATATTGTTGTTATTATCGGGACATACCCCATATTTCCTTTCAATGATGCTGCTGGTAACCTCCTCCCACTGGGGCTCAGGTGGAGCTTCCTGTCCCTCTTCCACCTCTGGCTCCTCTGTCCGTATTTCCTTCTTCTCAACAATGTAGTTGGTCAGCTCACTGCCACCATTATCCAGTGGTGCGTCCCACTGGAGGTAGCAAGACTCTGCCCTGATGTTGGACACTGTCACATTCCTGGGTGGAAGTGGCCGGTCTGAGGGGAGAGGAAAAAGTAGTACACATTGAGTACACATTATTTTTCTCAGATCTTGTCTTTGTTGGTGGTATTCAGGGATTTCAACTCACCCAGCACCATGACATAGATGGTGTGCTTGGCTGAGCCCATGTTGTTGGAGGCAGTCACAGTGTAGCTGCCACGGTCCCTCCTGTTGGCTGCTGGGATAGACAGCACAGACTTGCAGTTTAACCTGCCAGTCACCTCAGTGTCAATCAGCAGAGTCTCGGTGGGCTCAATCACTACGTCATCCTTGGTCCACTCGACCTTAGGGATGGGCAGGCCCAGGATGTCAGCGGGCATCTCAATGGGCTCATTCTTCCTAACAGTGATGGTGTCACCCTTGAACTGCTTTAACATGTGGACCTCAGGAGACACTGAGATGGACAGAACAGCAACAAAACAAATCAGCACACGATGAAAACACCTAATCTGCACCTATAAGCACCCTAAGTGTTTGATCCTAATAGCATTCTCTCAATAAAAATCTGTCTTATATAAAAGTGGAACATTCAGCCATACCTTCATCATCTTGGATGATCACGGAGCACGGGTTGGATGGCTCGCTCTCTCCAATTAGGTTGACGCACTTGATCCTGAACTCGTACATCCAGTCCTCTTCCAGGCCCTCCACAGTCATGGTCATGTTGGGGCAGGGCTCCGTGTTGCAGGGCTCGAAGGCCTGCTGGTCCCCCCTCTTCTTCTCAACAAAGTAGCCGATGACAGGGCTGCCGCCATCATTACGCGGTGGCTTCCAGGCCAGTGTGACGGAGCTCTTGGTGCGCTCAGTGTAGTGGAACTTCTCGGGATATGATGGTGGACCTACATGAGCACCAAAGCAATAATTAGTTACAAGTACAAATTCACATGTTACTCCTAAACACTGAAGGAAAGACTTTAATCAAGTGGTTTTAGGACTCACCCTGTGCGTCCACAGCCTTGATGGATTCCAGCTCGACGGGTGGTCCCAAACCGTACTTGTTCTTGGCAATAACGCGGAAGATGTACTCCTGTCCCTCCACAATGCCCATGCACTCACACTTGGATGACATGGTTTCAACGGGCTGCCTCCATGCTTGCGTCTTGGATTTTGGATCTCTTCTCTCCACAATGAAGCCAGTCAGGTCGCTGCCTCCATCATCCACAGGGTCGTCCCAGTTCAGGAAGATCATCTTACGGGTGACAACAACGGGCTTCAGATCCGTGACAGGTCCAGGTACATCTGAAGATAAAACAATATTATACCACTGTGTTCATTTTTATTTTCATAACATAAATTAATTCCAATTATTTTTTCCGTATCATCAAGTCCTTCCTCAACTTCCACTCACCCATGACATCCACTCTGATCGAAGCACCCTTGATGCCGCTGGGGTTGCAAACGGAGATGTGGTATCTGCCGCTGTCCTTCCTCTGAGCGTTCTTGATTGAAACAATGCTATTGTTGCCCTCAGTGAGGATCTCCACACGGTCTTTGTCAGGTTTGGCATCCTCTATTGTCCAGGTGATGGCTGGATAAGGTTTGCCTGTGACTGTAGCAACTACATTGAGTGTCTCTCCAGCTCTGACGATCACACCATTCTTGGTGGCCAGGTCCAGTTCAATCACTGGCTTCTCTGTGGAGGTAAGGTAACCAAACAAAGAAGTCAACAACAAAAAAAACGATGATGAGATTTCCATCAACAGTGAATCAAACATCCAGAGTTCAGTCTCTTTTTTCTTCTACTTGACCTGCAGGATACCGGACAATCACAGACTCTGTGAATCCTGGTGTTCCCTCTCCGGCAACGTTGCAGGCAATGACTTTGACCATGTACTTGGCTCCCTCACGGACTCCATAGACAGTGAAAGCCCGAGTCTTCTGTAGACGCTCTGTAGCCCTGGACCAGTCCTTGCTACCAAACACGGCCTGAAGGACACAAAGAAATCATCAACAAATTCTTGTTCTCTGTCGAGAAAGTCTGAAAACAAGTGTCAATAAAGCAGAAGAATCAGAGGTGATCTGATGATCTGACCTTTTCCACATGGTATCCAAGGACCTCTCCTCCACCATTGTCAGCAGGTGGGTCCCACTCCACATTAATGGAATGGTCAGTGGTCGACTCCACTCGGGCGACTGGAGGTCCAGGAGGCACTGCAGTGTCACAAACAAACAGCAATGGGGCATGATTGATATATTCATGGACATAATTTGTCCTGTTCGTCACTCTCGAGGTTTCTCCATGATCATAGTTTTCTGATTCTTCTCTCATTTTAAATAAACAGCGCGCTAGATAAGAAAGGAGTCGTACTGAACACAAGGTTACGAAAAAGTTTACATACGGATTGGAGCTTGGGCAAGCATAGGTTCAGAGGGGGGACTGAACTTTCCGGGGCCGGCCTGGTTTTCAGCCGCCACCCTGAAGATGTAAGTGTAACCCTCCAGCAGACCTTCAACGTTCAGCTCAGTGTTAGGGACCATCTCCCTGAAGATCAGTACAGAGAGGAAGCGTTCAGAAAAAGAGGTTTCAATATGTTTTAAGACCAGAGTCTTAGTAGAAGACAAACGTTTCCTCACCTGTTGACACGTGCCCAGTGAGAGCTGTTAATCTCGCGGCGCTCTACCCAGTATCCCAAGATGGGGCTGCCATTATCTTTGGGTTCGTTCCAGATGACCAGCATGCTGTGGGCCGTAACGTCTTCAACCTGTGGCTGTTCGGGGGCCTCAGGAGGTTCTAAGGAGAACGAAAGAGAAGAGACAGCAGGAAATAAATAAGAATACGCCACAAGACTGAAAAACGTTTTTATTAGCATGAACTGTGCTAGTAATTATTAATACCATACCGAAAGGATTCTTGGCAATGAGGGGTTTGGAGACGCAGTGTGGACCAGCAGCCGAACTTGTTCTCAGCCTGGACCCTGAAGAGGTACTCCTTTTTCTCAATGAGTTTGGGCACGAGGTAGCGGCATCCTCTCAGTGTGGAGGTGACGCAGCTCCAGCCAATCTCCAGCTTTGAGTTGTCCTTCTTCTCCA
Source organism: Collichthys lucidus (assembly GCA_004119915.2). Classification (NCBI taxonomy): domain Eukaryota; kingdom Metazoa; phylum Chordata; class Actinopteri; family Sciaenidae; genus Collichthys; species Collichthys lucidus. The sequence goes on from CM014079.1 coordinate 1,559,309, forward strand.
GAGTGTAGTTGATGATCTCACTGCCGCCATCATCCAGAGGAGGATCCCACTTGCAAATGACAGAGTTGTTCCTTACCTCCTCAAATTTGAAGTTCACTGGAGGCCCAGGAGCATCTGCAGACAGCGGGAATGATTGTTTTACTCATGACAATGTTTCCAAGTGGCTTTTTTCATTAAATCCTGTATGGCTTTTTAAAAATGCTCATACATGACATGACACCAAATCTATGACACCAAAAAAGAGAGAAGAAATCTCACCGAGCACATTGACCTCGCAGGTTACTGAGGCTTTCCCGTGGTCATTCTGCACCTTCACCATGTAGACGCCGTGGTCGCGGCGGATCGAGTCCCTGATGACGATAGAGGACATGCCTCTGCGGCTGTTGTCAATGGTCAGACGTTCATTGATCGTCGGGTAGTCGGGTTCCTCCTCCTCTGGCTCTGCTGCCTCCTCTTCCTTCTTCTCCTCCTCCTTCTCCTCCTTCTTCTCCTCTCCTTCCTTCTTCTCCTCTCCTTCCTTCACCTCCCCCTCCCCTTCCTTTTTCTCTGGCTCCGCCTTCGCTTTCTCCTCTTCCTTCTTTTCTACCTTCTTCTTCAGGGGTTTTTCCGGCCTCTTGCGGAGCGGTTCAGGTCGGATCACCTGGTTGTTCCAGTACCAGGTGATCTCAGGATATGGCGAACCAGAAATGTTGGCGTCCAGGCAGATCTCATAGCCTCGCTTCACGCTGAGACCGGACTGCAGGCTGCCGCTCAGGAAAACCTTTGGAGGATCTGAGAAAGAACGGAAGTGAAATTAACAAAACGTTCAACAGCTGCATTATTATTAAAGACGGAAGATCACAATGAGACATCTTTGAGCTCCTTACCGATGGCATCCGAAGCCTTGGCGAATGGTGTGTTGCGTGATGGCTCGCTGATGCCGGCGGCGTTTTCAGCTTTGACTCTGAAGGTGTAGTTCTTGCCCTCCGTCAGACCTCTGACGGTGTAGGACAGAACAGGCACCAAGAAGTCATTGCATCTTTCCCACTTGTCTTCGCCCTTCTGCTGCTTCTCCAGGACGTATCCCATGATCTTGCAGCCACCGTCGTACATTGGTGGCTTCCAGGTCAGAGTGATGGTGCTTGATGTTGGGTAATGGGTCTCCACATCCACAGGTGGGTCAGGAGCATCTAGGATGAGAGACAGGTTTCAGTTAGTTCTTTCTTGGTTGCAAACTCAAGTCTCTTCTCCTCCAGAGCCACAGCAGACAATAAACCTTTTTTTTCCTTACGTTTCTGGTCCTCTGCGAATGACTGGGTTGCGGAGCTCAGTGAACTCTCCTCCCCCAATCTTGTTGACGGCCTGGACTCTGAAGTAGTACTCTCCGTTAGGGATGAGATCTTTAACGTTCCAGCACATCTTGTTCTCTCCAGACATCATGTTGACGTACGTCCTCCTGCCGGCTTCACGGCGCTGCATGTAAATCACAAACCAAATGATCAGTTTTCACCTTCAAACCGAGCAGTCAGAAATAAAACCGTGCCACTATCTCTGACCTGCAGGACGAAGTGAATGATTGGACTGCCACCGTCATAGTCTGGAGGATCCCAGGACACTTTGCAGGAGCTCTTTGTGATCTCAGAGGCCAGGATGTCCTTACAAGGACCAGGAAGACCTGAACACAGAAGGACAATGTTACAACAAGAGTGTTCTGGTTAGAGTCCATGTGATTGATGTCTATGTGATAATGTAACAACTGTGGATAGAGTACCAATGACTTTGACGTTGATGGTGGCACTGGCAGCTCCCAGTGTATTCTCCAGAGTGACTTTGTACTGTCCAGCATCAGCGTGAAGGCTGCTGTCGATCTCCAGGTGACAGGCAGTGTACTCCTTCCTGTTCAATACAAAGTTTGTAGAAAATTAGGAGTTTTATAATCTGTGAACTGCCAGCATTTAGTTTGGGATGGTTCTGGACAGCAATGAAGAAAGTTTTAGCCCTACAAAGATATTAGTTCTGGCTCTGTCCAAAGGTAACAATCTTTTTACAATCAAACAGGTGTGTTTGGACTCATGTGGCACTGACCTGAAGCCGAGACGTTCATCTGCTTTAAGCTCCTTGCCGTCCTTGTGCCAGGTGATTCTGGGTGAGGGGACGGCTTTGAAGGGAACTGGGATGTGCAGCTTCTCTGTTTCCACAACAACCAGATCCAGAGTCTGGAACTCCAGTGTTGGGTTACCTTAAAAAACACACACATAAAAAAAAAACATTCACCTGTTAGTGTCAGTTTGTTGACTTATGGAACATTGAGGGCAGCGCTGAGCTGAGTTCTTACAGTCAGTTTCTTTGGCGAAGACGTTCTCAGAGATGTCGGACGGCTCGCTGACTCCGACGCTGTTGATGGCTCTCACTCTCAGGATGTACTCCTTCTCAGGGACTACACCCTCCTCCACGCAGTATTTCAGCTCCCTCACTGGACGTGAGTTGACCCTCATCCACTTCTCTGTTCCTGGCTCACACATCTCAATGTGGTAGCCGGTGATGGGGCAGCCGCCATCCCTCTGCGGAGGCTTCCAAGCAATGGACAGGAAGTTACGGCCGGCTCCAGTTACGTGCAGCTCGATGGGTGGTGATGGCAATTCTGGAACGGACAGGGCAAAAGGATTTAGCCTCTTTTTACACTTTACTTTATAGTTTCTTACTGAAGCCATCAATTGTTACTGGACTGACCTGTTGGATCTTCGATGGTGAGGATCTCGGTGGGTTCGCTCGGATGACCGACGCCAGCCTCGTTTTCAGCACGGACCTGGAACTGAACCTCTGTTCCCTCGATGACGTCTGTCACTCTGTACTTACAGTCTGGACCTGAAGTCTTTCCACATTTCACCCAGCGAGTTCCAAGCTTCTCTTTCTTTTCAATGGAATACCTGGAGGCCAGAGTCACCACAAGGTCAACAACAAATACTGACATAAAAACCTGAAAAATAGCTATCCTGAGGAATCATGGTAAGCTAGCATCCCCCACACAGGATGCACTACACTGTGACACTGGTAGGGAGCATAAGAATGATCCACCATTAGGATGGCATGAATTTATTCAATGTTTGCTAATAAAGATGTGTTAATTACTTGAGGATCGGTCTGCCACCATCGTTCTTAGGCTCCTCCCACTGCAGGTCCACGTATCTTTTAGTCACAGCGTTGACAGTAAGGCCGTAAGGTGGCCCAGGAGTAGCTATGAGAAAAAGAAAATGATTCATCAACAGATCAGTGGGGATTTTCTTCCTCCTGATTAAATTAATTAAATGTATACATCACTAAACTACTCTACACTTACTGAAAGTGTCTTTGGCCAGCACAGAGTCCTCCAGCTCGCAGAACGGTCCGACGCCCACAGCGTTCTCTGCAGCGACGCGGAACACGTAGAGCGACCCTTCATTGAGCGGCGACACGGTGTACTTCAGCTCCTTGACTGTGGTGTCGACAGCCTGCCAGCCTTTACGCTTGGCGTCACGCTTCTCCACCACGTAGTTGGTGATCCTTGAGCCTCCGTCACGTTCAGGAGCCGTCCACTTCAAGTCAGCGCTCTTCCTGCTGATGTTGACGACTTCCAGCCAGCGAGGAGCAGTAGGAGGGTCTGGAGAGGACAAAGACATACCGTCATATGTTGAATGTGTGGATTCATTTAACATAGCAGGACTTTGGGCAGCAGTTGATCCATCAGTTCTACTCACTGAGTCTCTCTTTGCAGAGCACTGGGTCGCTAGGCTCGCTCGGTTCGCTCTCTCCGGCCACATTAACAGCTCGCACCCTGAAAGAGTACTCCTGCTTCTCCATCAGCCCCTTCAAGAAGTACTCCAGGAGGTTGACGTCCTCTGCCACGCGGATCCAGTCGGTGGTACCACTCTTCAGCATCTCAATGACGTAGCCTTCGATCTTTGCACCACCGTCGTGCTCCGGTTTGGTCCACATCAGGAAGCAGGAAGTCTTGGCCACATCCTTCACAGTGGGTTTACCAGGAGCCCATGGAGGATCTGGAAGAGTCAAACCATGATGTTTTTATCTGAAGGGGTTTTTGATTGTTCATACACAAATAAAGTGAGTACGGAAACACGTTTGTACCAATAGGATCTTTGACAAGGATTTGATCTGTCTCTTTGCTGGGTTTTCCAGTTCCAGCCAGATTCTCAGCGAGGACTCTGAACTTGTACTTCTTCCTGGTGGGAAGACCTTTGACTCTGCAGAGGAAAACACGCCGGATTAGCAGATCTAAATCCAAGAAAGGAGCTCGGTGTAAAACTCATTTCAGACAGTGGAGTGGTTAGACTCACCTATAGTTGGTGTCTTTGATTGGCAGCTTGTTGCATCTTATCCACCTGTCATGGTCAGGTTCGTATCTCTCCACCCAGTATCCGGTGATGGGACTTCCTCCGTCCTCATCAGGCTCGTACCAGGTCAGAGTAAGGGAGTCCTTGGCAATGTCTGAAGGCTCCAGCTTGTAAGGAGCTCCAGGAGTTTCTAAGGACAAACCAAGAGGAATAAGCTAACTGGACTGAAACTTTGATATTTTTCCTCGCAGATTACTTTAAGATTACATATTTATGTGATAAACAGAAGTCCTATGGTCAAGTGACCTACCGAAGGGGTATCTGGCGATGATGGATGGGTGTTCAGCAGGTGGGCCAACACCAAACTGGTTCTCAGCAAAGACTCTAAAGATGTATTCCTTAAATTTGACCAGGCCTACAGCTTTGTATGTGGTCTGTTTAATGGTGGAGGACAGCCGGTGCCAGATCTCGCTCTCTGCAGCACGGCGCTCAACGATGTAGTTGGTTACTCTGGAACCGCCATCGTCACGTGGAGGGTTCCAGGCCAGGAAGCAGGTCTCGTTGGTGATCTCAGAGATGTCGAAGGCAGCTGGAGGACCAGGCTTATCTGTGCGAGGAAAGCAGATTTGAAATTTAATTAACCAGATGTCAAGATAAAGACTTTTTTTCTTTTTTTGTTTTCTCTGTTGTCATCTGGTCTTACCAAGGATGTTGACTTCAACGGTGGCAGTGGCACGGCCCTTGCTGTTGGTGGCCTCTATGATGTAGGTGGAGCTGTCGTCTCTCTGGGTCTTTGCGATGCTGACGGTAGAGTGTCCTGGCTTGGTGTCGATGGACACCCTGTCATCGGGTTTGAGAACCAGGTCAGCCTTGGTCCATTTCACCCTGGGTTCGGGCTTACCAGTCACCTCGGCTGGGAGTTCGATCTTGCTGCCAGCCTTGGCGGTAAGACCGGCCAGCAGTTTGGCGTCCAGCTGGATCTCTGGAGGCTCTGCAGAGAAAATGAAAATGAGAGGTCATTCAGAAATTTGAAGAAAACAAATACAACTTCACTGTCTCTTGGTAAATACTACAAAACATTCATGTATCCACACAACATCAATGCGTATTTCACAGCATGCCACTATGTGTGTGTGTGGAGTAGAACGCCCTCTGGTGTTCATTGTTGGGTTTTTGTTCAATAAACCATTGACTGACCTCACATATTGTGAATATCAGTTAAAATATTGACAAAGGGAAGAAAAATCCTCTAGGTTAGATTTAAATTCTGCATAGTAAATAAAAATAATTGTGAATAACTTTGTACATGGAATAAATGAGTCAATTCTAGGTACCTATGGGATCGACGGCCTGGATCTCATCAGTAGCCTTGCAGGGCTGGCTGGCTCCGAGTTTGTTCAGAGCTCGGACTCTGTAGGCGTACCACTGGCCCTCGATCAGGCCTGTCACCTGGCATTTCAGCTCAGGTACCAGGTCCCCACAGGGTTCCCACTTATCGGTTCCTCTCTGGCAACGATCCACATTGTAGCCACGGATGCCAGATCCACCATCATACTTTGGTGGCTCCCATGTCAGGAAGATGCCGCTGGCTGACTTGTCTCTCCATCTGAGGTTCTCTGGAGGGTCGGGGATGGCTGGAGGGAAATGAGATGGAGGGGTTAGAAAGTTCCTTTGGACTTTCCATCTCAAAACAACCCAGACTATGTCTCTTAAGTCTAGCACCATGCATCCTAAATGTCCTGTGTGTAATATACTGTAAATATACGTACATACTGCATATAACACACAGATTTAAAGAGATTAACACAAGAGTAATTATGCATGCTCACTGGCAGGAGAGGAGACATTGACGGGCTCATCAATGTATGCTGGCTCTCCTGGTCCACACTTGTTGCAGGCGGTGACTCTGAACAGATACTCCTTCCCTTCAACCACATCGGTAACAGGTGAACTCCAGATCCTGGATTCCTGTGATCACCTGAAAAACAGAACAGAGAAACAGATTTTTAAATTATTCTTAGATGTCAGGTCACAGAGTTCCTTATGACTGACAGTCATGGAGACACTGGAGATGCAGGAGGTGAGGTTAGGTTGTCAAGTTATGGCAGATATTGATGTCCTACCTTGACCCAGGTCTTGCGCGACACGTCCCGTTTCTCCACCTGGTAGCCAGTCAGAGGGCTTCCTCCGTCATGCTCAGGAGCCTCCCAGGTCAGGTGGACATGTTGTCGAGTCACCTCCAGAACCTTGAAGTCCTTCGGAGCGCTGGGCGCCGCTGGACGATGCAAACAAAAATATATTTAACTTAAAAATAATTGTACAGTTTTTAGTTCTTTAATTTGTGTTAATCACAAACTGCTTCAGATCAAATGTCTCCACAGACACATCGTCAGTACCAATGACGTTGACTTCAATCTCTCCAGAGACAGATGTGACATCGTTCTCCAGGTGCAGGGTGTAGATGCCCCTGTCTGGGCGGACGCTTGGCGTAACAATCAATTCTGTGAATGTGGACTTAGTCATCATGGAGACCCGTTCGTCATCGGTGGTCAGCTCCTTCTCTCCGAAGGTCCACTTGGCGACGGGGGTCGGGTATCCGCTGATTGGGACTCTGATGGTTAGGGGTTGAGGGACGATCACCTCCAGGCCAGTCTTTGAAACCGCTCAGGTCGAAGGTTGGAGCAACTGGGGAGGGGAGAAGGAGCCATCATTATAGCAAACTGCTTTACATGAACAGCTACAAAAAAACATTTAAGAGTCGTTGATATTGAAACACATTAAAGAAGTCTCACAGTGTGCGTCATCGGCCAACAGAGGTCCAACGATGTTGGACGGGTCAGAGACTCCGGCAGCATTTTCAGCAAACACTTTATAGTTATACTTGGCTCCGTATTTCAGACCAGACACCTGAAATGAAAGTTTGTGTTAAAATAAAATAAAGTAACATTTGTGAGTGAATCTGAGAGAATGAATCCCACAAAAAATATTTTTTAAAAAAGACCAAAGTACAAAGAAAAAGCTTCTCATTGTGACATTGTCTTAAATCTCTAACAACTTTACAACGTATTAATCGAGGGCTTTATGCTACTTAGCATGTGGATGAATGGATAAAGTTACCATAAAGCAGCTACAGAGTTTGAACACTAAAAGTCTAAATCAGGATGAGTTGTTATCTGTACCTTGTAGGTGAGGTCGGGGCAGAGGCGGGCGTTGCAGCGGAGCCACTTGTCGGTACCGTCCTCACAGCGCTCGATGATGTATCCGGTAATTATGCTGCCTCCATTCCTCAGAGGAGTCTCCCAGGTGAGCTGCACAGAGCTCTTGCTCTGGTCCTGCCAGACCAGGTTCAGAGGGGGACTGGGACGCTCTGCAGAGGACGGAAACCAGAAATAAATATTACTGAAGAGGGGGCAGAGACTGAGATGATGAGATGTCACATTGTTTTATGTCAACTTGTCCTCCAGTTGATCATTTCATTAATCTTTTGTCCTGGAGCCAAACTTACCGATGGGATCCATGATCTTGACGGGCTGGGTGGCGGCGCTGGGCTTGCCTTCACCGGCTTTGTTTTCAGCTTTGACCCTGAAGATGTACTCCTTGTTCTCGATGACGTCGTTAATAACGGCGCTGAGCTCATCGGCTTTGGTCACCTGGACGGGCGACCACTTCACCGACGTCCTATCACGCAGCTCAATGATGTAAGAAGTGATGGGAGAACCTCCGTCCGACTCGGGAGGCTCCCAGGAGACGGTGCAGCCAAACTTGTTTACGTTTCCAACGATCACATTCAGAGGAGCTTCAGGAACATCTGAAAAGAAAAGAAGACGAGTTCTTCCTGTTCTGCTGCTCTGTCAGCTGCATTACAAATATATATCAACCCAGGAAGGCAGAGGGGTGGTACTGCTCCCTTGTCTTTAGCTAGTTAATGTGTTTAACTCATCAATTGCCCAAAAAAAAACTAATTTGGTGTCGCTCAAGCGTCATGGATGGTGGTGCAAGACCACATCCTGTTTTTTAATCCATTTACCTTAAAAATATAAATACAATTCTTACCAAACTTGTTCTTGGCCTGTACGGGTTTGTCGGTCTCTACGTTGGGTCCACTGCCGACCCGGTTTCGGGCGCAGACTCTGAACAGGTACATGGAGTCCTTCTGCAGGCCGGTCACTGTGTACTCAGGACTCTCGGCGTGGTCTGTGGCGAGCGTCCAGGTCTTACGCTTCACATCACGTCTCTCCACCACATAGGCAATGACCTTGCTGCCACCATCGCTCTGAGGCTCATCCCATGCCAGGCTGACCTCACCATCGGCGGTGTCGATCACCTGCAGGTTCTTCACAGGTCCTGGGACATCTAGGGGCAAAAAAAAAAACTTTTTAGTTACTTAACGTACTTTAACATGTCTTGACTTTCGCTTTGTGCTTGTGTTCAGAGAACTCACCGATGACTTCCAGGTTGATGAAGGCTTCTCCCTGTCCATGTTTGTTTTTGATGACGATCTTGTAGCGGCCCTGGTCAGACTTTACGGGGTCCTTCAGCCGGTACTCTGTGCGGTCGGCGGATGTGTAGATGTTGTCCTTCGGCAGACTCAGGTTGTTGTACAGCCAGTCGGCCTCGGCCTGTGGGTAGGCGCTGTAGGGGACAGCCATGGTGATGGGCTTCCTGGCGTCTGTGACGTAGTTCTGGTCCGTTGTCTTAATCTGAGGCACAGCTGGAAGAGAAGAGAGCAAGTTAGTTACACTACAGGAAACAGGAAGTCTCCCTCTTTAATGGTTGAATGATATCTGACTTCACTGCGCCTCCACCCCGGATCTCTTACCTGCCAGCTCCAGCTTGGCCTTGGCGTCTTTGTCCTTGGCAATGATTCTGTAATCTCCCTGATCTCGAGGTCTGATCTCACAGACCTGCAGTCTGTGGATTTTACCCTCACTCATCATCTGGTATTTGTCTCCCTGGACAACCGTCATATTGTTCCTCAACCATTTCACCTCCACTCTGTCCTTGTTGAGCTCCACCTCGAACACGACGTCCGAGCCTGGAGGTTCAAACACGTCCTGTGGTGGTCTGACAATCTCCACTGGGATCTCTGCAGGATAGAAAGAGATTAATAAAGGGGTCATCCAGAGTAGAAACAGAATGGGAAGTAATGGAAACTTGAACATTTTTTACAGAGTGAACTCTAAAGAACCTCACCTTCAACAAAGAGCCTGGCTCTGGATCTCTTCTCGTCCACGCCACAGGCGTATTCACACTCGTCATCGGGTCTGCACTCCTTAATACGCAGGGTGCAAAGTTTTCCATCTTTTTCAAATGTGTATCTGTGAAAATAAAAGGAAGTCATTTAAGAGTCAGGACTAAATTTGTTCAGCTGCTGAAATCTGACTAAAGTTTATAGATGAAGGTCTATGGTGACGTACCTTGGTCCTTCTCTGATCTCGCGTCCGTTTCTGTACCACTTGACATCGGCCTTCTCTTTGGTCAGCTTGCATGAGAACTCTGCGTCATCGAACTCGGTGATGGTCTGGTCCTTCAGCTGCATGGAGAAATCTGTCGGGGCCTCGCTGATGATCAGCTCTGCGGTGGACTTGTTGTCTCCGGCTACGGCAGTGTACTCGCCCTCATCTGCCAGCGTGCAGTCTTTGATGGTCAGCGTGTGCTTGTCTTTGTCAACTTTGTAGATGATGCGTTTGTCGAGGGCGATCTCTGCGCCGCCCTTCATCCACTTCAGCCTAGCGTTGTGCCTGTTGACCTTACAGGAGAAGCTCACAGTATTCTTCTCTTGAGTGTCGATGTCCTCCAGAGGAACCACAATCCTCAGACTCTCCTCTGAATGAGACAAAACATAGCAACCATTATAGAAATAAGCAGCGTTTGAAAATATTGTTTAAAGTGTACTGATGCCAGAATATTAGTCGGACTTGTTTCCTCATTTCACTGACCTCTGATAGAGAGTTTGCAGGAGCTCTTTGCCTGCTCGCCTCTTTGATTGGTCAGGTTGATGCTGATGTCGGCTTCGTCTCCCTTCTGGGCATCTCTGATCCTCAGGGAGAAGACGTTGTCTCTCTGGACCATCAAGTACTTGCTGCTCTCAAACATCGTCTCCTCGTTCTTCAGCCACTTGGCCTTTGCTCCCTCCTGGTTTACCTCACAGTTCAGGACAATTTCCTTACCCTCCATGGCCTCTGTGTCCTTCAGCGGCGTGATGATCTTAAGTTTCTCTGCAGGAGGAAAAACATCAGAGATGTTATAAAAATCAGGGTTACACAGCTAGTTAGATATTTTAACTTATACAATGTTTGTTCTTATATTACATGCCCTTAGGGCACTTCCCTTTGTTGATGTTTTCCTGAGCCTGGCAGGGTAAAGATCAGGTTAATGTGTAAATAGAGGAATTTCAGGGACAGGTCAGAGAGGTGACATCAAGATTGGGACATACTGGCTACTCATTAGGGGATATGTTGAAGAAAGCTGTTTAAATGCATTATATGCAAATTGACTGTTAACAATTTACAGGGGTTGAGACAGCCCATCTTCAGGAAGATGTATAAGAACCAACCACTTTAGTGTGTTGCACTGTGAAACGCTCCTCTTGTACAAGAAGAATAAATTCAACTTCAACTTTGATGTTTTGAATCCGATCCTCCTTATTTAAGGGTTTTTCTTTAAATTCCCGTAACATCTGGCGCCCAACGTGGGGTATGAGGAGGTATTGACTGAAAACCACCACGAGGTTCTTAAAAACCTTGTTTTGGCATGAACCAGGACCAGCTGAGAGAGGAGGCAGTGATGGGGCCAACCACACAAAAAAGAAAAAAGGAGACGAACCCACAAGATTGAAAAAACAAAAGAGTAAGTTGAATTTTGATTATTGGCCAGAGACCTCAGTTAAGTTGGGAACTTAGAGAGATACTTCGGTTCAGTAAGAAACTTAGAGAGATACTTCGGTTTAGTAAGAAACTTAGAGAGAGACTTCGGTTCAGTAAGAAACTTAGAGAGATACTTCGGTTCAGTAAGAAACTTAGAGAGAGACTTCGGTTCAGTAAGAAACTTAGAGAGATACTTCGGTTCAGTAAGAAACTTAGAGAGATACTTCGGTTCAGTAAGAAACTTAGAGAGAGACTTCGGTTCAGTAAGAAACTTAGAGAGATACTTCGGTTCAGTAAGAAACTTAGAGAGATACTTCGGTTCAGTAAGAAACTTAGAGAGATATTTCGGTTCAGTAAGAAACTTAGAGAGAGACTTCGGTTCAGTAAGAAACTTAGAGAGAGACTTCGGTTCAGTAAGAAACTTAGAGAGATACTTCGGTTCAGTAAGAAACTTAGAGAGATACTTCGGTTCAGTAAGAAACTTAGAGAGATACTTCGGTTCAGTAAGAAACTTAGAGAGATACTTTGGTTCAGTAAGAAACTTAGAGAGATACTTTGGTTCAGTAAGAAACTTAGAGAGATACTTCGGTTCAGTAAGAAACTTAGATACTTCGGTTCAGTAAGAAACTTAGAGAGATACTTTGGTTCAGTAAGAAACTTAGAGAGATACTTTGGTTCAGTAAGAAACTTAGAGAGATACTTCGGTTCAGTAAGAAACTTAGAGAGATACTTCGGTTCAGTAAGAAACTTAGAGAGATACTTCGGTTCAGTAAGAAACTTAGAGAGATACTTTGGTTCAGTAAGAAACTTAGAGAGATACTTTGGTTCAGTAAGAAACTTAGAGAGATACTTCGGTTCAGTAAGAAACTTAGAGAGATACTTCGGTTCAGTAAGAAACTTAGAGAGATACTTCGGTTCAGTAAGAAACTTAGAGAGAGACTTTGGTTCAGTAAGAAACTTAGAGAGATACTTCGGTTCAGTAAGAAACTTAGAGAGAGACTTCGGTTCAGTAAGAAACTTAGAGAGATACTTCGGTTCAGTAAGAAACTTAGAGAGATACTTCGGTTCAGTAAGTAACTTAGAGAGAGACTTCGGTTCAGTAAGAAACTTAGAGAGATACTTCGGTTCAGTAAGAAACTTAGAGAGAGACTTCGGTTCAGTAAGAAACTTAGAGAGATACTTCGGTTTAGTAAGAAACTTAGAGAGATACTTTGGTTCAGTAAGAAACTTAGAGAGAGACTTCGGTTCAGTAAGAAACTTAGAGAGATACTTCGGTTCAGTAAGAAACTTAGAGAGATACTTCGGTTCAGTAAGAAACTTAGAGAGAGACTTCGGTTCAGTAAGAAACTTAGAGAGATACTTCGGTTCAGTAAGAAACTTAGAGAGAGACTTCGGTTCAGTAAGAAACTTAGAGAGAGACTTCGGTTCAGTAAGAAACTTAGAGAGAGACTTCGGTTCAGTAAGAAACTTAGAGAAAGACTTCGGTTCAGTAAGAAATTTAGAGAGATACTTCGGTTCAGTAAGAAACTTAGAGAGAGACTTCAGTTCAGTTGTCCAAAGACAAGACGCGGTACAGGTACAGTATATATAAATGCATTTTTGTGTTATGATAGTAACACTGGTGAACTTTTCTTCCGAGATAACCAAGGAAGGGGGAGAGGACGTGGAGGTGGAGAGAACAGAAGAATGGACGATGATGCTACAATTGTGGAAAATTTGGACACTATGCAAGAGACTGCAGAGCTCCAAGGAGGAGAGGAAGATGAGATTCTACTATCACAGGAAGGAACTAAACCATGGATAAAATTAGAAGTGCAAGAGAAAACAATAACTTTCTTGTGTGACACTGGAGCCTGTAGAACAGTTCTGCGACGTAGCGAAACAGAAGAAAATTTCCCATTGCAGCTAAATAGCGGTTTGAGAGTCAGGTCAGCCACAGGACGTGTAGCTATTGAACCTATGACCAAACTATTAAAAATAAGTGATCTTAAGAGAGAAGAAACAAAGAGAACAAAGAACACAGAGAAGTATGCTGGCCTCAGTTGCCGATATGGAATATTATGACAAATTGTTAAGAGCAGTAATGCTGAGTCTGCACATACAGCCTAATATCACAGGACTGTACCACTCTCAAGTATTTATTTCCAGCTGTTCCCACTGAGGTTATTCCACCATGGTTCGCACCATGCGAGGGGAATTACACCTGCCTGTTTAGGAAACGGGGAACAAGGAGAGGACAAGACACAGGATCCCTGACAGGGAGAAAATCCCTATGGGATCCCTGATGAGCTGGTGACTGCACACGAATATGCACGATCAGATACATGGTGGTATTGTGGAGGACAGAGGTTAAGACCTAAGTTGCCTAAACTCTGGTATGGTACCTGCGCTCTGATTCACTTCATGATGCCTACATACTTGCTTCCTATGAGTCCACAGGTTTCCTAAACTAAATACAGAAGATATGCACAGGGCTTAAACGTGATAAGATAATACCCACCTCATTTGATTCTAGAGTTTATTTAATTGGTGTTCCCGGAGGTTTTGAATCATTCTTTACCTGGTGGGTGACAATAAATAAAAATGTGGATTGGATAAATTACATCTATTATAATCAACAATAGGGGTTGTACAGACTAGTCGACTTCGCTACGCCACAATGACGTTTACAGCTTGACGTCGACTAGTCGCTAATCGAGAGAGGGCTGGCTCAATTCAATACTAGCGGCAGCTAGTAGTGGCATTTCCGGTGGAGCTGCCACGAATTGAGCCAGCTCCTGCTCTAGAACCAGAACCAGGAGAGATTCCCCCGTTTGGCCAAGTTAGGCAAACGTTACCTGGCTGTCCCAGCGACAAGCGAGAGGATTTTTCCACTTGCTGGTAAAACCATCACGCGACAGCGGGCGAGCCTTCACCCAGCTCACGTAGATTTGTCGTGTTTCTGCAAACCAGGACCGAAAAACCAAAACTGTGACTGAGCAGGACTGTGACGGTGACTCGGCTGCAGGTGTTGTGTTGTTTTGTTCAGTATTTAGTTTTCCACTATGGGAGACGTAGCTTTACGTGTAGATATGTTACTGTTACATTTAACAGCTGAGTTGCTGCATGTTTTTACTTGATGCTCGCTGTGTAACAGCTGTGCATTGTCAGTCAATGCAGATTATTGCAAAGCATTTCCTCCTCCTGTGATTTTTTTAATTACTGAAAATATCAATGACGTCACCGGCGACAAGTCGACGTCGACTCGACTTTCATCATATTAATGTCGACTTAAAAAAATCTGAAGTCTTGCAACCCCTAATCAACAAAGCTTTATTAATTACACTCGTGATGCACTTAGAGGAATCCACGAACAATTAGATAAAACTAGTCTGATGGCCTGGCAGAACAGATTAGCTTTAGACATGCTACTAGCTGAAAAAGGAGGGGTGTGTAAGACTTTTGGAAATCTTTGTTGTACCTTCATCCCAAATAACACAGCACCTGATGGCAGCATCACAAAGGCACTGGAAGGACTGACGTCATTGTCAGACGAGCTGGCAGACAACTCAGGTGTAACAGATCCAATCACAAGATGGATGGAAAGTATATTTGGGAAATGGGGAATCATCCTAAAGGGACTGATAATGTCTTTAGGAATTGCAATAACTGTCCTGGTCACCTGCGGATGCTGTTGTATTCCATGTATGAGAGATTGATTACTACCACACTAACGAAACAACAATTGTTGATGAGTTCGAGAGGCGTGAGATGACTGAAGGACAAGGCGTGGGTAGATACGAGAATGAGGACGAGTATGAAGAACGGGTCCAGCTCAGCGAGAGGAGAAACACCTACTGAGAAAGACACACTGTTTAGTCTTTGTTCCACAGCACAGTAGTGTTCTGATGTAACGTATGCTTGAGAGAAAAAGACTGATGGCAAATTGTATACAGGGGTCCCTCGTTTATCGCAATAAACGAAATCCGCGAAGTGAGTTTTACAATTGTTATCCACGTTTTAAGGCCGTAAACCCCCAAACCACACACTGTTATACACCTTTACACGCATCATGTACCGTACTCCCTTAGTTAATCAGCACCAGCGCCGGTCCTGGCCACATTTGCGCCCTGGGCAAATCACAACAGCGCCCGAGGCGAATTTTTTCTCGTGCGCCCTCACGTCCGCTCGTGCGCCCTAGTCCTAGATCGCCGCCTGGGATCAGTCTGTCCGCCTGCCACCATGCGCCCCTGCCACCCCCCACCCCCGCTCGCAGGTGCCCCCGCTCGCAGGTGCCCCCGCTCCGCTAACTTGATGATGAGCAGTGTAGGAAATTGTCGAGGTTTTTTTCTTTCTCTCATGCGCCCCTCACAGAGACTGCACCCCACATTGCCCATCGCTAAGACCGGCCCTGATCAGGACGCAGAACACATGTGCGGTTCTCCCTTAGCCAATCAGGACGCAGAACACATGTGCGGTTCTCCCTCAGCCAATCAGGACGCAGAACACATGTGCGGTTCTCCCTTAGCCAATCAGGACGCAGAACACAATGCGCGCTCATACTGGTACAGTACGCTGTAAAAAAAAAAAAAAGTGCAAAATTACACATAAAAAAAATTTGCGAAACAGCGAGTCCGCGAAAAGTGAACCGCGTTATATCGAGGGACGACTGTATACATTTAAAGGTTTTGTTTTTGTTCTCGGGTCCGATGAGTCGATCAGCCTGTTTTTATTTTTCTTTATTAGACTCATAAATGTATTTATACATTTGCTGTTATCAGAATAAATATTTTCTGCATTCATATTTTACATCTTTTTGAGTGATTGAGCAGAGAAGTTATGGTAACGGTTATTAATATGAATTATTGGCAGCGGGCCCGTGTGGAGAATTTTCCTGTCTACAAAGCAACAGTATGAAACAAAAAGAATGTTAAAGAGCTGCCAGACAGGTTTTCACTCCCACATCATCTATGATTATTTGTACCAACCACTGAACACTGATTCATTTTTATTCTTGTGATTTCATTTTGTACCTTTTTGAAATAGTACAAACAAGAAGGAGATGTTATAAAAATCAGGGTTACAGAGCTAGTTAGATGTTTTAACTTATACAATGTTTGTTCTTATATTACATGTCCTCAGGGCACTTCCCTTTGTTGCTGCTTTCCTGAGCCTGGCAGGGTAACGTTCAGGTTAATGTGTGAATAGAGGGATTTCAGGGACAGGTCAGAGAGGAGACATCTAGATTAGGACATACTGGCTACTCATTAGAGGACATGTTGAAGAAAACTGTTTAAATGCATTATATGCAAATTGACTGTTAACAATTTACAGGGGTTGAGACAGCATCTTCAGGAAACTGTATAAGAACCAACTGTTAGATGCTCCTCAGGAGCCTTTTTCTCTGTGACCCCTTCAGTGTGCTGCACTGTGAAACGCTCCTCTTGTACAAGAACAATAAATTCAACCTAAACTTTGATGCTTTGAATCCCGATCCTCCTTATTTAAGGGTTCTCAAACACTGATTACTGCTAAATTTACTCCGCTACTCTCCCGGCATTCAGGTCACTCTGTATGTTGAAAATTATTTGAAACTGGAATAATAAAATAAAAGATAAAAATTAATGTTAACTTTAGAGTTTCAGTCAGGATTAATACTAAAAAACTAAGTACGTCATATGTAATGGAGTAAAAACTAAACTTAATTAAACAACAACAAATAAACAAATGAAATGATTATGGACAGTTTGTGTTTTGATTTCTTTAGTTTTGTGAAAGGTTAATTAGATTTCTCAAAATGTAAAAACTGAAATAATCTGTAAATGTTTTAAGTCTCCAAAGATCTAATAAAATAAAAAACATGTTTAGATAAACACACCTCACATATTTCAATCAAAACGTGTGGATGTATGGAAGTATGGAAAATATTATAATAATAATAATAATAATAATAATAATAATAATAATAAATAATAATAAATAATATACATTTCGACTTTGCAGAGATCCGATTGGTGTTTTATTTTTTCAGCCTCTGTGTTTTAGGAATGTGCCTCTATCCTGTATAATAATCATTATTTGGGAATTTTTAGTTTCTATAAATTAACCTAATTTAAACTCAAATAATTTTAAATTTAAAACCAAAACAAAACTTTCCATCATGTGTTTGTAATCACTTCATATAAAATCAGATGTCCTGGGCGTAGCTTACCGAGCACGGTGAGGTCGGCGCTGGCTCTGGTCGTTCCGATCATGACCACGTATCCACCCTCGTCTTTGGGTTCACAGTTCTTGATGACCAGAGTTCGTCTCTTGCCATCGCTGACCATCTGGTACTTGTCTCCCGCCTCCAGCTCCTTGCCGTCTTTCAGCCATTTGACCTCGTAGGTGTCCTTCGACACGGAGCAGGTGAACTCTGCCTTCTGACCTTCCACCACCTCCTGGCCGTGAGGCCTGGAGATGAACTCAGCAGCCAGTTCTGAAACACGGGGAGCATCGTGATGATTAAAATGTTGTGAGTTTGTCACATTCAGAGATGATCAGCCACTTTTTTTCTTTTCATACCATCAATCTTGAGATTTCCGGAGGTTTTGATGCTGGGACTCAGCCTGCAGTTGTACTCTCCGGCGTCGGCCATCTTCAGGTCCTGGATGAGGAGGATCCTCCTCTTTCCGTCCACAATATGTTCATAGCGGCCGCCCTCTGGCAGCTCCTCGTCTCCTTTGTACCATCTAACATCAGCACTTGGTTTTGAGATCTCACAGATCAGCTTCACGCTGTCCGTCTCTGTTCCCTCCACATTGGACAAGTTCTTTGTGAATCTGGCCTCCTCCTCTGGAACAACACAAAAACAGACGCATTGGTCAGACCTGAACCGAATATCACGAGCACAGTGACAGAGATTCAGGAGCGATCACTGTGATTTTATTCTCACCGACGACAGTCAGCATGCCGGAGGACTTGGAGGTCTTAGCGTCACATTCGTATTCAGCCTCATCATCAAACACAGACTTGTGGACAATGAGGACGTGTTGGCGACCTTGAGCGATAATTTCGTACTTCTTCCCCTTTCTGATTTCACTTCCATCCTTAAACCAGCGGACCTGCGAGGCGGGAAGCATGAACAGGTCTCAGGCAGGTTGAACACAGAAAGGAAAACCTTTCATCCACAATTTATCGAGACCGACGGACGAAGCAGGTGTGCTCACCTTGACGTCCTCTCTGGATACTTCACATTCAAACCTGGCAGATTCCTTCTCTTTGACTTCGACATCATGGAGCGGCTTCGAGAACTCGACATGTGGAGCTGTGGACACACAGAGCAAAGGGTCAACCATGAGGTTCATTCACATTACATCTAACTTCTCTGAGGACGTTCCTTAAATTATTATTCATCTCTTATAAAGAATCCCTTAGTGTTCATGAGCTCACTGAGCAGTTCTTTACCTCTGAACAAGGGATTTCTTAAGGGTTCTTAGTCTTATGAAGGGTTCCTCAACAGTTATGGAGGAACCTCCATAAGGTAAGGGATTTAGGGATCCCTTAACTTTTTAGAGGGGTCTCCGTCTCTGAGGTTAGGGTTGGGTTCCTTTAGTCTTCTAAAGGTCTCTCGGCTTTCATGTGGGTTCCATGTGTTTAATTGGAGGTTTTATGGTGAAAGGGTTTTCCTTTAACTCCAACAAGACACACTTTAACTTTCTTGAGGGTTCTTGAGTCTTATAAAGGTCTTTTGTGTCTCTATTGATGATTTCTAATCCTTTTTGGGGAGTTCTTGAATTCTAAGTTTGTCTTTTCAGTCTAACAAGGTTCCTTTACATTCTTACAGAGGGTTACTTATCACTAATAAGAGATTCCTTAATGTTAATGATCCCTTAAGTCCTAAACTTTGTAAATCACTTGAGTCTAAAAAGGATTTTACATCTTATGAAGGGTTCCTTAATTCCTACAGAAGATCCCCTTCACTATTTTGAGGGATCCATTCATTCTTCAGGGTTTCCTTTAATCTCACGATGAGTTGACTCTTGTGAAGAGTCGTTTAATGACTTAGTCACTCACGTTCAACGCTGAGGAAGCAGGAGGTTTTGAAGTCTTTGGCGTCACAGGTGTATGTCTTTGAGTCGTCCAGAGTGCAGTCGTGGATGACCAGCGCTCGCTTGCGGCCGTCGATGATCATCTCGTACTTCTTGGTCTTGCGGATATCCTGTCCGTCCCTTGACCATCGCACCTCTGCGTTCTCTCTGGAAACTTCACACTCGAGTGTGGCGGTGGCTTCCTCTTCCACCGTCTGGTCCACCAGAGGCTTCGTGAACTCCACTGCCGCCTCTGAATGCACAGGGGACACTTGTTTAGGTTCTAGATCAGAGATCAAGTCCAGGATCAATCAGCAGATGTTTTCATCTTACCTCTGACGATGAGCTTCGCCTCAGTCTGGAAGTCTTTGGCAGCAAGTTTGACCTGTCCGGCTTCATTGAGCTGCACGTCCCGCAGAGTGAGGGTGTGGACTTTAGCCTCCACCTTTACCACCACCTGTCAGGGTCAACAAAGTCAGTGAGTGTGGGGGTTTAACATCTGTAACACTGAACATCACCTGCAGGTTCAACATCGCTGTAAGGGAGTAATAATTCTTCTTCAGGAGGGTTCACCTACTTCACCCTGAACATGATCTGTCAGGCTGTTTGTATGTTACGCTGAAAACGTAGTGTCGAGTTCACGGGGTCAGAAATGTTTTGATTTTTCCTTAACACAGCTGACAGGCTCAGAGGAAGTTGTGGAAGCTCCTGAGTGTCACACAGTGTCACACAGTGTGTGATTCACTGAGGTATAAAAGACGCAGAGCTGGATTGAGAGAGAGGTTTTGGGTTCTCGGGTCTCCAGCACACATAGGGTCAGTCAGCTGAGCCCTGACAGCTCAAACGAACGCAGGCAGCTGCTTTCCTTCCCCCGATTTAAACTGCATGACTTTTGACACCTGGCAGCTGATTCCACTGAACATCCCAGACTGTGGATCTCTCTGAGCGCAGAGCTGCACGGATTAAACACGTGTTGTTTATCATATTAAAGTATTTACTTGTTTTGTTTTTGGTTTTCTTGAGTTCATTTTCTCTTCAGCTGCTGAAACTCTGTCAAAACGTGTTTGTAGTCAAAGTGTTAAAGTAGAAACCAGCTGTTTACTGAAGGATACTGCAGATTACAAACAGGGAGCCATGATGGTGAGTGTGTAGTTTGGTTTTAAAATGAAGAATAGATCTTTTATACATTTCAGGGGATTCATAAGTGAAATAGAGTTACAGTGAATGTAATGTTTTAGTAAGTGTATAAAACAAGTTGAGACAGTTTAAAATAAAAAAGGTTTGCAGAAAGAAATGACAAAATATTTTCTTTGTATTTTAGTTCAGTTACATTTATTTTTTTATTTATATATGTGTGTGTATAGATTATATTTTATTTACTCAGGTCACTTTAACTGGATTTTTTGTTTGGTGGCAGGTTGAGCTGTTTTATTGTTTTATTGGCCTGTTGGAGGTTTCATGTTGCTACAATAACAACAACAATAAAATGTGAGTGAAGTTCTCCGGACGGAAACTCAACATGTGCTGAAGTGAACTCAGGTTTTATTCACATCTTTCTTCAGCCGCCTCTAAACCCGCAGATGTTTGGACCAACAGCATCAACATGTGAACAACAGATATTACACAATATTTCACAACCAAAGAAAATCTGAAAAGGCCAAAACAACTCAGGATTCCAGGGAACGGTTCATGATTATAAAACACTTTATACTCAGAGAAAACAAGCACGCAGCGATCAATGATCAGTTTTAGTTTGAGTTTTGATGAAGCGGATGATGTAATGGATATCATTGGATATCATTTCAGACCAACCGGTTTTCAACTCTTATTTCATCGTGGACGTGGCGATGATTCAACACCAAAGGAAACCTTCACAGCACACTGTGTTTTTTTAAAACTGAGGCAGTCAAATAGCTTCTGTTGCCACCTGCCCTGCGCCTCAGCCTCCTGCAGCTGTTAAAAATAACCCGATAGAAACGCTTGCAGGGCAGAAAAGTCTCGCTGCCTGCGTTATCTCAAAACCAGGATCGAATGCTCGGCTGGAATCCTGAACCTCCACCCGCAGGCCCTTATATGAAGACAGAGTGAAGCTGGAGAACCATAGTGCAAAAAAAACTGAACATTGTGTGCAAATGGAGAGGGAAACACCAGCCCTGGCTCTGGACCAGAACCACCCAGGCCTGGACTCATCAGATCTTGGGACAGTTTCAGGAAGTGTATCAATCAGCGAGCAAGTCTGTGTGACAGAAACTTTGTGAGGACTCAGTCAGGTGTGTTTTGGACTTACTCTGTCGCTCGGTTCCAGCTTTGTACCCTCCAGGAACCACTCGACAGGGATGCCTTCATATGACAGCTCACACTCGAAGGTGGCGGTTTCTCCAACGGTCACGGTGACATCCTTCAGAGGCCTCTGCAGGCCGATCACACGGGCTTTGGATTGGGGAGAAGACATGATTAGTCCCCCCCCCCGAAACAGGTCAACAGATCCAAAAAAATCCACAGAGAGAAACGGCTAATCCTTAGCTGCTAATCCTCATGGTGTGGTCGGCTGAAGGCAGGCCGCTGGAAGCCCTCAGGACAACTGAAGCAAGCCACTCTGGGATTTGGCATTGGGGGGCCTAGCTCATTAGCATACGACCTGCCATCAGATTTATATGGCCAGCAGAAACCAGTGGGAGACAGGGTCGCGTCCTCCCCCCTGCCAATCACTGCAAACCTGCTCTAGATAAGGCATGTGGCTTCTAAAATAACCGAGGAGCCCGATTGGCTGAGAGCCCACCTCTGCCAAACCCATCAGGGGAAGCCAATCTGCTGCTGTCAATCACCAGCCTGCAATTTTCCTGGAAAAGGAGAATGTGGCGCTCCTGGCACGAGATACCCGACGTCACACAGCAGAAAATGCCGACCTCATGGTTTAGTCGCCACCTGTGCCATGATTCTGCCGTGTAACCGCTCGGAGTTTGCAGTAACACGGGTCAGACGAGATCCAGGATGTCAGTTTAGATGAACAAGTATTTACAACAGGCTTCTTCACATGCCTGAATTAAAGCCTTTTAACAGGCAGTTAAAGGCTGTCAGCGTCAGTGACAGCCAGTTAAGAGCCGGACATCTAATCATCTGCAGACTGACAGGCAGCTCGTTCATTTAACACAATAGGAAACACATAGAAACCAGGACAGGAGCTCGAAACATATGTTAAAAGTTACAAACCTCAATCAGAACAAATGGATTCACCGTTCAGAGTCCAGCATCATGACGAGGCATTTCTCAGCTGAAAACAACGACTGATCAACAAAACGATTGTTCTCTACTGAGCGGATTTTTATTCTGAAGTAAGAAAAACTATGAGCCACGAGCCTCACACTCAGTAACACATTCATTCATCTCTTAAAGCAGATCTCTGTTCAGCAGATCAGCTGTAACTTTATTCTAGCATAAGAAACCTGTCCTTTAAATACGCCATGAGAGACTTTTATTTTGTTGCTGTGGTAATTTTGGAAAGAAATACCGAACAGAACTTCAAGCACAGAGAAACTATTGGACCAGGAAGAAAGCGGCAACATCTCCTGCAGGAATTTCTACAAGCTTCTCAACAAAATCACTTTATCTTTGTTTGATGAGATAAAACTTGTAACAAACCGTGACAGAGTTGAACAGACTGTGACCTCAGCCTGTTTCCAGCAGAAGCTGAGCGAAGCATCTCACTTGATATCTGCTATCTCCACCCCCCGTTCTATTTTTGTTGAAGCTGCTCATGTCTCTCTAATGAGAAATCATCTTGTGATTACATACTGCTTAAATACTGATTTAGTCTTTAGATACATTTTCTTTATCTCTTCTCTGTTGAACTCTGTAAAGCAGGGGAAGGAAAAGGCCTGTGCTAATATTAACTATGTGTCACACCGCAGCTGAGGTCAAGCTGGGTTTTTGTCTTGTCTTGTCATTTCCTGTTTTATTTTGAAAGATAACTGCCCTCTCGTTTCAGGTCACTTGCCCTGCCTCGTGTGTCACCCATCACCCTGTGTATATATTGTCTGCGTCTTCCTTTGTCCCGTGCCGAAGTGTTTCGTCTTTCGTAGCGTGCACCTAAGCCTTTTCTCCACAGCCCACAGTCACAGCATCTGAGCTCTCGTGATCTTTTGTTTTTCTACCTCGTATGAGTGATTTTGATTTGTTCTTCCTAGTCTAGGCCTTTTTGTTTCTTTGTGTTTAGCCTAGTGTGTTTTCAGCCTCGTTTTTGAGCGTCTTAAGTTGATGTTTCATAGCCTTTGTTTTTCCTCCTTTGGAGTGATTTTTTGTTTCCTCTAGTTTAGTCCATTTTCATAGCCGCACTCAGTCGAGGATATTGTCAATCTAAATAAAACAGCTGTCTGCCAAACTCCTCATTGAGTCCCGGCCTGACACTATGATTAACAAGCGCATGGAAAACACAAAACGGTCAAATCATTTTCCAGAAATCAGAAACTTGCAACAAAACACATTTCATTAAAAACACAAAAGTTCTACTTTGAGACACTAAATGGCTTCAGATGATGTGACTGTGTGTTTATATGCAAATAATTCATGCTTAGTTTATTACAACCAGAATAAATCAATATTTTAAATGTTCACATTTACCCAGTGTCTTGATAAATCATGTTTTCTCTGTGCTCTTTTTGTTTGTCGCCAGTTCGTCCTGTCCAGCGTTTCTCTGTCTTGCATTCTTGTTTTTGATCACCTGATCTTCGACCTTTAGCCTGTTTTTTTTTTACCACGATTTTTGCCTCATGGACTTCGTACTTTCGCCTGTACTCTTGGTTTTCCCAGTAAACTTTTTTTAAACCATCACTTTTGTCTCTGAGTCTGTGAGCCAATTCAGAAATGAACTGTAAGCTAACACGTCTTCTAAAAGCCAACAAACATTCAACATTTTCAGGAAAACACCACATGAAAAAGTCACATTAACCACTTTGTTTTCTCAGCCAGCCAATCAGGATGAAGGATTCATGTTTCTCACAATAACATCTAAAATTGTTGATGAATCTTTTACCAAAATCTGGTTAATTAAGTGACAGTGTGCATGAAAAACAAAAACCAGGGTGTCGTCGTGATTTCAGTGACTTTTAGAAAACTATGAACAAATGTTTTCACAAACTTTCTCTGATTTCTGTCAGTGTTATTTCTGTCACCTTTGACCCTGAGCTGAGCTGATGATTTGGCATTCGCTGCCGCAAATTCGATGGATCCTGCCATGTCTTTTTTGCAGTTGAAGAGGATCAGTGTGTGTCGAGGTCCCTCCTCCTTGATCTCCACATCCTAGGAACAAAAATCCACAGTTCAAACAAGATCTGATCATCTAAAGAATCTGTTCATCTCAACTTGGAGATGAGTCGACCCTAGAGTGTGTACAAAACATTTCAGTCCTGGAAAATTAGGAATACATTTAAAGTTACACATTGCTAATGGTATTACTCAGTGTCAGTGTTTAATCTTACAGGTGATGGGTGGAGTGTCTCTCCCTTCAGTTTCCAGATGCCATGAAGGTCTTCCTCTGAAATCTCTGTCTCAAACTTGGCTGTCTCTGTCTCTGTGACCTCCACACTGTACAGTGGACGAACGACCTTGATGTCGCGCTCTGCAGAAGTTTTAAAAAGACGTTAGAGGAAAAAACCAAAACAAGGTGAAGCTGTTCGAAATCTCTCAGAGAATCCAGAGAACAAAAGAGTTACAACAGTTTCATGTTGTGGTTTACAGTGAGAAACACGGATTGGTGGAGGACGTACAACAGACATGAGGTGTTACAGTTTGGGCGAGTAGCTGACGCTCTTATTCAGAGTGACTTACAGTTTGTGCGAAAGCAGGAGACATGAAGTAACTCTTGACAATAAGCCAACCCTATAAAACATGTCTACACTATTGAACTAGCAACAAGTCACCCGTTTACAAATGTCATCAGAACAGTGGTACGTTCGGTGACTTTATTTTGAAATGCGTGCTTTTATTTTGAAAAACTAGAAAACGGAAGTTGTGCACCTTAGCTTGACAAGCTTCAAAAAACGACCCACATGTAAAAGAAACGTGACCTTGTTAAGTTATTTTGTTGGTATACTGTGCGTACTTTCACTACACTACAGCAGAAGACGAATATGTTTGAGGAATTTATGAAGACTAAGAAGATTGAAGAAGACTCAAGAAGAAGATTAAGAAGACTCTATGTACACCATATATTCTCCCCCACAGCCAGGCACATTTACACAAGTTCCTGTAAGTGAAGCCATCACCCCGACATCACTTCCACTCATGCAACAAACCCCGACCACCCAAGTTCCTGCCTTTCCTTCGTACTCTGATTGATCAAGAACCTCCCAACTCAAGAAAAGCTTTTTACGCAAGTATGTTGGTGGCACAGCAAAGAGAGCTATTGACGGACATTTTCTTGTAGGAACAGAAACAGCTTATGATGCTGCATGGGACATACTTGAAGATAGATTTGGTAATCCATTCGTAGTTGCTAACATCATACCGTGACAAGATACATGCATGGCATAAAATTGGCCCCACAGTGAAAACCTTCGCGAGTTGTGGATTTTCTAAGCAGTGTGGAATCAGCCAAAGGATTACTGTCAGGCTACCGGATTGGTTGAGCTCACGTTGGAATAGAAAGTTGAAATGTTTTCATATAGAGTAATAATGATTACTTAAGATACATAGGGCTGGATTATCTTCAAGTCTTACACACAGTACAAACATTGAGAATGAGAGTACAGAACATAGAAATGATGGATGGAGGTAGATGAGGCTTGTTTTCGGTGAATGGAGTCCTGACCGGGGTTTGAGGGTAGAGGTCAGATCTTTGCAGGTATTACCTTCGATGTTCAAGTTGGCTGTGGTTTTGTCGGTGCCACAGTCGCAGATGTACTCTCCCATGTTGCTCTTTGCTGCCTTCTTGATGATCAGTATGCGCTTCTTGCCGTCTGATTGGATGAGAATATTCTTGGAGGGAAAGATCTCGTTACCGTCTTTGAGCCATTTGACCTCTCCGGCGGCCTTGCTAAGCTCGCAGGACAAAATCACCTCGTCCTTTTCGACGGCGGTGTAGTTCTGGAGCTTCACTGTGAAGTACAGGTCGCCTTCTGCAGGAAGGCATACAACAAAACCAGCAATGACCTGTTAAAACAACTTGTTTGTAGAAAATCACTAAATGGGGAGAAAAAAACTCTTCGATAAAATTCCTGGGAATACAGATACGACCTCATCCCTTCTATAATCGTGCCTCTGACACGACTGTGTGGAAACTCAGCTGCATCCTTCAAATGATACTAACCAAGCACTGTGAGCATTGCCTCTGAGGTCTTGCCCATGGCCTCCACTTTGATCAAGGAGGTGTCGTCGATGGTGACCTCCTTGAAGGCCAAAGCGTGGACTTTTCTGTTCTCCGACATGTGCACCACCTTGCTGGGGTGCAGGCGGATGTCGTTTTTGTACCAGACCACTGGGATCTTTTCATGAGAGAGTTCAACACTGAACTCTGCAGTTTCACGTTCCTTCACAGTCACATCTTTAATTGGCTTAACAAATTCAAGGCGAATACCTGACGGAAGAGAAATTGTAAACATGTAAGACATAGACAAAGTTCACTAATATGCGGACAGGGTGCTTTGCTTAAAAGGGTTTCAACAAACACCAATAACAGAGCAAGGGGAGGTTTGCTCATTCTTAGGTGTGACTTGATAAACCATCAGACCATTCCTGATCTGAAATGGTCTGACTCCATTTACCTTTGATAATCAATTTTCCAGACGTCCTCTTATCTTCAGCCTCAAACATGTATTTGGCTTCATCTTCATATCTGGCCGATTTTACAATAAGAGTGTGTCTCTTTCCCTCCACCAGGAGTTCAAACTTATCATCATTTGACAACTCCTGAGATCCCTTCAGCCAGCGGAAGCTTTTAGGCTCTCTAGAAATCTCCAGCTCAAACCTTGCCTCATCCTTTTCATACACATGAACATCAGCCAGCGGTGTAAGGAATGAGACTGGGAGCTCTGTTGATTCAGACAGAGAATTTTTGGGTTTACACAATGTAATAGCATTTAAAACACCATTCACTGAATGTAAATCACTATTACATTTGCAGCATCCAAAAAGTAAGAAGAACTTGCAATAAAGAAGAAAAAGAGTAGCTTAGTGCTCAAGCTTTTGATTTTCAGAGAGGAAAACCACGAGCACAGTGCTGTGCTTGGAAAATGTGTCAAGACTTGTCACTGCAGCAGAAAGTAAAGTCAGGAAGTGAAAGCTCACCCTTCACTTTCAGGTTAGCAGAACACTTGGCATTGGCGGCGGTAAATGCCACCTCGCCTGTTTGAGGCACTTTGCAGTTGTAAAAGACCAGAGTGTGTTTGGCACCATCCTCCACGATCTCAACATCCTGCAGATGGTCCAACAAACTTCAGTATTTCAGTAAAAGTACAAAGTATTCAACGAAAAGTGATCAAAGCAATACCATGGTCGATTCAAATTCATTTGTTAGCTAAAGAGAGATCAAACACGATTTGAAACTTTTAAATCCAACAAAATCCAAGTCTGGTTTGCGCCAAAATGAAAGTGAATCGAACCACGGGTAAGAGAATATCTTCTGAGATGTGTTTTAATGAGACATACAGCGGATGGACTGAGGACTTCGCCATTCAGTTTCCACTGGCCGTGGACGTCGTCCTCACTGAGCTCGACCTCAAATCGAGCAGTCTCTCCGTCAAACACCTCAGCGCCATACAGTGGCCGAACCACCTTTATGTGGCGAGCTGATGTTTAAGAGAAAGGACAAGATTCTTAGTGAAGATGTTCAGACATTGAAACATTCCAACAAACAACAAACAACATAACAAATACACATACACAGTACATATATATATATATATATAGACACACACATAGATACAAATACTTAGAATACAATGGACAGACACAGACAGCAGCATGTGACTGATAATTTAAGGGAGCTTCTACTCTGACACTTATTGTGCCATGAGCAACCGTTCCACAGAACCAAAAACAACCAAATGGCTCTCAATGTAGATTCTAACAGTGGTCGTAAAAATACAGTGACGATCCAATTTTGCTTGTATTGCCCGTGGACCAGCAGAGGAGATTTTGGTGCTGAAGGTAGATAGTAGACAAAAAAGAACTTCTAAGGGGGCAATTTGGTTCTATGTGGACCTTTTACATAATACAGGTACCACAGTTCTTCAAAAGGTACTGAAGAACAATAAAGGGGGTAGGTTTCTTCAAAGAGTCTGTTACAGGAACCATGAGGACCCTCATGGTGTCGGTTGATGGGGGCTTGAGGTGTGGTTAGGAGGTAGAGCAGGTAAAGGGTGAGCTAAAGACGGACGTCAAGAAGGGGGAGGTTGCCTCAATAGACATGGGCATCAAAAACCAAAAAACAAATTTTGTCTTTACCTTCAATGTGAAGCATTGCTGTTGTCTTGTCTGTCCCACAGTCACATAAGTACTGTCCTTTGTCTTTGTCCCCAACCTTCCTGAGGACGAGGGTTCTACGTTTGCCTTCAGTCTTTATGGCCACCATTTTAGAGGGCTTGATCTCTGCCTCACTGTGGTACCACATGACATCGACATCTTTGCTGAGCTCGCAATCTAGAACCACCTTGTCTTTCTCCACTGCAGTATAGTCCTGCAGCTTAACTGTGAAGTACGCGTCTCCCTCTGGAATGGGGAAATATTTGGTGACCATCCATGACGCATATAGAACAAACATACACAGTGCAAGACAAACAAAGGATAAGACAAGGAACACAAATGCATGAAGAAACAATTTCTAATGACACAGGACAGATAAAACCGTGCCATACAAACAGAAACATGAGGTCATGAGTTTGACCTGCACAGACATAAACATGGACAAACTGTACAGACAGCTGTGGGGAATAAGATAAGAGATACTGGAAGAGTAAGACAGACAAGGGACAGGTGTTCTTGGTTTACCTATGACCGTTAAGTTGGCCATGGAAGGAATTCCTTTGGCCTCAGCCTTAATTTGGCAAGTATCATCAAGAGTCACTTCCTTAATTTCTAGCACATGTTTCTTTCCATCCACGTGAGTGACGACTGTTCTGCTGGGATGAATTTTTACGTCGTTCTTGTACCAGGTGACCGGGATGTTCTCATGAGAGAGCTCCAGCTCGAATCGAGCCGTTTTGCCTTCCTTCACAGTTTGGTCCTTTATTGGCGAGATAAATTTGAGCCTGATACCTATAATTGTATTAGTAAAACATATTTATATATAGAGGAGGCAACCAACTCAAGTGAATGGTTCTGCTAGTTATGTCCAGCAACGACAACCCAGCACTTACCCTCCACTGTGAGTCTAGCTGCTGAAGTTTTGCCCAAAACCGCAATCGTATATTCGTCCTCATCATCGAACTCACAGCAGTTTATAATCAGCATGTGCTTCTTTCCATCATCCGACGATGTCATACTTTTGGTCTGGGGTGATGACGTCATCCCCTTTGTACCACATGACCTTTGAGACATCCTTTGTGATGGTGCATTCAAACTTAGCCTGTTTCTTTTCAGGCACAGAAACATCCTTCAGCGGGACAATAAAGTCCATTTCGATTTCTGGGTTAAAGAGTGACACAGGTACAAGTACATCAACAACACAACAACACACAACAACGGTACAACAGTCTACAGCAAGTGGCCAGTTTAACTTTTACCCCCCTGAATGCAGTACTGGGTTATGTGCTGCCATAGCTCAAGAGGTTTGTGGAAATATCAGGGGATATTTACATGAAAACACTCGTTCCTTGGGTTCCATGTTTGTTGCCAAGTAGATTGTGGCTCATCTCATCTTCTTACAGAAAACCTATGGATCAAATTCAGGCTGTGCCTGAGCTAAAGGACTACATGATGAAGGAACGCAGTCTTGCTGATAACAAGTATTCTTCATGTTCCATCTTCACGGTCCATCATCTTCTTCAGCTGGCATCAAATCCTGACTACAGTTATATCAGGATGCAACACAAATCTTCATTCTTCAGGACGTTCTTCTTTGTACTGGCTTTTCATCAAGTCCTTGCCAGTTATCTCTTGTTTTCGAGTACCGGAGAAAATCAACCATGTCATGTCTGGCAGATTGGCCCATTCAGGAACATAGTATTGGTATAACTAATAAACTGGCCACTGTACGTAGATGTCTAACATAAAAACATTTAAACACAGACCATACGAATACACTGTCGGGTGACACAGTGTCGTTTCTGACAGACTGGACATTGGACAAGTTTATGTATACCATTGAACGGATGGTACATCAAACAGAAGAATGAATGAATACACCATTTCCCATCTTCATGCTGCTCAAAGAAGTCAAAGAATGCTGCAAATAACGATTTTGCTTCATTAGCCCTATTAAATAAAGATCTAAGGTCCGCTCTCAAATGCTAAAAAGCTTTATTTTAATGCCCACGGACCTTACTCCTTTATTTTTACAGCTAATATTCTCAAGAACATGGTACATCGTCAGTCCAATCCCGTATACCAGGAGCACTTCCTTACCTTTGACGTTAAGCATGGCGCTGGTTATGGCGTTCAGAGCCTGGTAGGACACTTCTCCAGCCTGATCCAACTGGCAGTTTTTCAGCGTGAGCTTACGCACACAACCCGCCATTTGAATGTCGCACGTCTGATGGACACATTACAGTACATTTATATATATATATATAAATGAACATTCAAATGTAAAGGTGCATGCATTAAGTCTTACCGGGGACCTGGTCAAAACCTCTCCTTTGAGCTTCCATTCCCCTGGAACGTCCTCTTCAGAGATCTCTGTCTCAAACGCAGCATCTTCCTTCTCAACCACCTCCACGCTGGCCAGTGGCTTGAGGATTTCAGCCTCACGCTCTGAGAAATGGGTCATGTTAGTACTCATGAATATACAGCAGTTGATCGTAGGATATATTTGAAGTACTCAAGTTAAAAGAAAGGTTAATAGGTAGACAGATAAACCTCCAAGTGTTAGCTTGGCAGTGTAGACGCGTCCTTCCACTTCCATGGCGTATTCTGCTACGTCCTCAGGCTGACAGTTCTTGATGGTGAGTGTCAGCTCATTTCCTTCCTTCTTGACCTCAACCTTGTCGGAGGGAGTGACCTCGTTCTCTCCTTTCAGCCACTTCCAGTTGGGAGTATCCTTGTAGAGCTCACATTTGAATGTAGCGGCAGCCTTTGGTTTCACATGCTGGTCTCTCAGTGGTTTCACAATCCAATCTTTGATGATTTCTATTGGAGTCGAATGTTACTGAATCAGTGTCTATCATACCATTAAAGACAATGTGGGCCTTACCAAATATTACTAATGTGCAGTCTAACACAGGCTTAGTTTATCTGATTTCAGGTGGTTTTGAAAGATCTTGAAAAGTGATGTTTAAGGACAGAATTCCAAGATTGTTTCTAACATGTATGCAAACCATGAATATTGCGTATATCTGAATTTAACAGCAGGACATTTGAACTGGACAACATGATGTTGTTCAGAACATTCAAAGATATTCTTGTGCATCATCTGCATACAATTAAACACTGATTTCATATTTCTGAACAAAATGTCTTATTACACCATGTTGGTTGAAAATAACGATGACCCTACCTGTAACTATGAACGCCATTCTTGTCCTAATCTGTTGCAGTAATACATCCCTTGGAACGCACCTGTATTGGTCTATGCACAATGTCATCTTTTGCTTACCGATCACTTTGACAGTTGTTGTAGTCTTGACAGACTCCTGACCGGCCACTTCACATGTGTAGACACCAGCTTCTGCCTCAGTGGTGCCCTGCATGGTCACTGCGTGCTGCATACCAATGATGTTGATCTGAACTTTGCCAGCCTTTTTCTTCAGGACCTCGCCATTCCTCTTCCAAATCACATCTCTCTCTTTGTTCAACTCACAGGTCATATACAGTGTCTGACCCTTCATGACGGACGTCTCCTCCTCCAGCTCTTTGATCCATTTCACAGGTAGCTCTGACAGAAAATAAAAAGGCGATGAGCAATTTGACATGGGTGAATGGGATCGGGAGAGCATTTCAATTCTGGTCTTCAGGTATCACGTATCTATTATGAAAAAATGTATGTACCTTCAACAATGAGCTTGGCTTTGCATGATATTTCCTTGCCAGCGTTCTTGGCTATGCAGGTATATTCACCAGTGTCAGACAGCTGGACATCAATAATATTCAACTTGCGGTCTTTGCCGTCAGAAGTGAACTTGTGCTTGGGGCTCTCGCGCAGGTTGCTGTCATCTTTCATCCATGAAGTGATGGCAGTGGAAGGCGAAACCTCACACTCAAACACAGCAGAGGAGCCAATAGACTCGGCTTCCTGTAACACGATGTCCTGAAGTTTCTTGATGAACTTCAGAGGCACAGCTTTGAGCTTAAAACCTCCGAAGGGATCTTCTGGTGGTGTTGGACCTCTGCCACCAGGCTTGAGGCCGCGGCCCCTGCCTTCTCCAGGGGACGGTGTCTGCTTGGCTGAATTACAAATTAAAGACACACAATCAGTTTTACATTTGAAATTCAAGAATGAGTTCATGGCATTAGCACATAGGATTTATGTTTCTTGCTGAGAGTTAAATGGCAGTTCACAGGTTCATGAAGACGCCAAACTTACGTTTCAACCCTCTACCTCTACCTCCTCTTCCTGCTTCTTCTGCTGGTTGTCCCTCTGTTCAGAAACAATTCAAATGAATTTGCTGCAATATGATCATATGTCAATCTTAAACATGCCATGTCCACCCGAATAGACAGGGGAATATGAAGTGGTAATGGTGGTAAATACATGAAATAATGATAATGTAACGAAGGCTGACAAAACACATAATGATGAAGAATAATGACATTACAGTGATGTAGCTTTTACACCATGAAGGGATGATGAATAATCGACAGCAATGAAAAGACAACATGAGTGACGACAGACAGACTAATGGGAACGACACAATGACACAAATTACACTACAGAAATGACACAAAGCAGTGAACATGTCCAGACACAGGATGAGAATGAACATATATGCAAGAGGAAGATGGCGTAAATCGCATCACACTTAAAATATGATGACGTAACGATGATTTAGATGGAGGCATGATGGTGGGATGGGCAGAGATTATTCAGGGCATGAAGGAAAGCTTTTCTTGGTCGTCACCCAACTAGTTGGGGCCGTCACCATCTCACCTCTCCTGGTCACCCCAGGAACCTCCAGAGCACCTTCCTCTGCTTCACCTTCCCAGTCCTCAGAGCCGTAACTGTCTTGGGGAACCAGCTCCCAGCCCCAGGCTTCCTCTTCCTCCTGCTCCCCTTCCTCGGCTTCAAACTCCTCTTCATATACCTCTTCCTCTGGCTGAGTGGCAACCTTCTTCATCTGCACAGCTCCAGGAGAAACCTCTTTCACCAGTGGAATCGTCCGTTTCTCTTTTTGCTCCTCTGGTGATGGCTTCTTCGGGATCTTTTTGAGAGCTACAGCTTCAACAGAGTCTTTAGGTGAAACAGATTTAGGAATCTTTTTAAGTTTATCAACACTTGGAATCTTCTCAACAGGAATGGCCTCTGCTTCTTTGAGCTTTTCAACTTTAGGAGATGGTGTCTTTTTCATTTCCACCTTCTTGAGCTGCTCCACAGGCTTCAGAGCCACGTCTTCCTTCTCTTCTTTCGCCTTGGGTATGACTCCCTTCTTCACTTGCAGAGGTTTGGGTTCCTCAGGAACCTTTTCGGGTTTCTTAACAGAAGCTGGCACAGGAGACACTTTCTTCTCTGCTGGAACTGCCTCTTCCTCCTTTGGCTTCTCTAGTTTCTTCTCTGGAGTTTTTGGGATCTCAGGTTTCTTTGGTCTAGCCTCTAGCTCTCGTTCTTTTGGTTTTTCTTCTGGACTCGTACGACGGCGACTCAGGTCATCAGCTGGCTTCTTCTCTTTCTCCTCTGCTGGTTTCTTCTCAGGCTCTGCAGCCTCCTTGGAGGGCCTGGTGAAGGGCTTCAGTTTGACGCTTTCTGTCTCTTGTTCCTTTGTTGGGATTTTCTTCACTTTGGTGGGTGGTTTGACCTCCTCAGGCTCTTTCTCTGGAGTTTTCTTTTTATCTACTGGCTTTGGCACCTTTGATGGTGGCTCTGGTACCTCGAGAGGAGCTTTTTCAGGTTTCTTAGGAGGTTCTTTGGTTTCCACTTCTCTGGGGGACCTCTCTCCCTTCTGGAAAGGAATAGTGTCCCTGTCTGGTCTCTCCTTCTTGTCTTTCTCTGCTTCCTCAGCTAATTTCACCGGCTTTTCAAATGGTTTTAGTTTGATCACTTCTGGTTCCACTTCATCTGAAGGCAATTTTTTCACTTTCTTCAAGGCTGCACTAGGTGGGGCAGGTTCTTCTGGCTTAGGTGCCTTGGGAGTTATTTTCAGAGAAATCTTATCATCTGGTTTTTCGTCCTTTGGAGTGGGTTTCTGGCGGGCCCATGCATCTTTATGTGCTTCTTTCTGTTCCTCTTCTTTAGGCTTCACAATTTCTGGCTTTTTCACCACAGCTGCTTTCTCTTTAAGTTTCTTCTCCTCTGCAGGTCTTCTGGTGGCAATGGACATCTCAACAGCCTCTTCCTTATGCACCATCTCCTCAACACTGAAGACTGTGGTCTCGGTGACCTTCTGAGGTTTTTCCTCTCCTTCAGCTTCTTTAGGTGAAACTGTTGGGATCTTCTTCAGTTTGATAATCTCCTGCTCCTCTTCCACTTCTTTCAGGACTCTGGTTGTTTTCCTCAACGCAGGAATCTCAAATGTTCCTTCCTCATCCAACTGAATTTTACCTTTTTTGTGCAGAACTGTTTCTGAGGCAGCAAAGGTTTGACATTACTTATTGACATTTAATTGACAACACAATTTGTACAGGACTTAACACTTGGAACACAAAGAAAAATAAATATAAAAATACAAAGAAAATATATATTTAGTCTTTTCCAAAACATCACTTAACATTACATTACATGACATCAATAACAGAAACAAAACGGACAAAACAACAAGACACACCTGACACAAAAAATGGCAAATTACTATGTGTACTCCATAACCATTGACAATAATTCATAATAATGTCCCAGTATCTAATTTTTAGAACAGCTGGGCGCTGTGACAGATTCAGGGTATCTTTATGGCTGCTGATTAAGTCCTGCGAGTTGCTGTGTGTTGTATGTACTGAGGTGAGGCGAGTAGTATTCAGTGCTCCTACCTTTCTTGACTCCTCCTGGTGCTTGGACGGGCCCCTTGGTTTCATCTAATATAGAGGTATAGTTCAGAAAGATGTTAGACAAATAATAAATATTCTAATACAAACTGATAATGTGTCTGGATACAAAGCAAGATAGTCCAGTATCACATTATTTAGCTGAATGACGGAGTGAAATTAACTTGTGTCCAAAGACAATTGGAACATGCTTGTGTTGGATTCACGGTCAATGACGTAATGACCAAAAGCACGACACACAACATGAAAACACAAACAATACAAAACCACAGCGAGAAACTGAACCAACACAGATAAGACTGACGATACATAGTCAACATTTTCCATAAAATAAGACGTGAGAGGATGTTTCCCTCCTTCAGATACCTCTACCTGTCTCAGGAGTTATCTTTTCCACAAGTGGTTTTCCTTCTTCCGAAACCTTCTTGGTTGGTTCTTCAACCTTCATGACAGGCTTGGTCACTTCAAGTATAAAAAAAGAGGGAATTGAAGTACTGTACCAAAACACACTGTCTTTCTAAAGACACAAGGTTTTCTAAAGATGGATACCTGGCTTTTCCTCTTCCTGTGGAGTTATTTTCTTCTCCAACTTTTTGGTTTTGTCAATGACTTCAGGCTTTTTGGCAGCTTCTTGAACTTTTACAGCCGCCTGTGGTTTGCTCTCTTCAAGAACAAAGTATATTCAGTTCAAAAGTACTTTACTCTCTTCTAATAACCAGGATAAAGTTTCATATTTAAGATTCATATTTGCTCAAGAATGACATTCTCTTACGAATGCCTGTACAGAACCATCACACAGACAGACACACACATAAAAGCCATTAAAAAGAGAAGTTGAGTACCTTCTGGAGGAGCAGCTGGCTTTACCAGTGCTTCTTTGACTTGTGGTGTCGGCTCTTTCTCCTTTACAGGAACTTGGAAATGAAATTATATGAGAATCAGAACCTCTATAAGACTGACGAGGTGAGCACTGAACCATGCAAAGACAAATAACACAAAGAGAACAAAGATGAAAACATACAAAGTCGGAAGAGTTGAGTTTCAAGATGGAATAAATTCCCACATAAATACCTCACCTCACCTTGTCTGCAAAACATTTTCTCTCAGCACACACATACGGTGAAAAGTGACACCACAAATATAGAATTAGAAAAAGGATGAGCACACAACAAGAAACTGTGGTGGTTTAGATATCAGGTGGTAAGAAACCAAAAGAGACTGTCTGAGTCGACAGCGTGACGGTGCTTCACCATGAGCAAAGAAGTTTGTGCCCAAACAAAATGGGTGGTATGATATGGATGTCCTCTTGGAATGATGACGACAAAGCGGTATGGATCTAATAAATCCTCAGGAGGAGGATGACAGGGAGGTGCACGACGATGTTTGGTGCTCAGATCAAAAACACTCTGTGCTCGGTGACATTAACATTTTTCCCTCTATACCTCTGAAAGATTCTTGAGGAGAGACAAGTTCCTTCCCTTCTGGTTCCACAGACAAAACCCTCGTTTCTAGCTCCTGAGCTTCTCCTTTTTTTCTGCTTATGGTTTCAACTTCGTGAGGAGGTACATACGGGACATCCACTTTAAGAGGCTCGACTTCTGGTTTCCTGGTTGCACCTTCCCTGATCTCTGGAGAGTCTGTTTTGTGGTCCATAGAAGTCTTTTTCTCAATAATCTTTCTCTTGGTTTTATCTGTTACTGAGGGTTCTCTGGCAGTGGGCTCTTGACATTCAGTATCAGCTTTTAAATCTTTAATTTTATGTTTATAACTCGTTATTTCTTCATTAATTATCTCTATTTCCCCACTTCTTTTTGTGGGTACGCCTAAGTCCTTTCCTCTGATTTGTTCTCCTACGGTAGTTTTTGTTTTGTCTTTCACTGTCGTTGTTTCTGTCTTCATTTTCTCTGGTCTGGTCAATCCCAGTTGTCTTTCCAAAGCGCCCTGCTCAGTTAACATCTCTTTTGGTGTCGTGTCTGTTGTGAGTTTGTCTGTCTTTAAAGAAATGTCATCTGACTCGTAGGCCACCTTTTTTCTTGATGTAGTGTCTTTTACTAAATCATCAGGGGACATATACCTTTGTGAAGTATCTAATATATCATCTTGTTGTTTCATGGTCAATGGTGTTTCATATGCAACATCCATCACAGGTGTCCTGGAGGCCTTTCTATCTATTTGTTCCTGTTTTGTTTCTTTCTCTGGAGTAACACTAAGAGAAACATCCTTAACTGTGTCTGTTTTAGACTGAATGCTTTCGGCTGTAGCCTGCTCTTGGTATTTGAAGTCCAGTTTCTTTGGAGATGTATTATCATATTTAATTTCCTCATGTCTGAGTGAATGATCTTTAAGAACCATCTCTGTTTTAGCGTCTTCTCCTACCAGTGCTTTTTGGTGAGCAACAGTTGTCCTTTCTGCCTCTTGATTAGTTTGTTTCTGTTTGTCGGTTTTAAATTGACTCGTTCCTGCACTTTCCTTGGCAGTCTCTGAAAGTCTGAGAGAATCATCCCTGGATTCACGAATGTCCTCTTTCTTTGATGCAATGTCTCTTACTAGCTCATCAGGTGTGACATACATTTGTAGAGTATCTGATTTAACATGTCCATCTTTCACTATCAGAGATCTTTGAGATGCAACCTCCATCACAGGTGCCATTGAAACCTTTGTCTCGATTTGTTCTGGTTTAGTTTCAGTTACTTTAAATGGAGTAACAGTACCATATTCATCTTTGAACATTATTGTCCTGGACTGCACTTCTTCAAGGGAAGTTTTTGTACCTTTGTCCACTCTCTGTCCTTTCTCTTTTAGGGATTTAGATTTCTTTGACTGGATGTCTTTAATCTCTGTGTCTGTCACCTCTTTCTTTGTTTCAGTTTGCCTTTGTCTTGTTTCAAACTCTTCAGTGTCTACCAAAGAGTGTTGATCTGTTACTTCTGGTTTGGATGCAGTGGATGCCTTTCTTTCAATTTGTTCTTGTTTTTCAGGTGATTTCTCCTCAGTAGGAGTCATTTTCTCTGTTTTATCCTGAACTCTGTCGACTTTTGACTGAACTTGTTCAACTTTTGTGTCTTTTGTCTTTACAGGAATCTCATCTGACTCATAAATGTCCTCTTTTCTCGATGTCATATCTCTTACTAGCTCATCAGGTGTGACATGAATTTGTAGAGTATCTGATTTAACATGTCCATCTTTCACTATCAGAGATCTTTGAGATGCAACTTCCATCACAGGTGCCATTGAAACCTTTGTCTCGATTTGTTCTGGTTTAGTTTCAGTTACTTCAAATGGAGTAACAGTACCATATTCATCTTTAAACATTATTGTCCTGGACTGCACTTCTTCAAGGGAAGTTTTTGTACTTTTGGGCAATGTCTTTTTATCTTTTAGGGATTTAGATTTCTTTGTCCTGATATCTTCAGTTAAAAGCTCTGATGTTTTTTCAATCTTCTGCTCGACTTCTGTTTGGGTTGCTTCTTTGATTTGTGAAATATGTTCTGACTCTTTTTCTCTCTGTATGTGTCTTTTTGTTACCTTAGTTGTAGGAGAAACTACTGTCTTTGTCAATTCCGTTTTCATCTCTTCAGCTGGAAGAACTGTGGTGGTTTTGTACATTACTTTAAGTTTTTCTGAAGTGTCTTCATGTGATACTTCTGGCTTTGGTGCCCCTGAAACTTTTCTTTTAACCTTCTCTGGTATATCTTTAATTATGTTTTCCTTGGTCTTGGCTTGTTCAACTGTGATATGTTTGAGAGTATCGGATATAACACATCCATCTTCCACTATCTGAGATTTTTCAGTTGCAGCCTCCATCACAGGTGCCATTGAAACCTTTGTCTCAATTTGTTCTGGTTTAGTTTCAGTTACTTCAAATGGAGTAACAGTACCATATTCATCTTTTACTACAACTGTCCTGGACTGCACTTCTTCAAGGGAAGTTTTTGTACCTTTGTCCACTCTCTGTCCTTTCTCTTTTAGTGATTTAGATTTCTTTGACTGGATGTCTTTAATCTCTGTGTCTGTCACCTCTTTCTTTGTTTCAGTTTGCCTTTGTCTTGTTTTAAACTCTTCAGTGTCTACCAAAGAGTGTTGATCTGTTACTTCTGGTTTGGATGCAGCGGATGCCTTTCTTTCAATTTGTTCTAGTTTTTCAGGTGATTTCTCCTCAGTAGGAGTCATTTTCTCTGTTTTATCTTGAACTCTGTCGACTTTTGACTGAACTTGTTCAACTTTTGTGTCTTTTGTCTTTACAGGAATCTCATCTGACTCATAAATGTCCTCTTTCTTTGATGCAATATCTCTTACTAGCTCATCAGGTGTGACATAAATTTGTAGAGTATCTGATTTAACATGTCCATCTTTCACTATCAGAGATCTTTGAGATGCAACTTCCATCACAGGTGCCATTGAAACCTTTGTCTCGATTTGTTCTGGTTTAGTTTCAGTTACTTCAAATGGAGTAACAGTACCATATTCATCTTTAAACATTATTGTCCTGGACTGCACTTCTTCAAGGGAGGTTTTTGTACCTTTGTCCACTCTCTGTCCTTTCTCTTTTAGGGATTTAGATTTCTTTGACTGGATGTCTTTAATCTCTGTGTCTGTCACCTCTTTCTTTGTTTCAGTTTGCCTTTGTCTTGTTTTAAACTCTTCAGTGTCTACCAAAGAGTGTTGATCTGTTACTTCTGGTTTGGATGCAGCGGATGCCTTTCTTTCAATTTGTTCTTGTTTTTCAGGTGATTTCTCCTCAGTAGGAGTCATTTTCTCTGTTTTATCCTGAACTCTGTCGACTTTTAACTGAACTTGTTCAACTTTTGTGTCTTTTGTGTCTTTTGTCTTTACAGGAATCTCATCTGACTCATAAATGTCCTCTTTCTTTGATGCAATATCTCTTACTAGCTCATCAGGTGTGACATACATTTGTAGAGTATCTGATTTAACATGTCCATCTTTCACAATCAGAGATCTTTGAGATGCAACCTCCATCACAGGTGCCATTGAAACCTTTGTCTCGATTTGTTCTGGTTTAGTTTCAGTTACTTCAAATGGAGTAACAGTACCATATTCATCTTTAAACATTATTGTCCTGGACTGCACTTCTTCAAGGGAAGTTTTTGTACCTTTGTCCACTCTCTGTCCTTTCTCTTTTAGGGATTTAGATTTCTTTGACTGGATGTCTTTAATCTCTGTGTCTGTCACCTCTTTCTTTGTTTCAGTTCGCCTTTGTCTTGTTTTCATCTCTTCAGCTGGAAGAACTGTGGTGGTTTTATCCATCACTGTAAGTTTTTCTGGAGTGTCTACCAAAGAGTGTTGATCTGTTACTTCTGGTTTGGATGCAGCGGATGCCTTTCTTTCAATTTGTTCTTGTTCTTCAGGTGATTTCTCCTCAGTAGGAGTCATTTTCTCTGTTTTATCCTGAACTCTGTCGACTTTTGACTGAACTTTTGTGTCTTTTGTCTTTACAGGAATCTCATCTGACTCATAAATGTCCTCTTTTCTCGATGTCATATCTCTTACTAGCTCATCAGGTGTGACATACATTTGTAGAGTATCTGATTTAACATCTCCATCTTTCACTATCAGAGATCTTTGAGATGCAACCTCCATCACAGGTGCCATTGAAACCTTTGTCTCGATTTGTTCTGGTTTAGTTTCAGTTACTTCAAATGGAGTAACAGTACCATATTCATCTTTGAACATTATTGTCCTGGACTGCACTTCTTCAAGGGAAGTTTTTGTACTTTTGGGCAATGTCTTTTTCTCTTTTAGGGATTTAGATTTCTTTGTCCTGATATCTTCAGTTAAAAGCTCTGATGTTTTTTCAATCTTCTGCTCGACTTCTGTTTGGGTTGCTTCTTTGATTTGTGAAATATGTTCTGACTCTTTTTCTCTCTGTATGTGTCTTTTTGTTACCTTAGTTGTAGGAGAAACTACTGTCTTTGTCAATTCTGTTTTCATCTCTTCAGCTGGAAGAACTGTGGTGGTTTTGTACATTACTTCAAGTTTTTCTGAAGTGTCTTCATGTGATACTTCTGGCTTTGGTGCCCCTGAAACTTTTCTTTCAACTTCCTCTGGTATATCTTTAATTATGTTTTCCTTGGTCTTGGCTTGTTCAACTGTGATATGTTTGAGAGTATCGGATATAACACCTCCATCTTCCACTATCTGAGATTTTTCAGTTGCAGCCTCCATCACAGGTGCCATTGAAACCTTTGTCTCGATTTGTTCTGGTTTAGTTTCAGTTACTTCAAATGGAGTAACAGTACCATATTCATCTTTAAACATTATTGTCCTGGACTGCACTTCTTCAAGGGAAGTTTTTGTACCTTTGTCCACTCTCTGTCCTTTCTCTTTTAGGGATTTAGATTTCTTTGACTGGATGTCTTTAATCTCTGTGTCTGTCACCTCTTTCTTTGTTTCAGTTTGCCTTTGTCTTGTTTTAAACTCTTCAGCTGGAAGAACTGAGGTGGTTTTATCCATCACTGTAAGTTTTTCTTCAGTGTCTACCAAAGAGTGTTGATCTGTTACTTCTGGTTTGGATGCAGCGGATGCCTTTCTTTCAATTTGTTCTTGTTTTTCAGGTGATTTCTCCTCAGTAGGAGTCATTTTCTCTGTTTTATCCTGAACTCTGTCGACTTTTGACTGAACTTGTTCAACTTTTGTGTCTTTTGTCTTTACAGGAATCTCATCTGACTCATAAATGTCCTCTTTTCTCGATGCAATATCTCTTACTAGCTCATCAGGTGTGACACACATTTGTAGAGTATCTGATTTAACATGTCCATCTTTCACTATCAGAGATCTTTGAGATGCAACCTCCATCACAGGTGCCATTGAAACCTTTGTCTCGATTTGTTCTGGTTTAGTTTCAGTTACTT
Organism: Collichthys lucidus; assembly: GCA_004119915.2. Taxonomy (NCBI): domain Eukaryota; kingdom Metazoa; phylum Chordata; class Actinopteri; family Sciaenidae; genus Collichthys; species Collichthys lucidus. The sequence goes on from CM014079.1 coordinate 1,601,677, forward strand.
CAAATGGAGTAACAGTACCATATTCATCTTTGAACATTATTGTCCTGGACTGCACTTCTTCAAGGGAGGTTTTTGTACCTTTGTCCACTCTCTGTCCTTTCTCTTTTAGGGATTTAGATTTCTTTGTCCTGATATCTTCAGTTAAAAGCTCTGATGTTTTTTCAATCTTCTGCTCGACTTCTGTTTGGGTTGCTTCTTTGATTTGTGAAATATGTTCTGACTCTTTTTCTCTCTGTATGTGTCTTTTTGTTACCTTAGTTGTAGGAGAAACTACTGTCTTTGTCAATTCTGTTTTCATCTCTTCAGCTGGAAGAACTGTGGTGGTTTTGTACATTACTTCAAGTTTTTCTGAAGTGTCTTCATGTGATACTTCTGGCTTTGGTGCCCCTGAAACTTTTCTTTTAACTTCCTCTGGTATATCTTTAATTATGTTTTCCTTGGTCTTGGCTTGTTCAACTGTGATATGTTTGAGAGTATCGGATATAACACCTCCATCTTCCACTATCTGAGATTTTTCAGTTGCAGCCTCCATCACAGGTGCTGCTGTAACCCTTTTAACTTGTTCCTGTTTTGTTTCTTCAAATGACGTAACCTGACCATATTCATCTTTAACTGTAACTGTCTCAGACTGGATGTCTTCAATTGTTCGTCCTTCAGATGGTTTGAAGTCTTTTCTTTTGACTTGACTTACTGGTTTTGTCTCTACAGTTGGTTTGACTTCTTCTGCTTTCTTTTCTTTTAAATCTATTTCAGGTATAACGGCTGCCTTAGTTTCAGTTTGTTCCTGCATTGTTTGTCTCTCTTCAAGAGGAGCAGCTGGTTTGACATTCTTCCTATCTCCTTTGGACTGAATCTTATCAGCTATATATTCTGACTTCTCTTCTTTTTTCTCTGAATGAATGGTTTCAGATTGACTCATGCCCCCCTTTTCTATTCCTCGTTTAGTTAATTCAGTTTTCTGTTTTAGTCGGGATTTGGTAAGTTTATGTTGTTCTTGTGGAGATATTAATTTCTCCATTTGGTTCGAGGTTTCTTCAGCTGCGACAAATTTAAGTTTTTCTGGTGCTACTTTCAATTCTTCTTCTTCTTCTTCTTCAGGAGTTTCCTCCATCATGGGTGCAACTGAAACCTTTCTTTCAATGTCTTCCTGTTTTGATTGAGACTCTTTAAGAGGAGTAACTTTGAAAGTTTTATCTTTAACTGTGCTGACTCTTAACTTGTCTTGTTCAACTATAATCTCTTGAGGTTTGGTCAGTTTCTGTTGTGGAGATACTGATTCACTGTCTATTGTATCAGTTTCATCAAATGTTGCAGGCTCAGTGACAATTTCTTCAGTTTTTGCATCTTTGTCCGGGGTACCATGTTTAATGGGAGTCACTTTTTTGGTTTTGTCTTTAACTATAACAGATGGTGGGATTTGTTTGTCTGCAGCTTCTTTAGTTTTAGTTTTTTCTTTCTTCTGCAGAGATATCAATTCCTTTGGAGGAATACTTTCTGACACATGAATTTCATCATCTACTGCTTCAAATTCAAGTTTCTGTGGAACTTCTTCTAGTTCTTCAGGAGTTTCCTCCATCATGGGTGTAACTGAAACCTTTCTTTCAATTTGTTCCTGTTTTGATTGAGACTCTTTAAGAGGAGTAACTTTGAAACTTTTATCTTTAACTGTGCTGACTCTTAACTTGTCTTGTTCAACTATAATCTCTTGAGGTTTGGTCAGTTTCTGTTGTGGAGATACTGATTCACTGTCTATTGTATCAGTTTCATCAAATGTTGCAGGCTCTGTGACAATTTCTTCAGTTTTTGCATGTTTTTTAAGTGCACCATCCTGAATGGGAGTCACTTTTTTGGTTTTGTCTTTAACTTTGACAGATGGTGGGATTTGTTTGTCTGCAGCTTCTTTAGTTTTAGGGTTTTCTTTCTTCTGCAGGGATATTGATTCCTGTGAAGGCATACCTTCAGGCGTATTCATTTCCTCATCAACTGCTACAAATTCAAGTTTCTGTGGAACTTCTTCCAGTTCTTCAGAAGTTTCCTCCATCATGGGTGTAACTGAAATCTTTCTTTCAATATGTTCCTGTTTTGATTTTGACTCTTTAAGAGGAGTAACTTTGAAAGTTTTATCTTTAACTGTGCTGACTCTTAACTTGTCTTGTTCAACTATAATCTCTTGAGGTTTGGTCAGTTTCTGTTGTGGTTGTGGTGGAGATACTGATTCACTGTCTATTGTATCAGTTTCATCAAATGTTGCAGGCTCTGTGACAATTTCTTCGGTTTTTGCATCTTTGTCCGGGGTACCATGTTTAATGGGAGTCACTTTTTTGGTTTTGTCTTTAACTTTGACAGATGGTGGGATTTGTTTGTCTGCAGCTTCTTTAGTTTTAGTTTTTTCTTTCTTCTGCAGAGATATCAATTCCTTTGGAGGAATACTTTCTGACACATGAATTTCATCATCAACTGCTTCAAATTCAAGTTTTTCTTGAGCTTCTTTCAGTTCTTCAGAAGTTTCCTTCATGACTGAAACCTTTCTTTCAATGTCTTCCTGTTTTGATTGAGACTCTTTAAGAGGAGTAACTTTGAAAGTTTTATCTTTAACTGTGCTGACTCTTAACTTGCCTTGTTCAACTATAATCTCTTGAGGTTTGGTCAGTTTCTGTTGTGGAGATACTGATTCACTGTCTATTGTATCAGTTTCATCAAATGTTGCAGGCTCTGTGACAATTTCTTCAGTTTTTGCATGTTTTTTAAGTGCACCATCCTGAATGGGAGTCACTTTTTTGGTTTTGTCTTTAACTTTGACAGATGGTGGGATTTGTTTGTCTGCAGCTTCTTTAGTTTGGGTTGTCTTTTGTTCTTTCTTCTGCAGGGATATTGATTCCTGTGAAGGCATACCTTCAGGCGTATTCATTTCCTCATCAACTGCTACAAATTCAAGTTTCTGTGGAACTTCTTCTAGTTCTTCAGAAGTTTCCTCCATCATGGGTGTAACTGAAACCTTTCTTTCAATTTGTTCCTGTTTTGATTGAGACTCTTTAAGAGGAGTAACTTTGAAAGTTTTATCTTTAACTGTGCTGACTCTTAACTTGCCTTGTTCAACTATAATCTCTTGAGGTTTGGTCAGTTTCTGTTGTGGAGATACTGATTCACTGTCTATTGTATCAGTTTCATCAAATGTTGCAGGCTCTGTGAGAAATTCTTTAGTTTTTGCATCTTTGTCCGGGGTACCATGTTTAATGGGAGTCACTTTTTTGGTTTTGTCTTTAACTTTGACAGATGGTGGGATTTGTTTGTCTGCAGCTTCTTTAGTTTTAGTTTTTTCTTTCTTCTGCAGAGATATCAATTCCTTTGGAGGAATACTTTCTGATGCATGAATTTCATCATCAACTGCTTCAAATTCAAGTTTTTCTTGAGCTTCTTCCAGTTCTTTAGAAGTTTCCTTCATGACTGAAACCTTCCTTTCAATGTCTTCCTGTTTTGATTGAGACTCTTTAAGAGGAGTAACTTTGAAAGTTTTATCTTTAACTGTGCTGACTCTTAACTTGCCTTGTTCAACTATAATCTCTTGAGGTTTGGTCAGTTTCTGTTGTGGAGATACTGATTCACTGTCTATTGTATCAGTTTCTTCATCAAATGTTGCAGGCTCTGTGAGAAATTCTTTAGTTTTTGCATCTTTGTCCGGGGTACCATGTTTAATGGGAGTCACTTTTTTGGTTTTGTCTTTAACTGTGACAGATGGTGGGATTTGTTTGTCTGCAGCTTCTTTAGTTTTAGTTTGTTCTTTCTTCTGCAGGGATATTGATTCCTGTGAAGGCATACCTTCAGGCGTATTCATTTCCTCATCAACTGCTACAAATTCAAGTTTCTGTGGAACTTCTTCTAGTTCTTCAGGAGTTTCCTCCATCATGGGTGTAACTGAAACCTTTCTTTCAATATGTTCCTGTTTTGATTTCAGCTCTTTAAGAGGAGTAACTTTGAAAGTTTTATCTTTAACTGTGCTGACTCTTAACTTGCCTTGTTCAACTATAATCTCTTGAGGTTTGGTCAGTTTCTGTTGTGGAGATACTGATTCACTGTCTATTGTATCAGTTTCATCAAATGTTGCAGGCTCAGTGACAATTTCTTCAGTTTTTGCATCTTTGTCCGGGGTACCATGTTTAATGGGAGTCACTTTTTTGGTTTTGTCTTTAACTTTGACAGATGGTGGGATTTGTTTGTCTGCAGCTTCTTTAGTTTTAGTTTTTTCTTTCTTCTGCAGGGATATCAATTCCTTTGGAGGAATACTTTCTGACACATGAATTTCATCATCAACTGCTTCAAATTCAAGTTTTTCTTGAGCTTCTTCCAGTTCTTCAGAAGTTTCCTTCATGACTAAAACCTTTCTTTCAATTTGTTCCTGTTTTGATTGAGACTCTTTAAGAGGAGTAACTTTGAAAGTTTTATCTTTAACTGTGCTGACTCTTAACTTGCCTTGTTCAACTATAATCTCTTGAGGTTTGGTCAGTTTCTGTTGTGGAGATACTGATTCACTGTCTATTGTATCAGTTTCATCAAATGTTGCAGGCTCTGTGACAATTTCTTCAGTTTTTGCATGTTTTTTAAGTGCACCATCCTGAATGGGAGTCACTTTTTTGGTTTTGTCTTTAACTTTGACAGATGGTGGGATTTGTTTGTCTGCAGCTTCTTTAGTTTGGGTTGTCTTTTGTTCTTTCTTCTGCAGGGATATTGATTCCTGTGAAGGCATACCTTCAGGCGTATTCATTTCATCATCTACTGCTTCAAATTCAAGTTTCTGTTGAACTTCTTCTAGTTCTTCAGGAGTTTCCTCCATCATGGGTGTAACTGAAACCTTTCTTTCAATATGTTCCTGTTTTGATTGAGACTCTTTAAGAGGAGTAACTTTGAAAGTTTTATCTTTAACTGTGCTGACTCTTAACTTGCCTTGTTCAACTATAATCTCTTGAGGTTTGGTCAGTTTCTGTTGTGGAGATACTGATTCACTGTCTATTGTATCAGTTTCATCAAATGTTGCAGGCTCTGTGAGAAATTCTTCGGTTTTTGCATGTTTTTTAAGTGCACCATCCTGAATGGGAGTCACTTTTTTGGTTTTGTCTTTAACTTTGACAGATGGTGGGATTTGTTTGTCTGCAGCTTCTTTAGTTTTAGTTTTTTCTTTCTTCTGCAGAGATATCAATTCCTTTGGAGGAATACTTTCTGACACATGAATTTCATCATCAACTGCTTCAAATTCAAGTTTTTCTTGAGCTTCTTTCAGTTCTTCAGAAGTTTCCTTCATGACTAAAACCTTTCTTTCAATGTCTTCCTGTTTTGATTGAGACTCTTTAAGAGGAGTAACTTTGAAAGTTTTATCTTTAACTGTGCTGACTCTTAACTTGCCTTGTTCAACTATAATCTCTTGAGGTTTGGTCAGTTTCTGTTGTGGAGAGATTGATTCACTGTCTATTGTATCAGTTTCATCAAATGTTGCAGGCTCTGTGAGAATTTCTTCAGTTTTTGCATGTTTTTTAAGTGCACCATCCTGAATGGGAGTCACTTTTTTGGTTTTGTCTTTAACTTTGACAGATGGTGGGATTTGTTTGTCTGCAGCTTCTTTAGTTTGGGTTGTCTTTTGTTCTTTCTTCTGCAGGGATATTGATTCCTGTGAAGGCATACCTTCAGGTGTATTCATTTCCTCATCAACTGCTACAAATTCAAGTTTCTGTGGAACTTCTTCCAATTCTTCAGGAGTTTCCTCCATGACTGAAACCTTCCTTTCAATTTGTTCCTGTTTTGATTGAGACTCTTTAAGAGGAGTAACTTTGAAAGTTTTATCTTTAACTGTGCTGACTCTTAACTTGTCTTGTTCAACTTTAATCTCTTGAGGTTTGGTCAGTTTCTGTTGTGGAGATACTGCTTCAATCTCTGTTGTATCAGTTTCTTCATCAAATGTTGCAGGCTCTGTGACAATTTCTTCAGTTTTTGCATCTTTGTCAGGGGTACTATCTTCAATGGGGGTCACTTTTTTGGTTTTGTCTTTAACTGTGACAGATGGTGGGATTTGTTTGTCTGCAGCTTCTTTAGTTTTAGGTTTTTCTTTCTTCTGCAGGGATATTGATTCCTGTGAAGGCATACCTTCAGGCGTATTCATTTCATCATCAACTGCTTCAAATTCAAGTTTCTGTGGAACTTCTTCTAGTTCTTCAGGAGATTCCTCCATCATGGGTGTAACTGAAATCTTTCTTTCAATTTGTTCCTGTTTTGATTTCAGCTCTTTAAGAGGAGTAACTTTGAAAGTTTTATCTTTAACTGTGCTGACTCTTAACTTGCCTTGTTCAACTATAATCTCTTGAGGTTTGGTCAGTTTCTGTTGTGGAGATACTGATTCACTGTCTATTGTATCAGTTTCATCAAATGTTGCAGGCTCTGTGACAATTTCTTCAGTTTTTGCATCTTTGTCAGGGGTACCATGTTTAATGGGAGTCACTTTTTTGGTTTTGTCTTTAACTTTGACAGATGGTGGGATTTGTTTGTCTGCAGCTTCTTTAGTTTGGGTTGTCTTTTGTTCTTTCTTCTGCAGGGATATTGATTCCTGTGAAGGCATACCTTCAGGCGTATTCATTTCCTCATCAACTGCTACAAATTCAAGTTTCTGTGGAACTTTTTCTAGTTCTTCAGGAGTTTCCTCCATCATGGGTGTAACTGAAACCTTTCTTTCAATTTGTTCCTGTTTTGATTGAGACTCTTTAAGAGGAGTAACTTTGAAAGTTTTATCTTTAACTGTGCTGACTCTTAACTTGCCTTGTTCAACTATAATCTCTTGAGGTTTGGTCAGTTTCTGTTGTGGAGATACTGCTTCACTGTCTATTGCATCAGTTTCAGATGGTTTTCTTCCAACTTGTTTCTTTCTTGTTGGTTTCTTTTGTTGCTCTGTCTTATCTTCGTCCATTTTATGTAATATCTGGAGTCTTTTGGATTCTGGTATCAGTATTTCCTCTATCTGTTTTATCTCCTCTACCTCTGTAACTGGGGACTTTCTTTGAGTTTGTCTGAGCTCTGGTTTTGTCTCTTCAGTAAGTGTAACTTTATAATATTTGCTTTCCATTGAGGTAGCATTATTATCACTGTCTTCTGATTCTGTGTAATATTGTTCTGGTATTTGTTTTGGTTCTCCATCTTGCTCTTGTCTTGGTTTTGCTTTTTCTTTTGGATGAATTTTAACATGTTCATCTTTAACAGTTGTTGTCTTGAATGGATCCTCACCTTCGACCACTGTCTGCTGTCTCACTTTCTGAGCGACGTCTTTTAGAGTCCTAGCCTTTGGTAGGGTTTCAGGTTTTTGTAGGGTACTATCAGTTATGGTTTCTCTGTCTGACAATGACTCTGAACGTTTGACTTCTACTGAGGTAGTAACTACGATCTCTCTGTCGGGTTTCATCTCAGTTGTTCCTTCCATTGGACTGACTTTGACAAGTTTGCCTTTAAGTGTAACTACTTCAGACAAAATGGACTCAGGGAGTTTTTCAGCCGATGATTCTTTGTTTAATAAAGTCACAGGTTTAACCGAGTCCTTTCTTTCCTTCCTTCTTTGTTTCATGTCTTTTATTGTGTCCGCCCTCGATTCAAAGTCATCAAGTTCTACATCTATGTTGAGTTCGCGTGTTACGGGTCCTGCACAAAGCTTTTCTTCTGCTTTCATAGATTCAACCTTTTCGAGTGATTTAACAAGCTCTGAACAATCAGTTTCTTGTTTCTTTGGAGTTGTTTTAATATTTTCAGTATTTAAAGGTTTTTGTTCTTGGTCAGTTTGCTTTAATTTCTTCTGGAGACTGGCTTTTTCTGAAGGCCTACTGTCTGTCAACTCAGCTTTTCTTTCTGATATTTTAGGCTTTATCTCTGCTCGTCTGTGCTGGTGTGCTGAAACTTTCTGTCACCTGTTTTTGATCAGAAAAAGTTCTGACTGAAATTTCTGGACTTCCAGTTTTTCTTTCTTTATGTTCTTTAGCATCTTTTATCTGTTCGTTTGTTTCTGGAGAATCAGTTATCTGGACAGGAAATTCTTTGTCCTGAGATTTTTGTTTGCTAGGTTCACGCTTAAATGAGTCAACTTTTTTCCTTTTAGATTCACTTCTAGTCGTGACCTTGTCTTCAGTTTTTGCGGTGACCTTTGTTTTAAGCCCCTCTGTCTTTAAACCATCAGTAACAGATATATCACTACTTATTTCAGACACTTCATCAGGTTCGCCCACAGTTTCTTCTTCATCCTTACGATACATTTCCATGACCATCTCTGCAGAGGATGTGAAATCTTCTTCAGCCCTTAAAAGACCTGTGGTGGCTTTTTAAGCATGAAAGATTTTAAGAAGTATGAAGAGAAAGCACCATGTAGCGGTGCCAAGAGATTAGGGGGGGGGAACAACACAGACACAAACACTTTGGGTTAAACTAGAAACACAGAGATAATCAGAAAGTCGTCAGATGTGCCAGTCAAGGACAGGAAATGTTCTGCTGTTGTACCTCTCTCTGGGCTTTTCCTTTTAGTCTCAACTCGTGCTTCAGGAGGCGAAAGCAGCAGGAAGGGTTGCGGGAATCGTCTGGGCCTTGACTTCATCTTCTTTTTTGTTTAACGCAAGATATTAGTATTGAAGAGAAGAAAAAAAGAAGCAGAAAGATAGACTTAAATAACCACAGAAGTTTAAAAAAGAATCCATTTCAAAAGATACATATACAAAGTGAAAAGAAAAAAGTAAAAGAAGAGTAGTGTGATGACGATTGTGGGGACACAATGAGCATGATGTATGACGAGGCGATTAGGAATGAGGTGAAAAGAGACAGACTGAGATTGTTGGTGGACTGAGGTTGAAAACGTTAAGAATGGAAATGATCACAGTGTTAGATTTTCTCTCTGTACCTCTGGAAGGTGTTTGTGGGGAAATCCTTTTCTCCTCCTCTGGTTTTGAAGGTTTAGTTTGAACCTCGATTAAAAGACGCGTTTCTTCTTTTGTCTTTTCGACATGGCCTCTCTGAGGAGGGACGTCTTCAGATGCCTCTTTTTTCTTGTATACTGTTTCCTGTTCAATCAGGTCTGGCTTCTTAGGCTCGACATCTGTTACTGACTCTTTCGGTTTTACTTTGGGGGTCACCTCTACTTTAGGTTTTGGTTTTTCAACAACCGTCTCCTTCTTAGTTTCAGTTCTATCATCAGGTGTTGGCTTCTTCTCTTGTTTCATTTCAGTAACCTCTTTCTTTACTGACACTTTTCCTGGTACACTAGTTTCATCTTTTTTGGCATCAGTAATCGACTGGTGGTTTAATTTGAGTTTCCTGCTTTCTAGTTGTTTCCTCGACTACTGTTTTCACTTCAGTGGAGGTAACTTTTGTTGACTTGTCTAAAGCTTTCACTGTGATTTCTGTGAATTTCCTCAGTTCTACTGTATTTATCTTCTGGAATAACGTCATGAACAGTTGGTTCCTTGTGGGTGACCTCCGTCAAAGCTTTTCTTTCAATGTCCTGCTTTGCAGTTTGTTTTCGTGCTTCTGCACTGATAGTCATCGGGGACGGTTTGGTCTTATCTGCGTCTGTCACGAATGGGATATCTGTTATTATCTCTATTTCTTTGACTTCCTGTCGTCTCACTTTGGTCTCAGTTTTAATGGTTATTTCTCTTCCCTTTTTCACTGTGAACACTAGTTTCCTGTTTAGAAACATCCGTTTTGTCTGGTAAAGGTGGAACTGATGTGCTGTCCCTCCTCTCATCTGTAACTTCTTCTGTTGGCGACTCGATCGTCCTGACAAAAAACTCTTCGATCTTTTCTTTCATAGGTTTATCCTCCCTATCGCTCTCAGATTCACGGACTGCGACAATGGTTTCTTGTGTTTTTGGGGCGACTCTGTGTTTAGTCAACCTGGTTTCTTTCCTCTTTGATGCGTCAGTAACAGATATCTCGCCTCTAAGCTCAGACTTTTTATCTCTTTGGCTCATTTTTTCTGCCGTACTGAAGACATCTACCTCTGATAACAAAACTATTGTCTCGCCCAGAGGAGCCACTTCGTCCTCGTACAACACTTCAGCGTGTTCTTCCACCACCTCTTCATGTTCCCACACCTCCTCTGTGGGAGACACTTTCTCTGTCACGTAATAAACTTCCTGTATCTTCTGAGCTCCTTTCCTTTGCTCGATTTTGACAAGACTCGTGGTCACTGGAAGTTTTAAGAGGTGTCGAAGAAGAGGCGTCATGTGGCGGCGCCAAGAGGTGTTGACAAAACACAAAAACAAGCATCAGTGTTAGAAAGAGACAGCACAGAGATTAATAAAGGGCTAATACCTGAGGTGATAATCCACCTGTTGTGTATTAGCATCAAGAGTTAAAGATGTGGTTAAAGTACTTCATCGTGTTTTCAGATGGTTGGTACCTTTTTCTGGAGGAGAGACTTTTTTCTCTTGTTCAACCTCTTTGGGAAGAATCTTCTGAATCTTCTTAGTTTCTATTTCTTTCAAAGAATTAATCAGTTTTGAATCCAAGATGGTTTCATGGGTAGATGATGATTTTAAAAGAAGAGAATTCAGACAGTTAACCAAGAAACATACAGAAATAACCAGCATACATTAAACAACACAGACTACAGCAAGAAATAAGATTCAAAGAGGGTTTGAAGACGTTAGAGAAGCTTTTGAAGAAGTTTGTATTACAATGTTATGAATACATGTCACTGTCAGACATAACATCTGCTGCAGACTCAAAAAAATGAAATTGTTCTGTTGTCATTTGTTGTTTCTACCACTAGAGGGTGCAAAGTTTAAATCTGTTCTGTGGCCTGAACACAGCTTGTGATTGTTTAAAAGTTATTTAATGCTTATTAGCATTATATTGTTAGATTTTTTTTAGAGGAAAGTAAAAATTAGTAAAACACAGGCCCAGTATCCAGATTTCTCCATTTGATGCAACAACTAAGTTGAAAAAGAGAAGAAGATGTTCACAGAAATCTGCATTCATCCATTATTGAAGCTCTTACGTCTGAAACTTTCTGATGTTTGAAATTATTACGTTTGTTAAAAAATGAACTAAACTTCTGAAGGAGAGTTAACGCAGGGAGAGCTTTCCGTGTTCCTCTTGCTTGGTCCTCACTTGTGAATCAGAGATTCGTAAATAAATCTGATAGATTGCCCTTAATGTTCAATGTGGTTTAATGATGATGGCAACATTGCATTTTTTTGAGTGTACATTCAGATGATGCTGTAACTGGACACGTGCATGACCAAACAAAGAGAAAGAGAGTTGAGGTCTGCCTCAGCTGTACCTTCAGGAAGAGTTTCCACCTCTCGTTTAGGTTTAACCTCAGAAACCTTCTCAGGTGGTTTCTCGGGAACCGTCTTATCTACAGAGATCCTCTCTGTTGGTTTCTTCAAAACCCTTTCAGGTTTTACTTCCTCAACCTTCACAGGAAGCTCTGCAGGAGTCCTCCTTTCTTCAGCCACCTTCTGAGGAACTTTTACAAGCTTCTCTGGCTCTTTTTCTGGAACCTTCTCAGGTATTTTTTCTGGAACCTTCTCAGGTATTTTTTCTGGAACCTTCTCAGGTATTTTTTCTGGAACCTTCTCAGGTATTTTTTCTGGAACCTTCTCAGGTATTTTTTCTGGAACCTTCTCAGGTATTTTTTCTGGAACCTTCTCAGGTATTTTTTCTGGAACCTTCTCAGGTATTTTTTCTGGAACTTTCTTAGGTATTTTTTCTGGAACCTTCTCAGGTATTTTTTCTGGAACCTTCTCAGGTATTTTTTCTGGAACCTTCTCAGGTATTTTTTCTGAAACTTTCTTAGGTATTTTTTCTGGAACCTTCTCAGGTATTTTTTCTGGAACCTTCTCAGGGATTTTTTCTGGAACCTTCTCGGGTATTTTTTCTGGAACTTTCTTAGGTATTTTTTCTGGAACCTTCTCAGATATTTTTTCTGGAACCTTCTCAGATATTTTTTCTGGAACCTTCTCAGGTATTTTTTCTGGAACCTTCTCAGGTATTTTTTCTGGAACCATCTCAGGTATTTTTTCTGGAACTTTCTTAGGTATTTTTTCTGGAACCTTCTCAGGGATTTTTTCTGGAACCTTCTCAGGGATTTTTTCTGGAACCTTCTCAGGAACTATTTCCAGCACCTTCTTTGGAATGTCCTCCACTTTTCTCTGAGGTGCGAGGACCTTCTCTGGGGTTTTTTCCTTCACCTGGACTTTGGCTGGAGGCCGCCTCTCAGGTTCTGCTTCATCAAACACTTTCTGAGGTGTTTTTTCAGGCACCTCTTCAGGTAAGAGTTTAGGTTTGGGCGTCAGAGCTTTAAGAGGGTTTGACACAAAAACATTCACAAGACGTGACGATAAAGAATTGAAAAGTGTGCTGGCGCACGATTATGAGTCCATGAAACATAACGAGGAATGCTTTACTCAAATTACTTTTTAAAACTTAAATAGAGACAAAGGACACCAAACAAAACAGAAGCTAACAAAGCCTGGGCTTGTTCCTGATGAGAGATCCATCAGGAACATAGAAGTACCTTTCTTTGTCGTCTCTTCTTTGGGAGGAACAACAGCAGGTTCTGGTTTCTTGACTGCTTTTGGAGGCTCGGGTAATTTTTTCCTCCACAGCAACTTTAAAGAGTACCATTACACAGATCAGAAGACTTTCACTGAATTCAAGCTGAAGAGTTGTTGTTAGAAATGGACAAACAGTGACACTCTATCGAGTGCAAGCCAAGAAGAACTTGAACATTGTGCAGCCTCATTGTAATATCCCAGTGAAGTTACACGTTAGACAAAAAAACACCATAGAGGCAGAAGAGGGTTTGAGATTCTTAGTGTGATGGGGTCAGAATAAGAAGTTTACTTGCATGAACATCTAAACACAAAACAGATCAATGAGCACTCAAAGAAAAAGATGAGTTAAAGTTGGATGGTGGAGTTAAGAAGATTAAGAAAAACTCCAAAGTTACATCTCAATCAGAGACGTTTAATACCTTTCTTTGGTGGTTCCTTTGGAGGAGGTGTTGGTTCTGGTTTGGTCTTTGGAGGTTCTGGTTTTGGCACTTCAGCCTTTTTCACTGCTGGTTCAGGTTTGGGGACCACTGCAGGTTCTGGTTTTGGAACTGGAGCTTCCGGCTTAGCAACAGCAGGTTCTGGCTTCCTTACAAGAGGCTCAGGTTTACGGACTTCTGGTTTTGGTTTTTCTGGTTCTGGTTTTGGTTTTGGAGCTTCAGGTTCTGGCTTTTTTACTGCCGGCTCAGGCTTGATCTTAGCTGGCTCTGGTTTTGCAGCCTCTTCAGGGACTTAAAGTAACATTTAGATTGGTTAAGATTTGAGAAAATACATTCAGGACACACAGAAAGTCAAAGATTCGCTTCCACGCAAGAAGCTGAGCAGTTAAAACATTTTAATACTTAAGAGAGAGAAACATACACAGGACAGACTTAAAAGTGTTCAACACTCCAACAAACATCCATAAAAAGCAGGAAATACCTTTTGATGGTGGTGTCACCGGCTTCTTAACCGCCGCTGGCTTAGCTTCAGGCTCCAGCTCAACCGTCACAGCAGGTTTGGCTTCAGGTTCTGCTTTAGGAACCGGTGTGGGCTTAGCCTTTGGTTCAGGTTCTGCTTTCGGTTTGGCCTTTGGTTCAGGTTCTGGTTTGGCCTTCGGTTCAGGTTCTGCTTTCGGTTTGGCCTTTGGTTCAGGTTCTGGTTTGGCCTTCGGTTCAGGTTCTGCTTTCGGTTTGGCCTTTGGTTCAGGTTCTGGTTTGGCCTTTGGTTCAGGTTCTGCTTTCGGTTTGGCCTTTGGTTCAGGTTCTGCTTTCGGTTTGGCCTTTGGTTCAGGTTCTGCTTTCGGTTTGGCCTTTGGTTCAGGTTCTGCTTTCGGTTTGGCCTTTGGTTCAGGCTCAGCTGTAGGTGCCACTTTTTTGGGTTCAGCTGGTACCTGAGGCTTGCGCTCATCTTCAGGTAGGTAACACAGACATTAGCTGAGGTTAGCATGAAGTCAAAAGTAGCATCTAAGAGTAATTAAGAGGTGCTGGAAGAGTGAGACGACACTCAGACACACTGATGAAGAGTAACACTGGCTACAGTATTCAGAAATCCAACACCAATTACAAAGTGAAACAGTGAGATTAAGTCAGAATATATACAAGACAAGACGGACATGAAGAGGTGAGAAGCTATTTACAGTGAGCACAGTGAGGAAGCTGATGAGACGTCAAACAACAGGAGAACAAAGTTCAGTACCTTTCTTTGGCACCTCAGTCGACTCGGCAGGTGGCGAGGGAACAGCAGCAGGCTTCGTAACCTTCTCTGGTTCTTTAAGATACATTCAAACACATGAGAACTCAGGAAATCAAAGAAAACAAGATGACCAAAAGAACAACGGTCAAACCACAGTGTAACAGAATAGTCAACATAAGGACACGGTCATCAGCAAAGATGGAAGACTTTCAGCAGAGAGATGTTAAAATCAGACATCTCTACCTGTGGCAGCTGGAGCGTCCTTCTTCTCTGGGACTGAAACTACAGGAACCTTTTCCTCCACTGGCTTTCTGGCCTCAGGCACTTTAAATTCAGTAAGTTACAGTGTGAAAGACCACACAGACACACAATGGCATTCAGTGATGGGTATAAACATAGGAAGCCAAACATGCCAACATCAGAGGTATGTTGGTACCTTTGGGTGGGGATGGCTCCTTCACAGCTGGTCTTGGCTTCTCTTCAGGTGTTTTCTCAGCTTTGGGAACTTAAAAGACACCGACTGTGTTAGCGTCACAGGAGAGATGCTGTGCACTTGCAAGTGAAGCGAGGGAAGCGCAGCACAAGATAAGACGTAAAAAATGAACCACAGTTGATCATTTAATAAGAGAAGAAATTATTACAGAAATAAGAAGAGAGACAATCAAAGATTTTAGTCGTGGACGCCGGACAGATAAGATAAATAAGCACATCTTTGCAGGGCAGCGCGCTGAGCTGAGCTGCAGCAGGGCGGCGCTCAGGTGTACGGTACCTTTAGATGGGACTTCCTCTCTCATTTCAACTTTCTTGGTCTCCACCGCCTCCTCAATGGGAACTCTGGCAGCTGGGGAAAAACACACACACACACACACCAGTCAGCATCACAGTCAGAAAACATGACCTAACATTTTTATGATGTTCCACGTTACCGCAGAATGTTGATGATGTTTTCATTCACTGTTCTTTAATCAGTGCTGTATAAACAACCTAAATAATGTGTCTTATATGTTTGACATGAAAACTTAACATGTAAAACAGCAGCAGTGTACGTTTGAAGTTTAATGCGAAGGAAAATAAAAAGCATAGACTGATGATTTACACTCGTGCATTTGGGGTAAGAAAGTAAAAGTTAGGAGGTGAGCAGAAGCCAAAAAAACAAAAAACAAATTGACCTCAGACTGCAGTTAAGAGGTTATTATGAACAACTAGAAAGAAGAGCCATGGTTAAGAGCGGCTCAGACACACACACCAGCTATTAACAGACAGATAACCGACGTCCTCCCTCCTGTGTTACTGTGATCTGATACCTTTGGTTGTGGACACCTGTTGTGTTACCGTCTCTTCTGCCCAGCTCTCATACTCGACTGAAGGTGTGACGACCACAAACGTGACAGAAGACAAACAACAACAAACGTGAGGCAACAACTTGTGCTCCGTGACGACAAAATCTCAGGACGTCATTTCACAGTTCAAAAAGCCACCGTCCCCTCTCATGAACGAGATAAGACGGAAACAAGCGGCTCTGATTTTTACGGACAGATTACTGAAGTGACTGTCGACATTTCTAATCGGAAAGTCAGTCAAACGGCTACTATAAACTATCTGAGCTTAAATTTCAAAAACCTTGTGACTGTGAAATGGCGACGGCTGGTTAGTGAGTGTGGAATGGAAGAGATGGAAGATGGGATGAAAGTTAAAGAGTGAAAAAAAGAAGAAGACAAACAAATCGACGGAACAAAGACTCAGGTTATACAAAAACAACGAAGCAGACACGAGTTCACGACACAGTGACTGATGATGATGATGATGATGATGATGATGATGATGATGATGATGATGAACGCAAGAGGCAGATTTGGGTAAATTCCAATTCTGAAACACACTGAATTAAAGTCCGACCAACAATCTCCAACCTCAGTCCTGGAGATCGACATTATTTAAGCTATAAGAGTCATGGTGGCTCGTTGTTGTTTGGGTTGGGCTCACTCTGTGCTATAAACCACTGGGTTCATTTGTATTTTAGTTACCTGAGAACTGGGCTAGATTTAGTGATGGATATATTTTTGTCAGGGTCTTTCTGTTTTTTGGTTATTAGGTGATAGTTTAGGTAGTTTTAGACTTTGCTCATATCTATGTTGTTTGTCTGGCCATTGTTGAGCCTGATAGGGAAAACTGATTGATCGCCCCTCCATAGTTTGGTGTCCCTTTAATCCATTTGGATCCCCAACCAAAGTTAACAATGATTAAGACTGACGAGCAGATTTATATATATTTATATTAATATTTGGGCAGACATAGGACTAGGACTAATAATCTCTGAATGTTTAGTACTGACATCAACCTGTCTATGAAAATTAATTCACTTTATGAAAATGATTTCATCTCAGATCTGCTCCGCTGGGTTGATGGTGATGAATGATGGAAGGGATGAAGTGAAACAAAAACAGAAATACAGAAGGTTGTACCTCTCTGCTCCACCTCCACCTGCTCCTCATAGTGATACGAGTATTCAGCGGATTCTTGAGAAAACATAGACGTTTGTTTGTTTGTTTGTTTGTTTGTTTGTTTGTTTGTTTCAGTTATTAACAACAAAGACAGAAGAGTTTTCACTTAATGGTGAGAAATATGAATTAGTTTGACTGTCTGATCTGTAATTTAGATTTTATGATGACAGTTTATTTGTGAACAGATGAAGTATAAATACCTCGGTGTTCTTCTTCATACTGATAGAATTCAACAGATTCTTTAAAGACAGAAGACATGTCGGTGTCATTATTGTTATTATTGAGATCAACATGTTTCATTAACCATAAAACACTCCTGCTTCCTGATTCCAGTCTCACCTTGAATTTCCACTGATGAAGGCACTTCAGGCCTCTGAACTGAGGAGTCTGGGACATCTACAGAACATGGAACATAATTCATACAGACACTTTATTCAAAAGAATAATTATGATTATAATAAAACGGTTAGAGTTAGAGTTAACTGTTCTGTGAGTAAAGGAACAGTCGGACATTTTGCAAAACCCTCCTGCGTCCCATTTGCCAGAGTTGTTGGAAGGAATCAATGGACCTGAGCTAACGTTACAAGGCCACATCTGCTGGTAGCGTCCCACTGCTGTCGGTGCTAACCATGTTCAGCTAGCTGCAAGCAGTCGCCATAAGACTGGGTGAAAGTTTGTAGCTACTTTAACGTTAATCAAGTACAAATAGCAGAATGACATGGGATCTGCTACCACAGCAAACAGCTAGATAGAGTTGTCACGATACTAAAATGAGTAACCACGATACTATACCAGACAAAGTATCGCGGTTCCGGGTATTATCGCGATACTGCAGCCTTTTTTTATTATTATTATTTTTATAAACTGCAATGTATTTGTACAAGTTAGTTTGAAACAACAACGTTTGTTTTTTAAGCTAAATTAGTGTTGTCACTGACGAAGACGCCACGGCAGACTCGCTGCTCGGGCCCGGTGCTTCTGCCACGGTGAGTGTGTTGTCTCGTGTCTGGGCGAGACAGAACTTTAGCTTGTTGTTTGTTTTGAAGCGAGTTTTTATGGAAGCGGAGCTGTCTTCATGGAGTTCATGCTTGCCGGCAGAAACACACGAACAGCCAATCAGCTAACAGACGGGCGGACCCAGCGTGCGGAAACAGCCTATCACATCCCAGGACGTCACCAGTAACAGGCAAACAGCCAATCATTCAGCAGCTGTGTAGTTCGGTTGTTGTTCCATGTTGGTTTGTTTACAAGTGAGTAGCATGCAGTGAGAAGCCGGGAGGAGAGCAGAGGCGGCCGCTATGTAGCGGAGACTGGCACCGGTAGTATAGTAATCCACGGTAGTACCGTCGTGTAAAATTTCTAGTATAGTAGCGACGGTTATGATTTGGCACCGCGGGGTACTGTGTATACCGTGGGTATCATGCAACTCTACAGCTAGAATAGCTTTGGATATTCTTTGACTTGAGCCAGTTATAAAGAACTATATTAATGCAATAAACCTGGATTATTTTATCAATGTAACTTCCTCTGAGATTCGACACGACAACCAGACGACACAACACGATCATTCAGAAGACGTTCAGAGAAGCTCGCTGGCTGTAAACAGTCGTTCTCGACTCTGGTGAAATGAGAGAACAAGAAGATTTCCTAAAATGTTGTTAATTAAATTTGTGAACCATCTGAAAAGAAAATACTTACCGAGTGGCACCCTTGCTAATTCAATTTCTGTGGAAGGAGGAAGAGTGAACAACGCGTTAAACACCGAAAGAGACAAAAGCCGAACAGAAGCAGAAAAGGTGCCGTCTGACTAGGAACTGTACCTTTGCCAGACAAATAAAGTTCAGCTGTGCTCTTAGCCTCTCCTCTGGGCTCCAACCTCACAATCACTGAGTACACGCCTACACGGGTTTAATAATGAAGACGTTTAACACTCAAGGCAGAAAAAACAATGAGAAAAAAAAAGTCTATAGAGCTTGTGATGGGCCTTTGGGGCTCGATGGCGCTCTACACACCTTCGTCTTCGATGGTCACATTTTGGATGACCATGAAATGTCTTCGGCCCTCGCTTGTGAAGTTGTACTTAGGGCTCTCTCTCAGTTCCCAGGTGTCTTTGTACCATGAAACAATAGCGTTGTCGAAGGACACCTCGCACTCAAAGGTGGCCGACTGGCGCTCGTTGACTTCGATGTTGTGGATGCGTTTGGTGAAATGAATTTGTTCAGCTAAAACAGATAAAGACGTGAATGGGTAAACGTGTTTGGCATCACAACTGGGAATGTATGACAATACTTAAATGGTAGTTTTTATCGACACAACATCCACATGGTTAGAAATGATGCTCAAGCTAATGTTTGTGGGACAGTTATGATGACTAGTTGTTGGGAGGGGTGGGTTTGGATTTGAGTCGAGACGGACGTGAGGAGACAACGAATGAGATAATGACGGACGTTTCTTTGCAAGAATATCCAGGAGAGGAGAGGCGTGAAGAATGTTAAGACAGAGGAGGACAAATCCCAGAAGAAAGAGTAAAAAAGAAAATCCAAATCTCCAGAATTAGTCTCTTAGAGTTTGATTGGGGGATTTGAAAGAGGTTAGTAAACTGCAGAACATCCATCACGTCTAGAAGGTTGCAGGATTGTTTCCAGGTACAAACCTTCCACCCAGAGATCGGCGGATGATTCCAGGTGCTGGTACTTGCAGGTGTATCTGCCTTGGTCTTCAGACTTCAGGTCTCTGATCAGAAGCTTCTGAACCTTGTGTTTCACCTCGGACGTGTACCTGCCCTTCATCTCTAACTGCTTGCCATTTTTAAACCAATGAGCCTCTACATTTGGAATAGACAGCTGACAAGACAGCGTGCACGACTGGCCTTCCTTACCCGATGTGTCCTGCAGATGCTTTTCAACCTCCGCCTCTGAAAAACAGAAGAAAGTGCAGCAGCTGTTAGGATGGACAACGTGGGAAGACCTGACCACCAAAGTCTTCCAAGTCCAATTAAATGAAAGGTTCCCAAGAAAGAACGATCAACGGGCATTTATCATTATGTTTTTCTTAAATCCAATAAAGTTTTACTTGGTATATAAATGATATGATGTGATTTAACTGTAGGTGCACAGTGTCAGTACTGACCCATGACGGTGAGCTTGGCGCTGGAGATGTGCGGCCCGCAAACCACCCGGTAGTTGCCCTGGTCGGTGGACTTGCACTTCTTGATCTTGAGCAGGTGGCGGTCGCCACTGATGCTGATGTCGTACTTGTCATTGGTGTCTAGTTTCTGGGTGCCCTTGTACCAGGACAGGGTGATCTCTGGGTAATTGATCTTGATCTCACATTCGAACACTGCTTCCTTATTGGTGAAGACAGACTGATCACAGATGTCCTTCACCACGGTGACGGGCTGTAGGAGCGACAACACAATTAACTTTCTGAAGTCTGTGTTGCTGGCAGAACAACAGCTTCTTCTTTCTGTTAAAAACAAAACGTATCCTGACCTCCGTCCGCTCCATCCTCTTCTGCAGGTCGGCCACCAGTCTGGCCATGTCCTCATCGGACTCTCTGTCTCCACGTTCCAGTTCCTGTGAACAGCAACCACATTATCCATCACAGCACCTCCACACACAAACACATCAGATGAGCTGACTGTGGAGAAACTTACCGGTCTTCCACTTTCTTCGGCTTTCTCCTTCTTCAGCTGCTCGATGGCCTGCAGCAGGCCTCTGTAGTCGGTGATGCCGTACATTCGGGCGTATTTCTCGTACTCTTTGGGGTCCACATTCCTCAACAGCTCGACAATGTCGATGCCCTTGTCCTCCTTTGGACTTTTCTGCTTTGATGGCGTCCTGAGAAAAGAGTTTAGAAAAGACGGTGATGGATCAAACGCACAGGTCTGATTTTTGAACATCTACTGAAACATCCATCACATTCACAGTTAACTCACTTCTTCAGTTTGGCCCGGAGGTCTCCCTCGACCATCGCAGATTCCTTCTTTTCGTCCACATGCATGTCTGAGCTGCATTCAATCTCTCCGTGCTTGTTGGAAGCGACACACCTGTACTGACCCGAGTCCGACTTGGTCACCTCTCTGATCTCCAGTTTGGCCTCCTGACCCTTCTGCTCGATGGAGATCCGGCCACCGTGAGTGATCTGCCTCCACTTACCCTTCATCCACTTCACGTTGGGGATGGGATCACCGCCCACTTTGGCAATGAAGGTGGCGGTGCCCTCTGTGGATCAACAGGTGGAGAGTTAGAACGAAAATCATAATTTTCTTATTTACTTTCATACAACAGCGAAACAGTTCTTCTAGTCTATCTTTCAGTTTCCCAGGAATAGTTGGAGTGTAATGTAAACACAAACAACGACAAATAAAATAACGTTTGAACCTGAATTTAAAAAGATAAAAACATGATGTGTATGTGTACCCACAGTGCACCGTGCCACAAAGTCCAGAGTGTAATATTTAGTGACATCTAGTGGTGAGGTTACAGATTGCACCCACATGTGTTACTGTAATAATACCCCTCACCTCACCTTTCAATCGTAGTGTAGGAGAAGCTAGTGTGTGTTAGATGAGAGACTAATGCCTTGATTTAATATTAATAATAATAAAAAAAAACTTATTTTTTTATAAAACAGATTTTAAAAAAAGACATTTTTTTAAATATCTTGTTGTGGTTATGTTCTGTGTTGTGTTAACGTTGTGGTTATGTTCTGTTAACGTTGTGTGTCTCACTCTCGGTGACGTGTGCAGATTTGGGTTCCTCGATGAAGAACAGGTTCTCCAGTTTTTTGGTCGGAGCAGCTGCTGGAACTTGAGTCGGGGCCGGAGCTGCTCCGGGTTTCTCTGCAACGCGACACAACACAATGTGACATCACAGCACTCGTCACGTTTGACCGGCGCTCAACTCCAAAAACATTCAACGCCTTAAACTGTTTGACAGGCGGGAAACAAGCCGACAGCAAAAGATCTAACACAGAATTCCCAGATGAATAAAAGATTTGACAGGTTGATCTCCATCTTCCCTCAGACAGTCTTAACAGATTTGGTCCTGAGTGTTATCGCTTGTTTCCACAGTTCGTACCTTTGACGGTGACTTTGGCCTTGCAGAACTCGCTGCCAGCGTCGTTGGTGGCCTTGCAGAGGTAATCGCCAGCATCGTGTCTGGAGGCCGGGCTGATCTCCAGACAGGCCGTCCCGTCAGAGAAGCTGACCCTGGTGCTGCCGGACGACGTCAGGTCCTTCCTGTCCTTCATCCACTGGATCTTCAGAGGTGGAGACCCACAGACGTGACACCTGAGACTCAGCTTATCGCCCTCGTCCACAGTCAGCGGTTTGAGAGGGACGTCAAACACCGGAGGCTTCTTGGTCTCTGCAGGAGACAAGATGATAGTTTGATTTCAGCGGACTGCGGCGGTCAGTGCTTAGGGCAGTGAACTGAAAAATGTATTTGCATGTAAAAAACTGTTGGTAATCGAGTCAGTTCTGCAGGTCACGAGCATCAAAGTATCTACAAAAAGCTCGTTAAATTAAGATGAAAAAAAAAATGTTTTCATATTATTGTGCATCCGTTAATCTTATCTCTCAACTATGAGACTGTTCTGTCATCATGCTACATATTCAAACTAATAATGGACTTTTATTTAAAATCATCACACCCATGAAATCTTGATAATTATGAGATCCGTCGTATGATCAACTAATTACAAGTAAACGATTACATGTTATGAGATTTTATGTTTAAATGACAGAATGTACTAACGAGATGATAAACATCTTTTAAACACGTCTCCGCACACATCACCTGACCTGTTCATGTTTCCTCCAATAGTGTCGGAAACCTTTGACCTTACGAGACAGCTGAACTCACGAGATCACCAGAGACATCGTGCAAACCTTCAGACTACGAGCTTCTTCCCAGACAACAACCAACCAGCGTCCAGCGAGGAGCGACTGGAAGCTGCAGGCCTAACTTAACACTCGGTGTGACGGCTCACAGAGAACGATCAGGACTGACTGATTACTTTAGGATATCAAACGAGGAAACTGCTGAATCATTTCAATTAATTACAGAATTCTAAACATTATTGGTTGTAAATGAACTTCCTGTCCACCGCGGTCAAACCCACCTGAGATGCCAACAGTGACATCGCAGGAGGCTTTTCCAGCCTCATTGAAGGCCTGGCAGGAGTACCTGCCGCTGTCCGTCACCTGACTGCTCTTAATGCAAAGCACGGCCACGTTACTCTTAAAACTGATGTCGTATTTGTCTGAGCTGTAGATCTCTGTGTTGTCTTTGAACCAACTGACAGACATGGGCTGCGAGCCGGTGACTCGGCCCTCGATCTTCACCAGTTTACCCTCCATGTCCTCAATGTGCTCTGAGGGCTTTTTGGTGAACACTGGAGGGTTTTTACGCTCTGAAAACAAAAGGAAACGCTGATGTGAGCACAGGAAGTCTGTTTGTTTTTCACACGAGTGCCCGAGGTGAGGTGTGTGTGGCCCAGGTTGAAATACCTTTGACAGTGATATCAGAGGAACAAGAGTCCTTCCCCATGTCATTAGAGGCATGGCAAAAATATTTCCCAGTGTCGGCTTTATCTGCCTTCAGAATGCTCAGGTGTTGCGTGTTTTCCACACAGCCGATCTTATAATTGCCCCCAGTGCGAATATCTTTATGGTCTTTGGACCATGTGACTTTTATCGGGGCCGAGCCGGTCAGGTGACACTCTAGCTCAATGCTGTCACCCACTGTCACTTCCTGTGGTGACAACTTCCTGTCAAAGACTGGAGGGTATCTTGGTTCTGCAGAGTTCGTGAAAGAGCGGGAGGAAGATAAAACAACAACAACAACAACAACAACAACAACAACAACAACAACAAACCTTTAGATGATTTGAACATAATTCATGTCTCAGGCTCGTTAAACACACAAACACACATCACTGTATGTTTATTATAAACGGAGCGCAGAGTTCTCAACCTCAGGGTCGGGACCCAGCATGGTCACATGGTTCATGTTTGAGCTTCCTCTGCCGAGTGGCTGCTCTCAGCATTAAAGATAGAATGAATGAATGAATGAATGAATGTACAATGAAAAGCCAACTCCAATAACAATAAACATAAACAAGAAAATATAAGAAATATACAATATAAACATAGGCAAAGAAAAGAGAGCTGAGGTGCACAGTCCTGAGGAGTTTGTAGGAGATCTGTGATATCTGATATATCTGTGAGGAGCTCGGAGTAGAGCCGCTGCTCCTTCACGTCAAAAGGAGTTTTACTTAAAGCCTCAGAATACTTATACACCACAGCTTGAGGATCATTCTGAAGGCCACAGACCAGCAGAGGTTGAGAAATCCTGCGTCAGCATCTCAAAGCAAACACCCGGAGCCGGATGGATCAGTCGTGTTGTACAGACCTTGCAGGGTCAGCTTGGCTCTGCAGGAGGCGGAGCCCACGCTGTTGGTGGCCACGCAGGTGTACTCCCCAGAATGCCTCATCTCACTGCGGCTGATCTGCAGCACGGCCGTGTTGTCGTCGTACAGCATGGAGAACTCGTCTCCGTGCCTCAGAGGCTCGCCGTCTTTCAGCCACGACACCTCGATCGGTGACGAGCCGGCTACGCGGCACTCGAACCTGACCGGCAGACCCTCGGTCTGCTGCAGGCTGGTGATCTTCTTTGGGAAGGATGGAGGCGTTTTGGCCTCTGAGAAACAAAGAGTTATTTATAGCAACCAGTGGTGCAACGTTAAAGGTACACTCACCTTACTTCATTATAACTCACCTAGTACACTGAGCCTGCAGGTGGAGGAGGCGGAGCCTATGCGGTTCTCCGCCTTGCAGGTGTACTCTCCGATATCGGCCTTTGTGGCTTTGCTGAGCTTCAGGCAGGCGACGCCCTTCGAGTACTCTAACTTACAGGTGGGGGTGGACCTGACTTTGCCATCAGCCTTGAACCAGGACACCTTGATCTCAGGTGTGCCTGCCACCTGACACTTCAGACATACGGCGTCCCCTGCTGTCACCTCCATGGGCTCCAGGGACTCAACGAAGTACGCCGGCTCTGCAGTTACAAACACAGACATGTCAAACTACAGGAGCCTGACATCTGCTGGTCAGTGCAGGAACAACGTCTTACCGAGCATTTTAAGAACTCATGGAAATCTTTGTGTGTTGATTATAATGTTGTTACAGTATAGTGCCTGTTACACCTATATTTCTGTGTCATGTTTCCTTTTGTTAACTTGCTCAGATTTGTATTCAGTTTGGTTTATGGCTTCTACCATGATATGGAGCCATTTCTGTCTCCCACGATGCTTCAGTCTTTGTAAAAGCCAAAATATGAGACAGTCATGCCTGGTAAGGTCGAGCTGTTAGAGGACCCTTGGAGGGTCTTCCCGTTATGTCTCCTGAATAGTTCCTAAGACAAAACGTGGCCTTTTTAAAAAAAACTGCTATAAAGTAATATATAATAATATTTTTGTCCACTTTAAACACGTCAGTCTTTTAGAACTACTTTAGCCTGAAATATACTTCTATCGCAGAAAACAGTAAAAAGTGTGAAACTTTGCTGCACGTTTTGAATGGGTAAAATGGCGCCACGTGGTGGACAAAAACTACAAATTGAAAGCCAGTGGTCCAAAATGAAATCTTAACATAAAGGAATGCATTAATTTATGTAAGGATAAACGTGGGATCAAAAAAAGTGTTTTTTAATGGTTTTTAATGGGGCACGTTTTGCCGCTAGGAACTAATTAGGATGCATTTCTGTTGCTAAGCCATTTTAGGCTTAATAAAGTACTGAGATTTCTATTCTAAAAAAATTAAAAATGAATATCTTTGACCAAATTTTAGCAATCTTCATTCAACACAGCCACATTTCTTAAAAAATAAACAAAGCAAAAAGCCACGAATGGTCCTAAGATGGCTCAAGGGTTAACCGTTGGATGTACAAACAGCACAGAGATGACATGAACGTTCTCTGTTCACAGCATCTTCAGGAATATTAAGTTACAGCTTGTACTTTAGTTAGACCAACCACCATCTTTGGAAACGTCTCATGAGCTTCAGTGGAGCTGCTACTGATCCCATAGAGATCCACTGTTTAAGCTAAGCTAATGGTTGCAGGTGACATGAGGTACACGCAGAGACAGACTGTAGTCTCCAAACAAAAACAGCTGAGAAAAGCTGCACTAACCGAGGATGGACACAGCTGCTTCACACGTGTCCTTTCCGGCATCGTTGGACACTTCGCAGGAGTATTTCCCAGCAGCCTCCTTGTCGTCGGTGCTGAGACACTCCAGGATGCAGGAGCTTTCAGTCGTGGTGATGTTGTATTTGTAGGAAGCAAAGATCTGCTGGCCGTCTCTGTACCAGTTCACCGTGATCTTGGGAGTTCCAGTGTACGTACACTCCAGCGTTAATGGTTTGCCCTTCTCCACCGACACGTCCTTCAGCTTCTTGGAGAAGGCGGCTGGCTCTGAGCGACACAAACGAGAAAAACTGAGCGATCAGACAACAGGACACTCGACTGATGAATGATACATTTGATGAACCAATCAGGTCCCTGATTAGTCCTGATCCAGGACCAGCATACAATAGTCTTTCTCCCCCTTCCCACCTGAATCTGAGCTAGTGAATCATCCAAACCTGAAACTGTTTCTTTAAATACAACATTTGTGTCATCATTAGCTTTGTCAGCATTAGAGTAATTTACTTCTCCAACCAGTAGGAGGAGCTGATGACAGATTTTACAGACAGAACATAAAACATGATGCATTGAATCACCTACAACAGGAAACACTCTGCTGATTCATACGTTTTTGATATTTTAAGTAAATCTTGCTCACTATACTTTTGTAATTTTACTTCATTGGTAACTTTTCCATGTATCTAATTAGTTTTTTAAGCACTGACATTTGTTCAGCCTGCAGCAGGCGTGCAGGTATCAGGTGTTTTCTCTTTTGTGAACAGGTGAGGAGAACTTGTTTGTTTGTTGTTATTCCTATTTCAGCCACAAGAGGCTGAAGTGCAACTTAAAACGGCTCACAGCTGATTACAGAGACATTTTATCTGAATCTAAACATCTGTTTTCACACTGACCTTTGACCGTGAGATTAACTGGGCAGCTTTCCTTCCCTGCATCATTGATGATCTGACAGGTGTACTCTCCAGCATGAGATCTGTCCACATTCAGAAGCTCCAGAATCACTTGATTATCCTTCAGGGAGAAATTACAGCCACGTCCAGACACGATCTCCTTGGCGCCTCTGAACCACTTCAGTTTGAGGGGGGCGCTGCCTTTCACCATGGCTGAGAAAGTCACGTCAGAGCCGGGCATGGCTTCCACTGGCTGTGGTGGCACCACGAATGATGGAGGTTCTGGACAGAGACAGTAAAATGGATCAAACATGGTGGAATCTTTAGCATGTAGTTCATTTGACTTGCACTTAATCTGTGTGGTCACTCGAGGTCTAAATTACCAAACCAACATAAAGTTTGTCTAAAGGATCCTCTATGAAATCAGAGAGTTCCTGTTTCTCACAGTTTAGTTGTGTAATATTGCACGTTTCACAACATCTCTATGCAAAACTAAAATCCACACGGATTCATTAAATCAAACTCCTGAAGCGACGTGCAGTCTGCAGCTCCTGACCTTTCACAACAAAGGAGGCAGTGGTTTCACTGGATCCCGCCTTGTTGACGGCTTTGCATTTATACGCTCCAGAGTCGGACAACTTCAGCGTGGGCACTTTGAGCATGCAGCTGTTGTCGCTGAACGAAATCTCATAATTGGGCCCGCTTTGTATCTCCTCTTCATCGTGGTACCATGAGATGGTGAAAGGTGGAGAGCCTGACACTTTGCACTCCATCTCTCCAGCATTTCCAACAACTGTGTTGCAGTCCTTCAACTTCCTTGTGAATGTTGGAGGGATGATCTTATCTGTTAGAGAGGGAAACAAGTTAATAGTGGAAAAATGCAAATGCTGGGCTGGGTAGAGAAAAGCTAGCTTGTTGACTCATTCTTTATTTAATTTAGACAAAGTTCTTGTTGATATGTAACCGAAAACCATGTTTCTACACCTCAAAGGAAGGTGTGAAAGAGATGGGAAAGTGTTGGGATCTAATCCCAGGTGTCTAATTGGCGCCAACTTGGAAATTTCCAAATAATACCCAGCCCCTTCATCATAGACCAAGAAGAAAGAAAGAAGACACCAACCTAAGACAGTGAGGTTAATTTTACTCAGGTCCTTCCCGACCTCGTTCATAACCTCAAACGTATATTCTCCAGAGTCCTTCTTCTCAGCAGAGAGCACGTTCAGGCTGGAGATCATCCGTGAAAAAGAGATTTTGTATTTCCTCCCGGAGGCAAGCTCAACGCCGTCCTTGAACCACTTCGGTGTGAGCTCTGGGGTTCCACACACTTTGACCTCGAGGGCAGCAATGTCGCCTGCCGTCACGCTCAGAGCGTCGGGTTTATCCACTATCTTAGCAGGTTCTGGAATCAACAGAGAAGCAGGAGAAAGGTTTTTAATCAAACCTGCAGGGGGTGGAGGGAGGGAAGAAAAAAAACTGCATGAGAAAGAGAGAATTATATGGTTACAAACCTAGAACAGTCAAGTTAGCGAAACACTCCACACTCCCAGCATCGTTTCTGAGTTGGCAGGTGTATTTGCCTGCAGTAGTTGCATCGGCCTTAAAGACTTTAAGAGCCACATGGTTGTTCTCAAAGGTGATTTTCCTGTTGTCACCGTCCCTGAGAATGTGATCCTTGTCTTGAACCCAGGACACAGTAATGGGTTCAGAGCCTTTAACAGTGGCCACAAGGGTCACCTCCTCTCCCAGTATCACTGTCATGTTTGACAGTTTCTTCACAAACGACGGTGGCTCTGAAGAGAGGAGAAAAACAGCGCAAAAGGCAAAGTCAGCAGGGTGACAAAGTCATTTGAAAATCTGATACTTGTGATTTTCATTTGAGACCAACGCAATTTCTACTGACCTCTGAGTTTAACCGATGTCTGGCAGGTGGAACTTCCTACACTGTTTGACACTTTGCACTCGTATTCACCAGCATCCGAGGGCTCTATCCCAATGACATGCAGCGTGGCTGAGCTGCCCTCGCTCACCATCTTATACTTCCTGCTCTCCATCAGAGGTTTCCTGTCTTTGAACCAGGTGATCTGGAACGGAGCTGTACCGCTCATCTCGCAGTACAGACTCACGTCCTTACCCTTCAACCCTTCAATGGGCTGAGGTACTTTGACAAAGGATGGAGGGTCTACAAAGAGATCAGGAAACTGTTACACACCGGCAAAGAATCTGTAACCAGATGCTGAAAGCTGAAACCCGTAACATTTCGCGAGATGTCGCGCTCTACGGTGGCAAAAAGCCCGAAACTGCGATGGTTGTTAGGGTAGTTTGTTGGAATGGCAGCTAAGGTTTTTTTCTGGAATGTAAGAAAGACTCGAGACGATAACCACGATTGGATTACAGTCGCCCCTCGCTATATCGCGGTTCACTTTTCGCGGACTCGCTGTTTCGCAGATTTTTTTTCAGTGAAATTTTGCATGCCTTTTTTTTTTACAGCGTACTTTACAGTATGAACGCGCATTGTGTTCTGCGTCCTAAATTGGCTAAGGGAGAACCGCACATGTGTTCTGCGTCCTGATTAAGGGAGTACTGTACAAAATGTGTGTAAAAAGCTGTATAAAAGTGTGTGGTTAGGGGTTTTACGGTCTTAAAACATGTATAATAATTGTAAAACTCACTTCGCGGATTTCGTTTATTGCGGGTTATTTTTAGAACGTTATCCCCCGCGATAAACGAGGGACCACTGTATTCAAACTACAACTAAGACAGCATATTAATTATGGAACATTTAGCTCAAAAAGTTTAATTTGCTGAGGTTATTGGAACTAAAATGAGGTTCCAGATGAAGGATATGTGAGTTTTTGATTGAGCTAACACGATGGATACATGTCAAAATGATGAAAGAATTATTTGGAACTACAGCTAAGATGGCAGAGTTGTTGGAAGAACAGTAAAGGCCTCTGAGTTGTAAACATGTATTGAAACTACAGATAAAATTGTAGCATTGATGTGGAATTGGTCAGAACTTCAACTAAGACGGCAAATTTTAGATGTTGAAGCTACAGTCCAGATGACGGACTTGTAAATGTTTGATGGAACTTTGGAGATTTGTGGAAATTATTGTTTTAAAAAAACATTTTTAAATTTTGGGAAAGGATGTTGGATGTTGGGGTCAGTCCAGATGGATTTGAGAAAGTGTGCTGAGCTGGGTACGGTAAAGTTGTTGTGGAACCATGAAACTACAGCTGGACTTGGAATATGTTGGAACTAATCTAAGACGGCTGAGTTGTGTAAATTTGTTGGAAAACTGTAGCACAGGTAAAATGGTTGAGGTGTTGTGGATGATCGTGTATCCAGCATGTTTTCATTTGCATTGCACCCCAAAAACGGGCAATCCAACAAGCTGATCGACATCGCAGCTCGAAGGCGAAAAAAGGAACGAGTCTCGATCCACGGTAAAATGTTTGAGCGTTTGACAATTCTATGTAATGTTACGTATTCCAGCTTTAAGCAACAAAACCTCAACACCACACTGAACAATCAGTGCATGACAAAGTCAAGAAAAAGGTGATCAGTGAGAGGCTGACCTTTAACCGTAAGTGTGGTGCTGCAGCTGACACTGCCAGCATCATTCTGAGCTTCACAGGTGTAAACTCCATCATCATCAAAGCTGGCGGAGAGCAGTTCCAGAACTGCTACTGAGTCAGCAAATGATGTCCTGTAGTTGCCCCCATCCGTGACCTTGGTGTCATGTTTGTACCAGGTCACTTTCAGAGGGGCGGTGCCACTGACTTTGCACTCCAGTCGGAGTGACTCGCCCTGCTTCACAAACTTTGTGGCAGGGAGTTTCAGCACAAATTCAGGTGGTTCTGGAAAGCCAAAATACAGACATGTTAGCTGCTGAAAGCATGCAGGGACATTTCAGACAGACGCTTATGACGGACAGCAGGTGAGCACATGATGAAGCTGATGAGATTAGCCGACAATGATGGGTTAGCAGCAGATGCAGGATGGATACGGAAAATGCAGATGCAAGACAAGGTGACACAGAGTTCTTGATGAGAAGTAGTGGACAGACTTCAAATGACGACGATGAAAGTGCTGCGAAGCTGGTGAAATGTGACAGAGAACCCAGCGATGCAAAAGTGAGATGGACACAGCCACGCAAGAGTTGATTTAAAAGACGGAAGTCCAACCTTTGACCGTCAAGTCTGCACTGCAGCGTACAGAGCCAGCGTCGTTGCTGACTTGGCAAGAGTAAACTGCACTCTGGGCGACACCCACTGAATAGAGCTCTAAGAAGCAAGACATCCCATCCAGCCCAGTGAAACAAGTGGGCCCGGTCATGAGCTCAGTGTCGTCCTTGAACCATTTGACCATGAAGGGAGGGGTTCCCTTGAATGCGCCTTTGAAACGTACAGTGGAATTGGGTAGAGCTGCCTGGGATTCAGGCAGTGTCACAAAGCTGGGAGGTTCTGAAGAGAGCGAGATGGACCAGGTTAAAGAGGTACTCACCTTTGGTTCAGGATTAGATGACTAATCATGCTGAAGAACTCTGTCTAACCTTTAACCATGAGGGATCCACTGCATTCACAACTTCCTGCTGCGTTGGACAGTTTGCAGGAGTAGGATCCTGCGTCAGATCTCTCTAGCTGTTCAATTTCGATGGACACAGAATTGTCCCGCTGGATGAGTTTGTGTTTGACACCGCTAGAGATTTTGGCTCCGTCTTTCAGCCATTCCACAGAGATGGGGAGGGAGCCAGATATTTTGCAACATATATGAACAAAGGAGCCCAAGATCTCCTGCATGTCTACCACGGGTTTGATGAAGCTCGGGGGAATGACTTGCTCTGTTACCAAAAGAACAATAAAAAGGTATTAGACTTCGACACTATGCTACTATCCATAGAACCCCAGGATGTTTTTCACACCAACCTAGTACGATAACTTTGACTTTGCAGGTACAGCTACTGATGTGGTTTGCCACCTCGAAGATGTACTCTCCTTCATCTGCTTTCTGAGCAGATTGAATCTTTAGGCTGCTGATGCTGTTCTCAAACATCAGCTTGTGCTGCCTGATGGACTGAAGCTCCTTGCCATCTTTTATCCATTTCACTTTGAGCTCAGGGGAGCCTGTTACCTTACAGTCCAGACTTACTGGATCTCCAACTGTAACCTTTATCACCTCTGGCTTCTCTGTGATCTTAGGAGGCTCTACAATGCAAAACAAAATCAATAATACATGAACTTTCTAATCAAGTCAGGTCCATGAAAAGCCTGATTAGTACAGCAGAGGTATACCTTGCACCGTGAGAGTGGCAAAACACTTATCTTGCCCCGCTTCGTTAACCACCTGGCAGGTGTATTTCCCATTGTGTGTGGCCTCACAGGCACGAATCCTCAGAGTGGCCACATTGTTCTCAAACGTTCTCTCAATCTTTGGATCTTCCAAAATCCAGTGCTCATCTTTTTGCCATTGTACAGAGAGAGTGGGAGAACCTTGCACAATACACCGAAACTCTGCCATTTTACCCAACACCGTGTCAGTGTTCTCAATCTTCTTGGTAAATGTCGGTGGTTCTATTTGAGAAAACCAATGAAATGTTAAATTGAACAGTCAGTCGTTGCTGCTTCAGATAAAAATGTGGATTGGTAATTCTGGTTAAACCAACCTTTGAGGTTTAGCGTAGTCCTACAAGCACAGCTTCCCACCTCGTTAGAAACAGTACACTGGTATTCACCAACATCTACAGTGTCACATTTATGTACCTCTAGACCCACAGTGCCGTTCGTCTGGGAAACGCCATGTTTAGCACTGGGTTTGATCTCTTTTGCATCTTTGTGCCATGTAATCACAAATGGACCAGTACCAGCAATGTGGCAGTCAAAACAGGCACTGGAGCCCTTGACAACATCAGATGGAGCCAGCTCTCTAATAAATGATGGTGGTTCTAAGACAAGAGAAAACAAACTGTCAACTACAGTTTTCTCAAGGGTTTAACACAAAGCTGGCCTCGAATTCGGTATTCTTCAGACTTCAACACACATCAAGTCTGACACTGATACAACTAACCTTTGACCTTGAGCTCCATGCTGCAGCTCTCGCTGCCAGCCTCATTGCGAGCCTCACAGTAGTAAAGCCCACCGTCTCTGATATCGGCCCCGCAGACTTCCAGAGTGGCCACAGAGTTCATAAAAGTCATTTTGTACCGATCGCTCGGGCTGATCTCGGAGCCTTCCCTGAACCAGTAGATGTCTATCTCAGGTGTGCCGGTCACCTGGCACTCAAACACTTTACTCTGACCGGGACGGACCACGGACAGGCGTGCTGGGGTCCGTGTGAACTTAGGAGGTTCTAAGAAACAAAGTAAAACATTAGATTTAACTATCAGAGAGGTGGCAGGGGGAAGCTATAAATATAATTCCAAAATATATCTGTAAGTTTGATATCTAAGTTGACAATATGTCTGTTGCCATCCAAATCCTGCTTAGTCAATGATTTTAACTAAATCAGATGTTTTAGCCTATTGATTATGTAACAATGGAAACATTTCATCATTTGTTGAATGATTTGTCCAATTTTAAATTCATATCCATCAGAACAGGTGGACAGAGACATATGTATCAACTCAGCTTCACATAAAGAATGACAACCTTTGACAAAAAGCGTTGCCTGGCATGACGTGGAGCCAACGTCGTTCTGTATTTCACAGACATACTCTCCAGAATCTGAGGTTTTTGCAAAGAAGAGCTCCAGCGAGCTCGAAGTGTTGTCTTTGATCACAGAGCAGTCGGCACTGGACACAATTTCTTTCTTGTTTTTAAACCATTTGGTGGTTAGTGGCGGTGTGCCAGCAACCAGTACATTAAACTGGACCTTTGAGCCTGGCAAAACATTCATGGATTCAGGCTTTTCAAGAATGCACGGTGGTTCTGGAAAAGAAAAACAAATGAATGCTTAGGAAAGCTGCAGTTGCTATACTTTCATCCACAGACATCAACCTACTGACAAATAATTCAAACCTTTGACAAACAAGATCCCAGAGCACTGGACAGTCCCTGCTTTGTTCTTAGCGATGCAAGTATAGCTGCCACCGTCTTTACTGTCAAGATTAGAGATTTCCAGAAAAGCAACATTCTCAAAGAACGTGCATTTGTGTTTTTCATCAGTCTGGATTTCTTTCTCATCTTTGTACCATTGAATGGTTATCGGCAGGGAGCCAGATACAAGACACTCCAGATGAGCGAATGATCCTTTGATACCTTCCGTCTTCTTCAGTTTTCTTGTGAAAGACGGTGGAATTATTTGATCTAACACAGATAGAGGAAAAAATAATGATGAGATGTTCAAAGTAAGATGTAATTTAAAAGAAACTGATATTAACTCATTTGAACTGACCAAGAATGGTGAGAGTGGCCTCGCAAGAACTTTGGCCAACATCATTTGAAACCTCAAAGGTGTATTCACCACCGTCACTTTTGTCAGTTTTAATAATCTTGAGCACAGAGCTGATGTCTGTGCCATGCACTTTATATCTCGGGCCTGAGGTCAGCTCCTTGCCAGCCTTCAGCCATTTGACTTTCAGCGGTTTGGTGCCTGAGAACCGGGCCTCCAGCATGGCTGGATCCCCCTGAGTCACACTTATAGACTTGGCTTCCTCTGTGACCTTGGCCGGCTCTGAGATGTCAAACAGAACAGTCAGTAAAGAATCTCAAACCTGAGAGACTAAAAAGTACAAACCAAGAACTAAAGTCACTAATGGACATTTAGTCCTCAGCAGCTTGTAAGGTCAATGCATTTCACAATTCATTAACTTGTAAACTCTGGAACTATGTTTACCACTGCCAATACATCTATAAATGAGTGACTTCACAGTCTGATAAGGATTCTCCAAATGCACCATTGGAAGGATGCAAAGTACAAAGTTCAGTTTCAAGTACCAGTACTCAAGTATCTTAACCAACCTTTGACTGTCACCACAGCAGAGCACGTTTGGCTCCCAGCCTGGTTCTGTGCTTGGCAGGAGTATTTCCCGCCATGCTTGCTCTGCAAATTGGTGATGTGCAGCAGAGCAGTGTTGTTCTCGTATGTGATCTGAATATGCTCAGCCTCTTTGAGCTCGTGGTTGTCTTTCATCCAGGACACAGTCATCGGCTCTGAGCCTTTCACAATGCACTGCAGAGAAACCTCGCTGCCCACCAGGGAACTGAGGTTCTCCAGCTTTCGCACAAATGATGGCGGTTCTACAAGGAAAAGTTTCATATAAATATTATTTGTATCTACTAAATAATAGCCTCGCTAAGTCAGACCTCATCCCACAAGCTCAGTCTGTTCTACAACATTTGTGTTCGGAAACCGTTCACTAAAGATCATGACGAGTTTTGGGGTGTCCAGATGGAGAAAGGCTGCATCTCCAAACTCTGGATCCAATTTAAACTTTGGATGCTGTCGTCAGTATATAAAACTGAATCTGGATCAGCAGATGTATTCATGTCTTTAAAATGATCAAGAACTGATTTTACTTTATTGTAGTTTCAGAGACACAAAATTTGTCCAATCAGGTGTAGGAAGGGTAAGAATAGGGTTTCTACACCAGCCGATAGGTGCATTTAAAGAGACGTCCAGAGCATCTAACAAACCTTTTAGCGTTACTTGACAATCACAGGAGGCCGTCCCCACTTCATTTTCAACAGTACACTGGTACAAACCGACATCTCCTGCCTCTACTGCCAGCACCTGCAGGGCTATGAGGTCGTCTTTCACCGTGATCCTGTGTCTCTTGTCATTCCTGATTAGCTTTGTGTTTTTATATAGAGACACAGTGAAAGGGCCAGAACCAGAGACTTGGCCCTCCAACACCATCTCAGAACCTTTGACCACATCTTTGGACTCCAAGCTACGCACAAACAAAGGTGGCTCTAGAAGAAGACACGGACATGTCAGCGCATTACCTGAGACTACACAGGTATGACATATGTATAAGATATACTGTGACTTCAGTTCTAACAACAGGCAAGACATGCTTAGTGTCAGTCCTATGAAGAGGCCACATTTTATTTTAGCCACCAGGTGTTCTCAACTATCCACCAGGGGGCGCTGTATCGTGGTGATTTCTCATTTGTCTTCAGTTACACATTGAGTCTTCATTAACTAAAATAAATCCCAAAAAACTAAACCAACCTTTGACTGTAACTGTACTGCTGCAGCGGTCACTACCAGCCTCACTGGATGCCACACAGACATAATCTCCACTATCCTCCACTGCACAGTTGGCTATTTCCAGAGATGGCACCGAGTCAGTCACCATCATTGTGTGTTTAGGACTGGAGCTGATCTCCATCTCATCCTTGAACCACTTAAAGCTGATGACAGGACTGCCCTTTACTTTGCACTCCAGCCTGGCGGAGAGGCCGCTGGTGACCAGCTTGGTCGCTTCAAGCTTCCTCACAAACGCAGGAGGTTCTGAGAGAAGAGGTTAACATTCGTTACATTCACAGAAGACATGAAGTTAGTATCAGGAGAGATACTGATGTCAACATTTACATGCAGCCGCACACAGGCACCTTTCACAAAGAGAACCACGGTGCAATCCACCTTCCCAGCATCATTGGATACTTGGCATGTGTATTTAGAGGAGTCAGCTGGTTTCACAGAGTTAAGCTCCAGAGAGCTTGAAGAGGCGTCTTTCTTTATGAAATATGAGCCTCCCGTTATAATCTCTTTGTCCTCTCTGAACCACCTAACAGCTAACGGAGCTGTTCCAGTGAAGGCTGCTTTGAATGAAACAGTGGTTCCCGGTATAACTTCCTGGTTGTCTGGTTTCACTGTGAACACTGGGGGCTCTGGAGGCCATAAACAAAAAGAGGTTTGCATATCATGTTATCATCAAATCATTCAGGGACTGTGCACAATAAACAGAAGCACGAAATAAGCCAAGCACTCATAACCTTTGACATAGAGTGTGCCACTGGTTTCTTTAAAGCCCGCTGAATTGGTGGCTCTGCATTTGTAAACTCCAGAGTCGGCCTTTTCCAGGCGGATGATTTGCAGTGTAGCAGAGCTGTCTTTGAATTCAGGCTGGAATTTGGATCCAGGCGTGATCTCCTGATCGTCTTTGAACCAAGCTATCGTCATGGGCTGGGACCCAGACACTTTACAATCCATGGAGACGTCATTAGCAATGTTACCATCAACTCTTTTCAGGGACTTGGTGAAAGTTGGAGGCATTATCCGATCTGGTTGTTGAAGAAAAAACATCTAATGTATTAACACAGTCACCAAAAGTCTTTAGCTACAATTAAGACTACTGCAACGTTTCAGTTATGAGACTTTAACTAAACGTAAGTCCAGAAACGTCAAAGTTTGTCTGCTTGACGAACAACTATAGATTTTTAAGAAGTTGTTAGTAACTAAGACTTGTCATATTTTCATCAGTTATAGAAACATGATGATTATCAAATGTTGAAGAAGCAGAAACCAGGAGCCAACCTAAGACGGTCACTGAGCACGTGCACTGGTCTTTCCCAACTTTATTCGACACCTCCATCTTGTAATCTGAAGTGTCGCCTCTTTCTGCCGTGAGAATCTTCATGGTGGCAACATTGTCCTTCAGAGTCATCTTATATTTACGGCCACTGATCATCTCTTTCCCGTCTTTGAACCACTTCACTTTAAGTTCTGGGGTTCCAGAGATCGTGCACTCCAGTGTAGCTGAATCTCCTGCAGTCACACTAATGGACTCTGCAGGTTCTACGACTCTGGCAGGTTCTGGGATACAGACAGATTCATTAGTTATCAGGATATAAGAGTTCAGACACAAGAACTTAAGTATCTCTGCATCAAAGATGTCATCTGACCTTGCACAGTTAAGGTAGCTTCGCATTTCTGTTGGCCAGCCTCGTTCTCAGCTTGGCACGAATACTTGCCGCCGTGGCTGATGGCCACTGTTGTTATCGACAAGCAAGCAACATTGTTCTCAAACGTCTTCTTGATATTTGCATCATCATCTCTCAGTATTTCAGAGTCTTTCATCCATTTAACAGTGATGGGAGCGGAGCCCTTAATGGTTCCCTGAAGTTTCACTGTATTTCCCAACACTGCTGTAGCACTCTCAACCCTCTTTGCGAAGATTGGTGGCTCTACAAAAACACGTGATGAGTTAAAACTGAGCTGAAAAGCACAAGAGTGTCAGTCAATAACAGTTTCATCACAGTTTACTGACCTTTAAGTTTAGCTACGGCTTTAGTGATGACTTTCCCCACATCATTGGATACGACACACTGATAATCTCCAACATCTGCACTTTCAAAGGTCTGAATCTCCAGCCTCAACAACGACTCCTGGGAGATTATTTTATATCTTTGATCACTGGTGATGGGCTTCTTATTTTTTAACCAGCTGATTTCAAAAGGAGCTGTCCCTGTGACCTCACACTGCAGCTGAGCTGCGGCTCCCTTCACTGCCTCGAGTGTCTGCAGCTCTTTCCTAATGCATGGTGGCTCTGGGTGTCAAAGGATGAGTAAAGTGTTTGCGGTTAACACCAAAGATTATCGTACTTCAGCAGTGAGTGTAAAGTGAATGCAAGATTTGACAAACCTTTAACAGCTATGAGGCTATTGCAGCTCTCGCTGCCGGCATTATTTGACACCTCACAGGTGTAACTGCCACTGTCTGTGACCAGAAGGTTCATTATCTCCAGAGAGGCAACTCCAGCCTTGAAAGAGACTTTATATTTTTCTCCATCGCTAAGCTCTCTCTCATTCCAGAACCAGTGGATGCGAAGTTCGGGTGATCCTTTAACAGTGCACTGTAAGCGTGCAGCTATACCTTGTTTCCATGTAATCTTAGGTTCCAGTTTCTTGACAAAGGAAGGGGGCTCTGAAAGAGTTTTTAGTTCAAAAACACCAAGATTTGTAAATGTTGTCAGAAGAGAGAGAAAAAAAACAACAACAAAAAACCAAGACAGAAAAGAGTGAAGAAGAAATGCAGCAGAAAAACAAGAAGACAGCAGAGCATAGTGTTAGCGTCAGCTTGCAGTCGGCTGAAAACAGCAATAATCCAGTAGCTCATTTCAAGAGATTTAAGTTTTCAACAAAGCTTACGGAAAGATCGTCTTCAAGATCTTACCTTGAACTGAGACCACAGCCTCACAGGATGAGCTGCCGGCCTCATTCGCGGCTGTGCAAACATATTTCCCTGAGTCCTTCAGTTTGGACTTGGGTATCTCAACAACAGCCACCTTGTCCTCAAAGGACAGTTTACACTCCATGCTCTGGTGGACTTTTTTGCCATCCCTGGTCCAGGTGACAGTCACACCAGTGTCCTCGTCCACCTGGCACTCCAGCCTCAGCGGGTCATTAACAGCGGCTGACACCGGCTCAACGGTTTTAACAAAGCTGGGCTTGTTGATAACCTTGAGCTCTGTGGTAAAGGTAGCAGTGCCAACACTGTTGGAGGCCTTACACAGGTACACTCCCCGGTCAGTCACCTCAAGACTTTTAATGTGAAGGGAATATTTGTTCTTTTCACATTTCATGACATAGTTCCCTTCGGAGGAGACGACTATGTTGTCCTTGTGCCAGACAACATCCATGGGTGAGGATCCAGTGAGTGAGCACTGGAACACAGCTTGTTTGCCCACATATAAAGTCATTGGGTCTGGTTTTGATACAAATACCGGTGGGTACATTTCTATGGAGAGCAGGTGGAACACACAAAAAAGTTTTTAAACTTGAGGAAGAGGAAAAAAAAACACCAACATCAAAAATGAACTAGCCTGAACAATCTCAACTTGGTGATCGATTTAAAAATGAGAAAATTTGATTCTCCAAACATGACACCAGATCCATTTTATAAACAAATCATCACTTCAGCACTGCTCCATTACGATTCAAGGCAGAACACAGTATGTATATAATTCTCTCTCTCTCAAACACACACATTTGTAAAGCCATGTAAAAAAGGTCCCACTGGGATCTTACCAGTGACAACGAGCGAGGCGGTGCAGCTGTCAGTGCCGTGCTGGTTTGAAGCCTTGCAGGTGTAATCATTGCTGTCGGCTTTGACCGGGTTTAGGAGCTCCAGGGATGAACTGGTGTGGCGGCTGAGGATCCGATACTTGTCACTCTGTTTGATCTCAATTCCAGACTTGTACCATTTGAAGGTTACATTCGGAGCGTCCTCGATTTCACATTCGAACTTGGCGTGGCCACCGACGTTTATTTCCAGAGGTGTGATTTTCTGCCTAAACACAGGTGGCACTGAGGCACACGCAGAAAAAGATTATTGTTAGTCATGGAGTCTATGAAACACGGCTAAAAATACTGACAGACCAGGAACAAGAATGGTGGAATGTGCAACAATGGTGGAAGGCAAATCAGGAGTGACTGTAAAGGAGAAAAGTAGCAAGAACATTAGCCCCATGGTTCACAGAAAGCTGCCTGAAAGAAGATCGTTCAACATGATTCGCATGGGGCTAGGGTTCAGGCTAAAAGAAGGAGAAACAAAGAGTTTATGAAAGATGAAGCAATGTCAGGTTGAAGCCCTGAAAGCATGCAGAGAAACACGGAGGATGTGGAGAGAATGGACCTGAAGGAATGTGACAAACCATGGGTTCAAAACAAAGGAACCTGTCGCAGCTAACATGCCAAAGTGACCATGGAAAGACCGTGACAGCTGCCTGAAGGCCAGGAACATCACAACCATTACAGCAAGATGCTTATGGACCACAGAGCCCTTCAAGCTCAGCCTGCATGGCTGTGACATTTCTGGTCTTTAGGCATTTACAATGATGTGGAACAAACAAGACATGGTGAGTTAGTACCATCCCTGACAAGGTTGCTCATGCCGAGCTATGAAATGAAAAGAGAGACCAGAGTGACAAATGCATAATTGTGTGTGAGGACGAAGGTCTGGAATGAACTAATCGAAGTGAATGATTAGTTGTTCTCAGAGGGAATGGGTGAATGAATGAATGATACATTGATTCTTCCTATTGTCAAACCTCTTGAGACCACAGTGAGTCTTGAAGATGTGGTAGTCCTGCCAGCTTCATTCTCAGCCTCACAAACATATTCTCCTTGATGCCTCTCCTTGACAACTTTGTTGATAACCAATGTGTATGTGTCCTGGTCTTTGGAACACTTGAACTCTTTGCCAGATTTCACCAATTGCCCATTGAAAAACCAGTTTACCTTTGTGACGTATTTAATGGTGGTGCTAAACGTTACTTCACTATCTTCTTCGATGGATAAGTCTTCGAGGGAGCTGACTATCACAGGGTGTTCTCTCTGCTCTGGCCTAGATACTGTTATCTCCTCTTTGAAGACCTCCTCCCTGTGCTCCTTCTGGATGCTCACATCCACCACCTGTTCAGTGGGAGCGGTGGTGGGAGGTGGAGCAGTGGTAACAACAGCAGCTCCTACGTCTTTCTCTCTGCTTTTCACCGTTACTGACCTCACCTCCTGTCTTGACACCTGGACTGACTGCTCAATCTTGACCTGGGATGAGATGGACTGTTCCATCTTTGCTGCCTTGGATTCCTGCACCACAACCTGTTTCTCAGCTGCAGCGCGTTCAACCGCCATTTCAGACTCAGTCCTGAGTGCTGCAGCCTGAGATTTAACAGCAGAGAAATCCACGGCACTCTCTGCCACACTCACTGTCTCCACCATGGATGACATAACTTGTTTGGAGCGGGCTGAGGTGACCTGCGCCCTCTGGGGTTTGTCTAGCTGCATAGTGCCCCGCTGTTCTGAAGTAAGAACATGGGCTTCCTGGTATACTATGGAGTGCAAAGCTGCCTGAAGTTCAGTCCTGAAATCAGCTGTCTGAGGATATTTACCCTCAAAAGCCAGAGTGATCTCCATGGGGGTGCCCGCTGTGGTGATCAGGTATGTGAACATGGCCCTCTTGGGCTCTCTCTGAACCTTGACTTCCTGTACTTCTACAGCTTGCAACTTTCCTACGATGTCAGCCAGTAGAACGGGCTGGTCGCTGGCCACAGCAGACTGAAGAGCGTCTCTGAGCTGATGCCGTATGTTCAGACTGGAGGGTTTAGGTATCTGAACCAGGAACGTCATCTCTTTAGGAAGAGCTGTGATGTCTTTTGATTCTGACGCCATGAGGGACAGTTTCGGCTGTTTGGTGACAACAACTTTAGTGGACTCGGACTTGGTGATCTCCCGGGAGAGCTCACCCGTCAACACTCGCTTCTCATCCATCACGATGGACTGCCTGACTGACTGGCCCTCCTGGATCTGAACAGCAAAGTCTTGTTCTGCTGCCTCTAGAAGGACGCTGCTCTCAGTGGAAATCTCCTTCTCCTCGATCTGGATCGGCTCAGTAGGAAGTTTGGGTTCTATAGCCGCACGGCAGGTGAATTTGTCCACGGCTGTAAGCCTCTCAGTGTGACCCTCTTCTAAGGCCTGGCTGTCTGCCACCAGGGTGACATGCATCACATCCAAGCGATCCTCTTTCTGCACTAAAGCTCGCTGCTGCTTGACGTCAGAAGTAACCGGCGTCTCCTTTGGCAGCTGCATGGGCTGGAAGGAAAGCTGGAGGATGTTTTGAGGCCTGGGCTCAGTTCGAACCTGAGACTGAATGCCGGTCACAGACAAATCCAGGTCTGTGTGATAATCTGCAGTCAGCTCCCGTCTCTCTTCAGAGAGGGCTGCATGACTCCTCGTCTTTTCTTGTTTCTGTGCTGCCACCTGCTGGTCAGGCTTCTCAATTATGAGAACACCCTCTTTGGGTAGTGCCTCCACAGGTTGGGTTGACTGTAGATGCAGCAGAGTAGGGGCCTCTTTCTGGGGCTGGATGGTCATGGTGCTAGCCTTGGCCTCAAACTCGGATGTGTCCTCACAAACTACTGTCACCTGCTCATGCTGGCTAACAGTGTGCAGCAGAGTGGGACTCTTTCTGGTTCCTGCCTGCTCTGGTTTTGGTTTCTCACAGGTGAAGCTCCTCTCAGATGGAAGGAGGTCCTGGTCTGTGATAACCTGCAGGTGCAATAACTGCCCTCCTTCAACCTGGGACTGGATGGACATCGCACTGTCAAGACTCGGCAGCTGCTCGGAGCGCTCAGCCTGCAGCATTCGCTTCTCCTCTGCAGATAGAGCTGCCTTCATCATTTTATCCTCACAAAGATGGGCTGTCTCCTTAGCAGGCCTCTGCATGGAGAACTTAGTCTCCTTGGAAAGAGTCTGCTTGGACTCACTAACCGAGGCCAGGACAGGTCGGTGCTTTTCTTTCCTGAGGGAAGACTTTACAGCAGAGTCTGATGTTGCTAGTTCGGCCGTGTGGCCCTCTGCAAGCACGCGTTTCTCTTCAGACTGGGCTGAGTATAAAATCTTAACACCTTCCTTAACCTTGTAACCCTTCTCCTCCTGTGACTGGGGAATATCCTGAGACTGCTCTTTCAGAATGGACAGTTGTGACTCTACTTGATGCCCACTGACTAGATGTTTAGGTTCAGGAGTAGGCCTGACAGTAGCAGACTTCCTGTCCACCAGCATTTCTGTGCTAACAGTCGAAAGTGTGGTGAGCTCCTCAGCGACAGCTGACATCACCTTTGACCTCTTCTCTCTAGCTGCCTGCAGCTCGATGACCTCGGGGCTGCGTATGCGATCGCAGTGCTGCTCCGTGAAGTCCTGGCTCTCCTCCACAGACGATGTAAACGCTGCCGTGTGAAGCTGTTTCACGGGAACAGCTGAAGTGTGAGGTGGGTGGGTAGGAACCACAGACACTCTTTCCTCGATCTCATGGGACTGAAGCACTGCTGCCTGGTGGGTCAGCTGCTCAAGCTGAACAGTGGCAGCAGAGATATCTAGTTCTCTAAGGGAGCCCACCTGTTCACTGGGAATTATCTGCCGGTCCTCAGTGCCGATGGTATACACCATCTGATCTGACCTGGCTCTGTCCTGGCCTGGCAGGCTGACCTGGTACAGGCGGGACTCTGTCGCCTGCTCTGTCATTGAAACCTTGTAGCCTTTCTTCTGAACCACCGTCGTCTGTTCCTGTTTGCGAGAAACAGAGACCGACTCTCTAAACACGACGAGCTCAGCGCTACAAGACGCCTCCCCAAACTGGTTGGAGGCCTTACATGTATACAGACCACTGTCCTCCTGTTTGACACTCTTAATATTAATGAAGCCAGATCCATCTGGGTTGGCTATAATGATGCAGTTTCTACTGGGCTGGATCTGGAAGGCGCCCTTGAACCACTTTACATCAGGGATTGGATCTCCACTGGCTCTGTAACTGAAAGAAACCTCTCCTCCTTCTGAGCACCTCACGGGTTGGATCTGAAGCGTGAAGGTAGCGGGCTGACCCGTGACCTTGAACATTTTCTCAACCCATCTCTCGGCCTGGCTAACATCGATCTTCTTCACCTCCAGGTACGTGGTGCATGTTGTCTGGCCAAATCTGTTGGTGGCAGTGCAGGAGTACTCGCCCTCATACTCAGACGTGACCTGGGTAATTACTAACGTGTACTCCTCCTTCTCCTCAATCAGCTTGTATACAGAGGAGCTCTTTATAACTTTTCCATTGTGAGACCATTGAACCGTCGGCTTGGGCACGCCGGACACTTTTACAGTGAACCTGGCTGTTTCCCCAGAGGTCACAGCTGCCGGGGAGAGCTGGCTGAGGA
This sequence comes from Collichthys lucidus, assembly GCA_004119915.2. Lineage (NCBI taxonomy): Eukaryota > Metazoa > Chordata > Actinopteri > Sciaenidae > Collichthys > Collichthys lucidus. Next base: position 1,646,164 of record CM014079.1, read on the forward strand.
AAACTGGCTTTTCTTTTTTCTTCTCTAAAGTGGAAGAGTAACGTTTGGACTCTGGCTTGAGTTCAAGTGTTTTTGTTTTCTGTGGTAACTGGAGACCAGTGTAGTAGGTTTCCTCTTGTTCTTCCACAGTGGTGATGGTGGTGCTAGAACGCTCTGTCAGGAAATATTGAGCAAGACTGAAACAATATCCACAAGACAAAAGCTACGATATAACAACTGAATAATAAAAGCAAATATCAGGGCTGCCCTGGACTGAATTTCTTAGTCAACAAGTTAAAGTATTATTTTCTCTCTGCGGTTCCATATTATTAAAATGAAAATAAAAAGCCCCTAATTACTTATTAGTTGACTAAGTGATTAAGAGAGGACAGCCCCACTACATACAGAGTATAATATAATAATATGCATTTATTTTTGCTAAAAGACCGAGAATGGCAAAAAAAGGTTCCCCCAAACTTTTCTCAGTTATATTAAGTGATTTATATTTTATATATTATATTTTTATTTCTCTATATTCTTCTATCAATCTTCCTTTTGACTTATTTTGCCCATTTGTATCATTATTAACCCTTGAGCCATCTTAGGACCATTCGTGGCTTTTTTTTTTCCTTTGTTTATTTTTTAAGAAATGTGGCTGTGTTGAATGAAGATTGCTAAAATTTGGTCAAAGATGTTCATTTTTAATTTTTTTTAGAATAGAAATCTCAGTACTTTATTAAGCCTAAAATGGCTTAGCAACAGAAATGCATCCTAAATAGTTCCTAGCGGCAAAACGTGCCCCATTAAAAAACACTTTTTTGATCCCACGTTTATCCTAACATAAATTAATGCATTCCTTTATGTTAAGATTTCATTTTGGACCACTGGCTTTCAATTTGTAGTTTTTATATTTGTCCACCATGTGGCGCCATTTTACCCATTCAAAACGTGCAGCAAAGTTTCACACTTTTTACTGTTTTCTGCGAACTAAGTATATTTCAGGCTGAAGTAGTTCTAAAAGACTGACGTGTTTAAAGTGGAAAAAAAATATTAATATATATTATTTTATAGCAGTTTTTAGGAAGAAGTTATTCATTTGTTTTAAGGAACACAAATGGATGTTTATTTAAAAATATGACACTACAAAAAAAATAACAATGCATCAAAATCAATGTTGCTGCCAATTATTGACCCATCTTAGGGCCTAATAACAATAGTTAGCCATTAGTCATTGAAATGTATTTTATGGAAATTATTTTTGTTTTTTTGTTTTTTTAAATAAAAACCAGCAGAGTTATGTAAACATACTGGCATTTAAAGGGTTAAAAAACAAAAAATATAATTCATATTTGATATGTATATTTCAAGCTGAAGTAGTTCTAAAAGACTGATGTGTTTAAAGTGGAAAAAAAATATTATTATATATCATTTTTATAGCAGTTTTTAGAAAGGAGCCACGTTTTGTCTTAGGAACTATTTAGGACACATAACGGGAAGACCCTCCAAGGGTTAAATCTAAACACATCAAATAACTATTTGAATCTCATAAATAATAAAATGAATAGCTTACGTACATAAAAAAAATGAATTTGAAAAATGGTTATTTTGTTTTTTTCAGACAAAGCTCAGGATTTGGTTTTGGTTAGTAAAGGTATTTGCACTGGTATCATTTTTTTTTTTTGGTATTTTTTGACACCTGTATTTCGTCTGTAAGTGTGATGACATGCAGCAATGTAAAGAAATAAAAAGCTCAGACTCCGACGTTGAGTCATCAAATATTTTATTATATAAACTCTTGGACAAACCAACATGACGTCTGTACAAATAAACCAGAAATTTCTATCTCGATGCCAGATTTTTTTAATTTACTCGTTTTACTGGTAAACGCCAGCCGTACACTCCTAAAATTACACATATTTACAAGACATCAAAACTAATTTAAAATAAAAATAAAAAGGTTTCACAGTATTATCCATTTTCATTCAGATTCGTTATTTATCGTCTTACTCTGCTACGAGTTACCAGCTTCCTTTAAGATCCAAAACAAAACATTCCCACGCAGCAAAAACCCAAAACTCAACACAACTGATAAATCACACACAGGCAACAAAATGAGCAACATGACAATATATTCCTGACAGTTTCCTGATCGACTTTTCATATGATGGCTCTTTAAAATGTGGATCTCAGAATGATTAGCGCTTTAAATTTATTGATCAGTAAAATAAATTACTCCTTTTGAATCTACTGTTTTAAATATTCAAACACTGCTGGATCTGAAACCAAACTTTTTTCACTCATTTATTCGCAATCTATCTTTTAACAAGCCAGTTTCTATATGGCAGAAATGCACTGCTGCTTCCTCATCAAACCAAAACTCTGGTGAGACGTCACCAAACTGATTCACATCACACATCACTGACTTTCAAAGTTGCAGCAGCAACAGTTTTCTCTCTAAGTGTGAGCAGATAATAAAAGCAAACATAAAACCTGATTCTTCTACTAAAGATTTAAATAAAACAAGAGCTGTGTGTTTTACACAACAATAAATAAATAAAGATATCACTGCCACTGTCTACACTATTCAACCACACACTATGACAAACATTTAAACACTGTATTTTTACCCACATGACTACGGGCTGGCTGCCCAAAGATTTCAACGTTTCTATTGTGTCAGGCCGGTCTCAGACAAGTAGAACGAGTTGTACTTGTCTGAGAGCAGAGAGAGCTCCAGAGCGTGAAACATTTCCTGTTTAAGTTAATCCACTCCAATCAATCCAATCCACTTTATTTATATAGCACGTTTATAGTCAACACAGGGTTTCCAAAGTGCTGCACAGTGCGATAAAACACATTAAATGGTTTTATCGCGCTGTTTAATTTAAGCTTCTGCTTCAACCGTTTCCTGTCCCACAGTAAAGCACCATTATTTTCAAGAGTCTTAATCCTAATACACCAAGAAATCGACTCTCTTAAAGTATTTAAACATTATCAACATACAACAAAAGAACTCGGACAGTGAGTTTATCTTTGTGCAGCCAGCCCCGGACCCTTCGACGCCTAAAACACCTTTAGCAGCGCAGCAGTTTCAATGCACCCAGCTGTATTTTGTATTACGCACTTATACTCGCCAGCATCACTCTGGGTCACATTAGTAATGAGCAGATTGAAATGGCCTGCGGTTTTCTCCTGGATTATACACCTGCTGTCTGTGACACGGTCTCCATCTTTGTACCACTCTGCTTTGGGGCTTGGCTTACCACTAACCAGACACTGGAGGATAACAGGCGTCCCCACCGCTGCTGTGACGTTAGTCAGCGGGATGACACATTTAGGCGGCGTCTCGGTCACCTGGAACTGGAAGCTACACATCTCAGAGGACTTTCCTTTGAACTCTACCTTGTCATCTTTAGCTGGCTCGGCAAATACGTCAAAATTAATGCTGACATATTTCTCTCCCTGTTCGCTTATTTCATTGTCCGTGTTGGCCACCAGCCGGACCGCACGCTGTGACTCATCTGCTTCCTGCTCAAACTCAAACTCAAGCTCGATCTCTGACACCTGTTCGCTGTCGAGCGACGTGTTGCCGACCATCATGTCAAACTTCTGCGGCTGGACTTTGGCACTTCCGAGCGACACAGCAGTCAACTCCCTGCCTCTGGTCTTCCCTGAGAATGATTTGGCATTTAACACCACCAAAGAGGCCCTACAAAGAGTCTCCCCAACAACGTTAATGGCCCTGCAGGTGTAAACTCCACTGTCCTGTGCTGTGACTTGACAGATCTTCAGGAAGTGGTTGTCTCCATCGGATGAGTGCGAGTACTTTTTGTTATTGTGAGGAATCTTTTTGTCACCTTTGAACCAGGACACGATGGGAGAGGGAATTCCCATCAGTGAGCACTCAAACATGACGGTGGTGCCCTCCGGGGTTTCCATGTCACAGATAGGGTTGATGAACCTTGGAGGCATCTCGGTGACCTCAAAAGCGATTTTCAAGTCATCACGCTCCTGTGTGACAAAGTCCACAGCACCCTCCTCGTAAAGACTTGGTAACACATCCAAAGAAATGATCATGCTCTTGTTGTCGGCGGTGTACTCGGGAATAGTGATGATCTTAACCTGTTTCTCAAATTCTTTGACATCATTTTCATCCAGTTCTACTTCAAGCAGAATCTCCTGAGGGGACGGAGACCGAGAAGAGTCATCTTCCTCCACATCAAACTCCATCACATGCTGATGGGTGACAGCAGGCGGGGCAGGCATGAACCTCACTTCCTGCGATACAACAACCACTAAAGCAACACTCCTGGCCTCCCCGACATAGTTCACAGCCTCGCAGATATACTCTCCCTGGTCGGCTTTGGTAACACTGTGAATTGTTAGCGAGATGCTATCGCCATCTCTCTCCATTTTGACTCTGTCATCTGCAACCATTTGGGTTTTGTTGCAGAACCACTTCACTTCAGGGGAAGGTAGGCCAAACACCTCGGCATAAAATGTTAGCGAGTCATTTTCAAAGACTCTTTTCTTGATGAGAGGTTTGAGGAAGGCGGGAGGGATCCCCTGCACTTTCTCCTGAAGGGTCGTCAGGCATAAAGACCCATGCCCCTTGGAGAGGAACTGACTCTCGTCCAGGTTTATTCCAGGAGGCGTTGTTTCAATGCCCTCATCGGCAGGAGATGTCAGGAACTGAACTGGTGAGAAGAACATCTCACTAGAGCCCCCTGTTGAGGGTCTCTTGTGTTCTACAGGCGAGAATGGATATTCCTGAGGCGTCGTGAACCCACCAGGTGTATCAGAGCTGGGAGTATGGAAGGATGTGGGAGACTTGGGGGTGTGGAAGGACTCTGCAATTGGCTGTGAGACCTCAGTAGATGAACCCGGGGTGTAGAACCTCTCGGCTACCTCAGCTATCTCTTCACTCATGGTGCTGCCAATCTCTATGGACATCTCTGACTCTGGGGACAGTGGCCTTCCCCAATCTGTTGGAGGATTGTAGTAGTCGTACACAGCACCAAAAGTGACCTCCTCTTCCTCCATTGGGCTAACAGCTGCTGCTCCAGCTTCAGCTGCTGAGGCCTTGTCCAAACTACCTCTGCCTCGTGCAGATGTAACCTGGCTGTCAGCAGCTGCAGCATCCTCAGGCAAACCAAGCTGTTTGACTCTGCTGTCCACTTTAGGTTTGACGATGAGCGGTCTAGGTTCAGACTCCACATAGCTGTCAATCCTCTCACCCTCATGCTCGATTTCAGTCACATCCGCCTGGGAGTCCGGCACGCTAAAGAAGACGCCACTGTCCATGGATGGTTGTTCACACTCTTTAGTGTCGGGCTCCACTCCAGGAATGAAAATATATCCCTCAGTTATTCCTTCAACCTGTTGTTTTATATGTTCCTTCCCTTCTCTCAGTTCCTCAAGAACAGTAGCCTCCTCAGCAGAGCTTAGGAGCTCCATGATGATAGGTGAAGGAGAAGACCTTGCAGGTGCACTGTGTTCCTCAGGTTTGAGAGATTCAGAAGTCCTTTTAGGCTTAACAGCTTCTTCGACTGGAACCGGAGTTCTTCGTTTTACAGGAGGGACTTTTTCGCACTGAAACTGAATGAAGCTGCTAGTTTTGTCAAATGTATGCACACTCTCCGTCTTCACCGTCTCCGTCTTCACCGTCTCCGTCTTCACCGCCTCCGTCTTCACCGTCTCCGCCTTCACCGCCTCCGTCTTCACCGTCTCCGCCTCCGCCTTCACCGCCTCCACTTCACCTGCCTCCATTTGTTTGGGAAATTGGATAGGTTTCCGTGGCTTGGGTCTGACGAGCTCTGGAGACTCCTGCACCTCTGTCACGAACTTTCTGAGTGAAGCAAGAGTTTGAGGGGAAATTGATTTGATTGTTTGTGTGACATCATGCATGGTGTCAGATTCCATTATCTGTTCCTCGGGGTCAGGAGTTATGGCTACCGCAGGTATAAACTCCTCAGGGAAAAGTGTTTCCTTTCTCTGCTCCTCATAAGAGGGTGATGTCCGAAATGCAACTGGTGAGCCTGACTCAAAAAGTTGTTTAATCTGAGAAACTTTAACCATAGAGGGTGGCAGACCACAGCCAGATATAGGCTGATGTACTCCAGAGACAGTGTGTCTGGATTTTGGGGATTTGGCAGCAGTTTTTTTGACATCTTCAGTAAAGCCAGGAGACGAGCAGGGAGACTTCCTCACTCTTCCAGATGGTGTAAAAGCATCATCCTTTAAGACGCCACCACCTGCTGAAAACTGCAAAGGCTCTGCAAGTCGACATGACACGTCAGAGATGCTTGTAACCTCTCCCAGCTTATTTCTAGCAACACATTTGTACACTCCAACGTCAGTGTATGTGAAACTGTTGATATACAGCCTGTACAGCTTATCGTCTACCTCAAGTCTGTATTTACCAGCTGTGGTTTTAAGGCAGACGTCGTCATGAAACCAGGTGACCTCCGGGGCAGGCTCACCTCCGATTACACACTCCAACGCGGCGGTGTTGCCTTCAGAACAGGTGATATTCTCCAACTCACTGACCATGTGAGGAGCTTCAGCAACCACGTCAAAAGAGAAAGTGAATTTGTGTTTTACAGTCTGGTCACTTGTTACATCTGAGGTTTTCTCTGTAAAAGCTTGAGGTCTATCCTCACTGCTTTCCTCCGTCATCCCTGGGACGGGGGTGGCGGCGGTAATTCTGATTTCTACAGACGAAGACTCATAAGATTCATCCGACAAGCGTCGTTTGTGGATCACTGCCTGAGGAACCTGAAGCGTTGCCTTTCCTGAGTCCATGTAGGTTTTCCGTTCCATTTCTACAATGCCCTCCTTGTTTCCCTCGCCCTTCTCTGGCTCCTCTGTGACCACCACCTCGTGCATCCCCCCTGATGTCCTCGTGAGCTTTTTGTCAGCGATCTGGAGAGTCCCGCTGCAGATGGATTTGCCATGTTTATTGGTTATGACGCAGTCGTATGTCCCCTCGTGGTCCGTTGTTGGGTAGAAGACAGTGAGCTGTGATTTATTAGATTTGCTCAGAATATCGTAGTCAGGGTTGTGAGCCAATGGGTGGCCATCTTTGAGCCAGGTGACCGTGGGCAGAGGGTCGCCATAGAACTCGCATGTGAAATCCGACATCTCACCGACTTTCACTTGAACTGAAGATATTTCTTTCACGAATCCTGGACGTGAGCCTTTGGCACTTGTATCCTGTTCTTTCATCCTCTTAGACTCTTGAGTTTGGTAACGTCCTGAATCCTCATCCTTTACAGCACCATCCTGTTTTGACTTTATCGAATCTCGGCTTCTTTCCTCTGTCATCATACCTGCAAAATCCTTCTGTTGTCTCCATTCGCTGCTCTCTCTGGTAGCTCCTATCTCCTTTCTCATCCCACTCTTCTCTCTTACCTCTGACTGGAAGCGTTGGCTGCTGGATTTATCAGCAGTGACGGCATACTCTTCCCTGCTCCGCCTGCCCTCTGCCTCTCTTCCCAGATCCACCGGTGGACTACGAGATGTAGAGCGCCTCCAGACTTCGGTGAACTCTCCGGGGGGCTTATGGGGGCTTGGACTCCGGGCAGAGGCAGGTTCATATCCCACTAAATGCTCACTATCAATTTCGATTGGAGAGTATCTGCGAACTGGCGAAGATTCACGACCCACCCTGTCTTTTGCAGGAGTGGATTTTAATTCGGAGGACCTTTCGGTGGGCACACCCACCTGATGCTGTAAATCAACACGTGTGGGAGAATGCCTTGGGTCATACCGAGCATATTGAAGAGGTATAGGCTTTTTGGTTGGTAAGGCTTCACTAGGAAGAGTTGTATGTGGTGGGGTAAGGGGTAAGTCACTGGGGTGGGGTGAGCCAGGTTGTTTGCTCTGATTGTCTAAGGCCCACTCGGACTCCAGTTCAGCCACTTCCTCCTGTTCAACAACATCTTTTTGCCATTTCAGGATACGCTGAGCCAGTGCTTCCTCCTCACTTACAAAGTACTCACTGTCCCTTTGCAGCCTGGTCTCACGGCCCTCTGTCAGCAGCTCCCCAGCAGGTGGCCACTGCAGGCCATCACCCTGCTGATCTTCGAAACCAGCTGGGACCGACTCGCTCAAAAGGAACTTCTCTTTGACTGTTTTTCCCGGGGAAGGCTTGCGGCTGCGGACCACTTCAGGCTTCGATTCTGAAGCCTCTGCAACATTTCTTCCAACCTCGGTGGGCTTCTCCGCCTGGACTGGTGAGTAACCCTCCACCCAGGCCGGCTCTTGTTCCATCAGAACATCCTGTTGCCACTTCATTATCCGCTGAGTCAAGGCCTCCTCTTCACTGGCAAACTTCTCACTCTCGTTCTTCAGCTCCGAGAGGTTCTCCCTCGACAGCTGGAGCTCACGTTCTTCTCTCGTCTTCTCAAACAACATTTTGGCTTTTGGTCTTGGTGATGACTCAGCTTCCACCTCCGCTCCTCTAGCTTTGATTCTGGGTGATTTTTGTGCTGGTTTGACTGATGCAGAGGTTTCATCTTGTTCTGCTCTGCCTTTTACCTTGGGTGACTTAGGTATTGGCATGGCAGCATGGTCTAGAAAAGCTCTTTTCTCCACCACCTGCTGCTCCTGCCCCTCAGGCTCCATGTACTGTGTCTCTGCTGGCATGGGCAGATCAGTTTCAGGGAAGGGCGTCTCATCTTCTGACGTTCGCATGCCTTTCTGCCATTTCCTGATCCGCAGGGCCAAGAGTTTTTCCTCACACTGCATCCGTTCAGCTTCGAGGCTCTTCTCATACTGAGCCCTCAATGACTCTCCGGCACCGTCCTCTTCATATAGCTCGACTGGTTCAGGCCCTGTGAGATCTGGTGCTTCACCATGGAACCTCTCTTTGACTGATGTGACTTGCCTTGGCCTGGGTGACTCTGTCACGAGTCTGTCTTCGGCTCTGGCTTTTGCTCTGAGTGACAACTCTTCTTCCACATCTGCTCCTCTAGCTTTTATTCTGGGGGATTTTTGAGCCAGTGTGAGTTGTGCCCCACTTTCCATTTCTTCTAATCGGGTTTCCACTGTAGCCGACGTTTCCATTTCTTCGCTTCTGGCTTTTACTTTAGGTGATCTGGACACGGTTGCAGCTTTAGTATCTGCTAACTTTGTCTTTACTCTGGGTGATTTATGGAAAGAGGAGGGCACGGCCTCAGTTTCTACAGTTTCTCTTTTCTCCACCACCTCCACCTGGGTGTAAGCGTGCCCTGCAGGCTCCATGTACTGTGTCTCTGCTGGTACGGGCAGATCAGTTTCAGGGTGAAACGTCTCCTCTTCTGACATCCTGCTCCCTTGCTGCCATTTCCTGATCCGCAGAGCAAGAAGTTTTTCTTCACACTGCATCCGTTCAGCTTCAAGACTCTTCTCATACTGAGCCCTCAAAGACTCTCCTGCACCGTCCTCTTCATATGACTCAAGTGTTTCTGTTGTTGCTATGTTAACAGATGCATCTGGCTTCGTGCTGGGTGACCCTGATTCCCTGCCTTCAGTGTACGCTGTAGTTTCTGGGTATGGGATTTCAGGGTGTCGTAGCTCAACCTCAGCCCTTGTACCCTGCAGCTTTTGGTCAGCAGCCAAGCTGTGATCTTCACTTGCCATCTGCTTGAATCTAATATCTGTCTGGGATTCATCTTTTTCATCCACTAGTGTATCCAACAACCCGCCTCTCATGATCTGAATAGCCCTGGCTCTGGACTGAGGCTCAAATGAATGTCTCACACGAGACTGGGAGGACTCTCTCCTTGAAGTTTTACCCTGAATCTCCCTGTGACCGTCTCCCAAATCGAACGCTCGATTAAAATGTTGGACATCGGGTAGAGAGGCGGGCTTGACCCTGAGCTTCTCCACATAATCTGCATAGCTTGATTCGCTGGCAACTGATTCTAACTCAAACTCAGAGGAGGACATGGTGGAGATAGAAAGCCTCTTCTTCTGTTTGACGACTTTCTGGAGCGTGGCAAGTTTTGTTCTTACCTCGTTGTGAAGACTCTCAGTGTCACTGAACCTCTCGCTGTACCTGTCGCTGCACCTGTCACTAAATTTGTCACTGAACCTGCCGCCCGTGCGCCTGTCACAGTAGATATCACTGAATCTGTCATTGAAGCGCTCTGACCTGTCAAACATGGCGGGAGGAGACGGGGCGCGCTCAGAAGCAGTCTCCAGATGCTTGGACTCTTTCTCTGGCTCTTTTTCTTTTGAATGGGGGCTAGACTTGAAGTACATCGAACGCACCAGAGAGTTCTTAGATCGAGATCTTCCCTGATGAACTTTGGACATTTTGTCAAACGGAGACCCTACACACCTGAGGTCAACCCTGATCTTCCTCTCTTTCCTCTGCTCCACCATGGTGTCGATACTTTCATGGGTTCTGGCAGAGCGTTTAACAAAGCCCAGGAAGTTAGCAGACTGCTCTTCACTCAGTGACACCAACAGTGATGCTGTGGACTCGGCAGAACCCTCCGTGTTTATCGCCATTACCTTATAACTGCCCGAGTCCTTTTCTTTGATACTATCGATAACCAGACTGGTAACGTGCATGTGCATTTTGCTGTCAGTACAAATCCTACGTCTACGTTCTTTAGGGATAGATTTGTTATTATGAAACCAGAGAATAGTTGGTGGAGGGCAAGCAACCAATTTACACTTTAACTCCACAGGTTCTCCTTCAAGAACCGACTGAAACTTTAGTTTTTTTGTGAAAGAAGGTTTGATGTTCTCCGTCCATGAGGTGATGGAGGAGGTTCTGCTGGAGCAGCGATTGGCCGACACCAGGCCGTGATCTAAGACGTCCTCGGTGTCGGAGAAGGCTCCTCTCAGCTGTGGAGGGGCGCTGAGCTCTGCGCTGCTGTGCGGCGTTCCTTCTTTGCTCTCATCATAAAACAGCTCTGCAAACAGAAACAGATAGTCGTCAGCACAACACAGCCCCCAGGGGTAAAACGAGAGAAAACGATTTGAATGAATCATTAATGGAAATATTAAATGCATGCTGGGAGTCACAATGCCATAAAAAATAATTTCACTCACCATATTTGTTCGAATAAACGCAAGACTTGATTCTTTATATTAGAAACCTGCAGGAAGTTTTGATCCTTCGTCTGTGGAAATTTCTTCAAAACATAAATTATTTTATGATTATTAAAAAGAGCATTATTCCAAGATGGGCTGCTAACATTCACTTGTTTTATTTTTTGATAATTGCTTTGGTTTTATGCTATAATATTCCTTACCTGACTTGCAGACAGGAGAATAAACGCCCTTTCTAATCCTTAAACTTAGGAAATAAATGATGCACAATGGGAAGCAAAAAGCTCTCCAAGCCATATTTTATAGTCCAAAACTCAAACAAATGAAGCTGTAAAATTGGGTGAGAAGGCGTTTATTCGAACTAATATAGTTTTACTGGTGTTATTTAGAATGCAAACCACAGGAATCACATCCCATTATCTGCAAGCCAGGCTAAGAAATATTTTGCAGGAGGAAGGTCTCAGTTCCAGATGCAGTAAACCTCCATATCTTTTAAAGGGCATTTCAAGTCGGTAAGCTTTAAAAGATACATATCCTGCACCTTTTCCGTGAAAAGATCAGAGGAACCTTCATGCCAAAAAAAAAAAAAAAAACGAAACGACGTTTGGATGCAAAACGCAAGTGTCAAAAACTGGTACAAGCAAGTTCTACCAGTGCTCGCCTGAGGAAGACCATGGAACATTAACAGAACAAGAGCAGGTAGAAGAAAAACAGGACAGCAGGAATGTTCAAACAACATGAGGAAGATGACATGCAACTGTGGAAATTCAAAGATCACTTAAAGGGACAGTTCAACATAAGGACATCATTACAAACTCTCAAAGCAGTCTGTGGATGCAGGCCAACAATAATCCAGAATACATGCACGTCCGTTTTCTTCTTCACTGTCTCAACAGTTTCTCAAAAACCAATGAGCCAAAGCTTGGATCAGAGCGACCTGCTGACAGACTACTTAAAATCCAGTTAAACAGAAATCTGGTTAAACTGTCCCTTTGTCTGCTGAGGCTGCTTCTCAGGTGTGAAAACACAAAGATCTGTTTGTTTAATACACGATGGTCAGAAACCTAACGTGTCCTTACCTTTGACTTCTTGCTCAATCGTGGCTTCAATCTGCTCTCGAGTCACTGGAAAGAGATTGCATAAGTTTAGATTTCACCAGCACACTGTGAGCACATTTATGTTTTAGTGTTGAGGTTCCATCACAGTATTACGAAATGTTTCAATTAATAAGAAAAGAAAAGATAAGATAAGAATTTATTGATCCCACAATGGGGAAATTCTTGTAAATGTGTAGTTGACCTATTTACTGGAGCTTTAGAAGAAGTAAACCATGAGTTTAATTATCAGTGAAATTCAGTGTCAACTTGCAACGTTTCCATGAGCTGTCATGATCTACACCAGTGGACTTTGTTCGGTCAGTCGACCAAAGATCAAGAAAGAATCCTGATATGCTCAATAGAAGAAGTAGAAATGACTTTTCTACATGATTGTTGTGATCATGACACAAAGTTCTAAGAGCTCAGATGATGGACCAAAATGACACAATCCAAATGCATAAGGCAAAGGAGTTTGGAGCCGAAGAACTTCATGATCTGTACTGGGATTTTTAATCTTTAGTAAGAAGTGAACCATTGCAAAGTGTATAGAACAGCGACAAAAGAAAGAACACGCAATACAGACATCATGAAACGAAGAACAAACTGAATCAAACAAAGACGGGTTTGAGTTTCCTAGAGAACGGAGGTACAACGTTCAACATGTGAGTTTCATGCATGTTCCAGTGTTTCCCAGAGGAAGAGGAGGAAGAGGAGGGTGAGGATAAAAGAGGGAGGAGAGATGAGTTTGTTCCCATGAGGGAGGGTTGTTGTTGTTGTTGTGGAAGGTGGAACAGAGGGAAAAGGTGATGCTCTGAGGATTTAGACAAACAGGTGCATTTGTGAACAAAGTGGTTTTCATCTCTCTGGAACTGTGAGGTTAGACAAACCGAACAGAGGGTGAGGGATGTCCCGATCCAGTTTGTGTCATGGTGTCCTCATAAGGAAATATCCGAGCCCCATGAATTATGGACATTACTTTCGCTGAAGCAGCGTTACCTAAGTTAAGTTGTGCATTCACGCAAAACCTGGAGCAGCGTGTCTCCACTTTTTAAACTGTGCACCACCTCAGAGATTATCCAAGTACCACAATCCTGACAGATCGAAGTACACTAGCGTGGGTTGATCCCATTCGGCTACAGAAGAAGATTATTTATTGTCGATCCTTAACTTAGTTATTTTGTCAGTTTCTAGCGGATCTTGGTTGTTTAAAGGAAGAAATAAAACGTGGCGTCACATTTCAGTTTACTGACTTTCTGGTTCGTTTTGTTCGTTATCTATCTCGGTTCATTGATCGATACAAATTCTTCAGATTGGTTCGGAACATCCCTTGAAGCGTGTTTGTCTGTGGGCGATGAGGTGAATTAATCTTGCAGGAAGAGAAACGGGTTTGTTTTAGGATGTAGTTTCACGGGGAAGCTGCAGCTGACGGATCCAGAAGTTACCTTCTTCTTCTTCTTCTTCTTTGGTTATGGTGAGGGTGGCCGAGCATGCAGCCTCTCCGGCGTTATTGGCCGCCCTGCAGGTGTACTGTCCTGCGTGCTCAGAGAAAGCATCGACTATGATGAGCATGGCTGTGTTCGACACCTCGTCGAAATGAAACACCACGTTCTTGGTGGGCTGAACCGGCTGCCGGTTAAGGAACCAGCTTATCTCTGGCTTCGGCGTGCCGGACACACGCGCGTGAAAGCGTGCCACCTCCCCGTGCGGCACCGTACAGCTCGTGATTGGCTGGATGAAAACTGGCTTTTGGCCAAAGGAAGGTTTCTTTAGACTGGCGAGGCTGGTGGAGACATGCCACTGAGACTCGGCACAACTGTCCACCGTTTGTGTTTGCCCTGAAAGGAAGCATGATCATTGACTTCATGTGTTTTATTGGATTTACATTAATTCCAGTCAGCACAGTTTAAACCAGGTTTGAAACCAGGTTTAATTTGTGTGTGAACGATGGCTGACCTTTCTTTAGGCTCTGTCCTCTTTATGTGTCTATCACTTGCTTTAAATAAAGAAGAAGCTAAAACGAAGTCATCATTTGTTAACAACAAACGCCACAAACAGTCAAACTGGAGCTCAGATACGTCAAAGACTGATAAAATAAAGAAGAAAGAGACAGAGATGGTAGGTGATAGGACTTCCTTTTTAAAAGGAACAATATGTCAGATGTTTACTGTATGAAATCATAAAATGACCATGCTATGTCATCAACATGCTCAACTGAAATCTCGACAACAACGCTACAGTCAGTCTTCTTTGGAAATTTAACCACTAGATGTCAGTGTCAGAAGCAAAGTTACATATTGTTCCTTCAAAGCCAAGAGTCTTTTTAACGACACCTCTGCACTCATTCTGCAAGAGTCCCCTCTTCTTTAAACTGCACTCAGGTGACTAACACAGTCATCACAATGCTCTTCTGTTTGAGGTAACAAACGTACCGTCCAGTGTGAGCGAGGCGGAGCAGAAGGCCCTGCCGGCATTGTTTGTGGCCACGCAGGTGTACTCGCCCTCGTCCTCGGGGTAAACCCTGGAGATCTCCAGCTGACAGCTGTCGTCGAACTGAGACATCCTGAAGAACTCGGACTGCTTGATCTCCTTCTCCTGGTGGAACCAGCTGATCTTCACATCTGGACAGAGGACGAGAGAAAAGAGTTTGTTGTGGTGGCAGGTTGGATTTTGGTTTGGATCTCTGAGACTTATTGTCCCTTTAGCGACCAAGCTGAGCACTCCCAGTTCATGTCATTATTAAATATATTGACCGTATCCACTTGCAGTGAGACTTCAGTTTCTTACCATCTCCGCGGACTCTGCACTGGAAGCGAGCCGGTTCTCCTTCGCGAGTTGTGGCGCTGGCGATGGGTGAGATGACAACAGGAGGAGCAACGGTAGCAGCCGAGTCCGGAGAAACCACCTCTGACACTACAACACGCAAACAAATCTGTATCTACACGTGTCCTGGTCTTGATCTGAAATATATAATATAAAATATTGTTCCGTCTTACCTTCCACGTTGAGTGTTGCAGTGCTGGTGGCGGTGCCGTAGTCGTTCTTGGCCTCGCAGTTGTACATGGCGGCGTCCTCGGGGAACACTTCGATCAACAGCAGCGAGTGCTCGTTGCCTTCATGGAGAAACTTGCACTTGAAGCCCGGGGACAGGGCCTGGGAGTTCTTGAACCAGGAGACCTGAGGCTGAGGAACTCCGCTCACCTGCACTGAGAAGCGAGCTGGTTTACCGGCCTCCACCGACTGGGGCTCCATGTGGCGGATGATCTGAGGCGGCTCCGGGACTGAACAAGGAAAAAAATAAAAGACTTTGTGAACCATGAAAAAGAAAAAAATGTTTTAGACTTCTCACAGTTTCAACAATAAATCGAGATCAAATCTCATCTTACTGTTGACTCGGAGGTGCATGGTGCTCCTGTTTTTGCCGGCGATGAAGGTGTACTCCCCGGCGTCGCTCCTGTAGGTCTCAGAGATGGTGAGACGATGAAGCTTCCTGATGGCCACATAGTTGAACCTTTCCTCCACTGAGAACTGGATCTCCACGCCGTTCCTCAGCCAGTGACCCTCCATGTCGTCCTCATTCACCTCAAACTCGAAGGTCGCTCTGTGTTTCTCCAAAACCTACGGTAGAGGAAGAAGTGTGTTTTATGACTGCAGTGATAAATTGCTGGTCTTGACACTGGAGTCTGGTTGACTGTAGCGTCCTGATGCTGAGTTTAATGGGTCGTCTCTTTAGTTAGATTTGACTCTAAAACATATTGAACCTGCAGGTGTGTCTCACCGTGATTTCCCGCTCCGCAGGTTCGGAGATACGGATGTCTCGACCTTCCACGGTCAGGTGGGCCTTGGAGACGCTTGATCCGGCCACAACAGAATACTCTCCAGCATCAGACATACGAACAGTCTGCACCATCAGACGGTGAACGTACTTCTCTGCTGTCACAACGTACCTGTCAACACAACATGGAACATGAGTTCGTATGTTGAAAGTGTTGAAAACCAGTTACAGCGATTTAAAGATGAATTAATACCTTTCTTCAGACATGTCCAGCTCCTGGCCGTCCTTCATCCACATCACCTGAATGTTTGGCTCAGAAACCTCACATTCAAAAATAGCCTTCTTCTTCTCTGTGATCTTAATGTCTTTGATTTTCTTGGTGAATTCAATCAGACGAGCTGAAAACAGAACAAGAAAGAATGCTCAATCGCCCCACGTCTCTCACGCTCAGTGAAGCGTCATTTACACAGGCAACATTTCAAAATTACCTTCGACAAACAGGTTAGCAGCGGTGGCGGCGGAGCCGGCCACAAACTGGTACTCTCCTCCGTCACCGAAGTGAACGTTTCGGACTGTGAGCGAGTGCGTGAGCTGCCGGCTGCGGACCTGACATCTGTCGGATGACTTGATCTCCACGCCGTTCTTCAGCCATTTGTAGGTGATGCCCTCGTAGTTGACAGTGACCTCGAAGGTGATGGTGTCTCTCTCCTGAGCATTCAGGTCCTTCATCATGGAGGTGATCAGGACGGCTGGAGAGGAGCGGACAAGTCAGGTGAAATATTCAAACATTCATATTTTGTCATTAGACAAAATCAACTAAACTTACGGTTAACGGTGAGCGTGGCAGAGACTTTATCGTTCCCGCAGATGAAGGTGTACTCTGCAGAGTCGTTCCTGCTGGTGTTCATGATCTTCAGCTGGTGGAGTTTTCCTTGAACCACGATCCTGAACTTCTCGCTCATCTCGATCTCCACGCCATCTTTCAGCCACATGGACGGCACGTTGAAGTGAGAAACTTCACACTCGAACGTGGCCACCTGGGTCTCTGGGACCTCCACACTGTTCATGGGTTTGGTCACTCGCAGAGCTGCAAAAGACAAATCCAACAAATAAGAACAGTCAAAGGAAATGACAAATTATTATATTGCGCTATATAGTTTACGTCAGATGTACATTACATACCCTCCACGCTGAGCACAGCGCTGCACTGCAGGTGTCCGACCACGGCGGTGTACTCTCCTGCATTGCTGCTGTCGACGTTCTGCAGGATCAGTTTGTGAGCTTTCCGCTCTGACAGAATCTTACACTTGTCGCTCGACTTGAGCTCCACCCCCTTAAACATCCACTTGACGGGGATGTCGTCATGTGAGAGGCTCATCTCAAAGGAGGCGGTGGCATCTGACAGCGAGGTCACGTCCTTTATCTTCTTGATGATTTTGATGGCTGCAAAAATACAGTATTAGTACACTGGGTATTCACGGATCGTTGTATACTTGTCACAGTAAATTAGAGATACTCACTCTCTACATTGAGCCTGGCGTTGGCGGACAGTTTTCCCAGTTTGAAGGAGTAAACACACTCGTCCTGTGTGTTGCAGTTCTTGACCTTCAGTGTGTGGACCATGCCCTCCGTGATGATCTCGTACTTGTCGCTGTTCTCCAGCTCCACGCCGTTCTTGATCCACTGGGATCCCTTCACGTCGGGGTGGGTGAGCTCCAGCGTGAACACCGCCTCCTGGGTCTCCGTCACAGTCTGGTTCCTCAGAGTCTTCTTTATCTTCACAGCTACAGATGGAAACAAAGGACTCGTGTGGTTAATTAACTGTGTTTTGAGTCTTTAATTTAAAAGTGAAACCACGTGTTTGTTGGCTTACCCTCCACCCTGAGGTTGGCGGTGGTTTTGGAGTTAGCCACCTGGTAGCTGTACTCTCCAACATCCTGTGGCCTGGTGATGGCGATGACGAGGCGTCTGACGGCTCCCTTCACCTCACTCACCACGTTCTCGCTAGAGCCCAAAGGCTGACCCTCCTTCAGCCACTTGCCCTCTGCGTTGGCATTGGCAACTTCACACTCCAGCTCAGCTGTCTGCGACTCCGCCACTGTCACGTCCTGCAGGGGGCGTGTGATGGCTCCACCTGGTGGTAAGCAGAAGGAAACATTTCGTTTTGCGGTTCTCGTGCACCAGTGTCACCCTTAAGGTATGGTTCATTCGAGCACACAACTCCATAATCTCATAGTTTAGAGTTCAGACGTACCAGAGACAGTGAGCTTGGCGCTGGAAGTCTTTTCACCAGCGTGGAACATGTACGGGCCTTCCTCGTCCTTCATGGCATCAATGACAGTCAGAGAGTGAGCCTTGCCCTTGGACTCCATCTTGTATTTGGGTCCAGGTTTGAGTGGCTGGTTCCTGAATGTCCAGAGTGGGTCAATACCCTCGTGAGAAACTTCAACGTTAAAGGTGACGTTCTGGGACTCTGAGCACACTTTGTCCTCCATGTGCTTCACAATGTGTACCTCTGTAAAAACGACAGTGTGGTTAGAACACAAAACTGGAATTGGCATCTAAAAAACAGGATCCTGTGGACAACAGAAGTCTTACTTTCGACAGTAAGGCTGCAGCTGGTGTCGACCTTGCCAACCACCAGTTTGTAGTGTCCTTCGTCAGAGGCGTAGGTCCTGGTGAAGACCAGACGCTGCTTGGCTCCTTTTGCCACTGCCTGGACTCTGTCACTGGGTACCAGCAGTTTGTCGTTGTGGTACCATTTGACTGAGCCAATGTCCTGAGCTGAGATCTTGGCCTCCAGAACAGCCTTGGTGCCTTCGATGGAGGACACATCCTTCAGTGGCACCGCAATGCCAATAGCTGCAAGGAAAGACAATAAAATGATGGCAAAGATTTAAGGTTTCAGTGTGTTCTAGTGATCGAGTTGGGTATCACTTAGATCTCATACTAATTCAGACTCTTACTTTGAACGCCGAGTTTGCCCGAGGTGGAAATGTCTTGGGCGGGAACCACAAAAGAGTAAGAAGCAGCGTCTTCTCTAGTGACGTTTTCCACCAGCAGCTTGTGAACCAGTTTGTCGATTACAATGTGGACACGGTCTGAGGCAGAAATGGCCTGGCCATTCTTCATCCAGGTTCCCTCAACGTTCTCCTGGGAGAACTTGACCTCCAGCTGAGCAATGTCACCCTCGCACACTGTGAGGTCAGTCAAGGGCTGCATCAGGGTCACTGGGCGCACTAAAGATAGAGAAACAGTTATTATCATCACATCACACCCCATGGCTCGACGTAACTTCACTGCCCTGTAAAGTTACTTACATTTCATCTTCAGTGAGGCGCTAGTCCTCAGATCTCCACATACAAAGGTATATTTCCCCTGGTCGACTTTTCTGACATCTTTTACAGACAGGCTGTGTCTTCCTCTGCGAGACGACATGACGTATTTACTGCTGGGAGAAAGTTCCTTGTCTCCGAAGAACCAGCTGCCCTCAGCATCCTCACGTGACAGTTCAACCTCAAACTCTCCAGCGTACGTCTCTGGCACCTCAATGTTCTCCATGTGTTTGATGAGCTCCAGGGCAGCACCTGGATACAGAACAATATTAAGAACCATTATCTATCACCTTTCCACCCAAACAAGACAGAAAACAGCAGACAGAAAGACTCTGACTGTAAAGATTACCTTCGACATGGAGCCTTGCACTTGTCCTGATGTTCTCATCTTCTATAACCGCACAAGTGTATTCGGCGTCATCCTTGATTTCAATGATCAGCACAGACAGGAAATGGACCTTTCTGTCTGAGTGCATTCTGTATTTGTCTCCGGAAAAGATCTCCATGTTGTTTTTGAGCCATTTCACTTTGACGAAAGGTTCGTTGGTTTCGCACTCGAAGGTCACCATGGTGTCCTTCTCGTTTGCAGTGGCATCCTCCAGGTTTTGGGTAAAGGTGACTGCTGCCTTGGCTGCAACAAGAACAATTATGTGAAACTTTGAAATAAATTAAGACAATGAGCATGTTACTAGAGAGACTTTGTGTAGAATTACCTTGCACGAGCAGGAAGGCGTGGCTTGAAGCCTCTCCAGCGACATTCATGGCTTTAACCATGATGCTAGCAGAGTCTTCTACTGTGACATCTCTGATCACCAGCTCACACACATGATCTTCAGGCCAGTACCAGTAAATACGATCAGATTTTTCCACGAGAATGCCATTTTTGAACCACTGGCACTCAGGTTCTGGTCTGCCGACGACTCTGACTTGGAAACGAACCTCATCCATTGGAGCCACTGTCTTGCTTGTGATGCGTTCCAGGATCTTGGGTGCTTCCATGCTGGGGGAGAGATGCACCCTCTCTGGTTTGATGGTGGGGATGGTGACTTTGCCCTGTTCCTCCAACAGTTTCCTCTCAGCTTCTTCTTTCTCTTTCAAGTGATGAAGCAGCTCATCCTTTGTCTTCTTTAGTAGATCTTCATAGGAGTCGTCCCTCCTGCGAGACTTGGACTCCACAGCGGAGATAGACTCGTAGAAACCTTCCTCTGTCCTACGCTTGAACTTGCTCTTCAGTTCATCAGACTCTTCTGAGGTTTTCTCATGCACAATTCTTTGGGTCTTACGCAGCTTAACAACTTCTCTGTCCTGTGCGGTCTCACCAGGTCGGTCGACCTTTACAACATCAAATCCTGTTCTGCCAGACTCATGTGCAGCCTCTGCAGCTTTTTCTGGAGCACGGCGCAGAACAGATCTAAAGTCCTCTTTCTGTTGGATCTCCAGCTTCACAGTGTGCTCGGTTGTGCCTAGAGGATTGTCTGCAACAATCCGAACCTCTCCTTGGTCATAGGACTTGATGTCGACAATCTCCAAATAGTAAATACCGTCATAACGGAGTCTGTATCTCTTGCTTTTGCGGATAAGTTGTCCGTTGAGGTACCAGTTAACCTTGGGTGCCGGATAACCGGTCACTCTGCAGCGGAATCTTGCAATGTCGCCTTCAAACACTCTGGCTGGTTCAGGCAGCAAAACAATTTCAGGCTTCGTCTTTTCAAATTCTTCATCAGTGCTGACCCCTGCAGGTCCTCCCTCGTGAGCTATCCGCTCAATCTCATCCATCCTGTGTGGCGCCCTCCTGCCTTCAGGAAGCTGCGATTCCTCAACCAGGCCCTTCTCGTCCTTAACGATCAGTGTTGCAGAAGTCTGGTCGACTCCAAACTTGTTTGAGGCTCTGCAGGTGATGACGCCACTGTCTCTTGCATAAGCAACTTCATAGTCAAGACTGCAGTAGCCGAATTCATTGACCATGCGCAGCCTGTTTGCAGCTGCCAGAGGTTTGCCGTCATGCAGCCATTCCACTACCATGGTGGGGTCACCAATAGGGGTCAGTCTGCACTCGAAATGAGCTGGACCAAAGCGCTTCATTCTGATAGAGGTCAGCTTCTTCTTGAATTGTGGCTTCTGCTGCTTCTCTTTGTCGTAAAGGTCACCCTCCTCCCACTGCTCTTGACCATATCGCATATGAAGGGGCTCCAGCTCAGGGGCTGCAATGTCCTTGGCCTTGTAGGTTCCTCTGGTAATAATGAGCTTCCTCTCAGCTTGAGGAGCACTGAAGTCCACCTCCACATTGACCCTGCAGCGAGTTGTGTCTCTGCCCGCCTTGTTGATGGCTGTAGCAGTGTACCAGGCACTGTCTGAGCCGGCAGGAGATGGAATCTGGAATTTGGCCTCTCCCTTAGTTCCCTCAATCCTGAAATGCGTAAGCATTCAGATATATTGATTAGGACAGAAGTAAACTAATCCAAAGTTATAAATACCTGTGTCAAAAGTAAATCATTCACAGCTGAAGATACATACTTGATATGTGGGTGCTTCTGTGGAGTAATGATGTCGCTGTTTTTCAGCCAGACGATGTCAGGCAGGGGGTTTCCAATGGCTTTGACAGCCAACTCCACCAGGGTGCCCTGCTTCACAGTGATGTTCCTCAGCTTCTCAACAAACTGAGGACGAGCCACGCTTTCTCTAGCTGTGGATGGTGAAACAGAACGCAGAAGAACTCAGCATTTAATGACATGATGATGTTTTGAAGCTGCGAGAGTTTCCTGGGCTGTATCTGACTCCGACTTACCGTCCACAGTAAGAGTTACAGAAACAGATGTCCGCCCAGCTCTGTTCTGAGCGATGACTGTCCACTCTCCAGAGTCTTGTGGCATGGCTGGGACAATAATCAAGGACTGGGTACCATCCTCTTTAATCACTATCTTGTGGGTGTAGTCACTGACCACTTGTTGTCCTTGGAAAAGGAGGATAAAACTGTTTTAAAAGTGGCCAAAGGAACATATAAAAAGGCACGTTTGTAGAATCTATCGAGTTTCTCTTACCATTATGGAACCAGTATGTTTCAGGCATTGGTCTGCCAACAACCTTTAAGTCAAATCTGGCAGTTTGCCCCTCAGAGCATTTAATTGAGGAAGGCTTCATGACGAATACAGGTTTGTAGAGTCTTTCCAGCTGAGCCTCGTCTGTGTCGTCAAGCCTGCGTGCAGGAGAACGTCCCGGAGAGCGACTGGAAGAACGTCCAGGGGAGCGGCTCAGAGAACGAGGAGATGTGGATCTGAGAAACGAGCAGTCAGGTTCATCATTGGATCCATCTTAACCAGAACTGCTTCAACTTTTCCTGCACTGGATGTTTTTGACTTAGCTAGTGTTGGAGCACATTAGGCCTCACCTGATTCTCTGCATTGCTGGCTGCGGTGTGTATCTCTGAGGTGTCACAGCTCCGGATGGCTCGATGTAGAGCTTTCCAGAGCTGACAGCGTTTCCCTTCATGTTTGCTGCAAAGGCAGTATACACGCCCTCATCCTCTGGTAGCACCACAGGCAGGCGAAGGCTGGCTCGTCCATCTTGCAGAACCTCCATCTGGTAACGGCCACCAGCCCTGATGCGCTGGCCGTCTTTGTACCAAGCAATCTGGCAAAAGAGAGATTTTATACCAATTTAACTTCTCAGTACCAGGTACTACAAAGGTTTTAAGCATTATTTAGTCCAAGTTTCTTAATATTCATAATTGATTCATGAGACTAAGGTACGTACCTTTGGCAGTGGCTGTCCACCCATCTTGCAGTGGAAAATGACGCCCATTCCCTCCATGATCCTGTAGTTTTTGACCGGTGTTTCAAAGGCCGGCTGCACTGCCTCCTGTTCTGCAATCGTCACCATCAGCTCTCCGTCCTCCGTCACCAGCTCTCTGTAGGTAATCCTCATGATACGGAGCTCGATCTCCTGGATGATCCTCTCTTCAAAGGCGGAAATGAGAAATTCCTGCAGAGAAAGTTTGTAATGTTCAGCAACAAGAACTAGAGACGATGGATTCTTCTATATAATATTGGTATGAGAACTCCGGGTGTTTAGAAAGAAAGTACCGTTTCTGAGACAAAGCTCATGGGGGTTGTCACCCTCCTCTGTTCCAGCTCGTACTGACTCACAACCACAGAGGGCTCCTGAATCACTGTCGTCGTCACTTCAGTTTTATATGTCACGTCAAACTGCTTCATATAAGCTTCATATGCCTCTGCAAACAGACGCAGAAACAATGTGAGATACCGGTCCAACAGAGCGACCCGTGATGCAATCATGTTCAAATGGTTTCGTAAATAGAAAAATGCCCTTGTGACGAGAAACAGAAGGAAACTGATACCTTCTTCCAGCAGGCTGGCGGAGGCCGAGGCTTCTCCGTGTTGATTCTTGACAAAGATAGAGTATTCTCCAGCATCATCAGCAAAGGTCATGGAGATCTCCAGTTTGCACTCTCCAGTCTCCTTCTTGTAGGCCACTTTATATCTGAGGCAAAAATACAAAACAGTTGTCATCTGATGTCATAACAGTGAGGTGTCTGCACATAGATGCATAGTTATATCCTAATGCTTGTACTATTACATATATATGCTTTACATCAAGGTAATTGTTTGGCCTGCTAGCTGTTATCTTGGTCCATCCTGACTTTAAGGTTATTTGGATAGGGGTACCAAAGAACCAAAGAGCTGTCAGGAGTGTTGATGATTGTGTTGTAAAATATGTTAAGAGAGTCATCGGGGATCTCAAGTCCCATACAGTGTTTTTTCCTGTGTGTGTTTCCTTTGACGTGGTTAATGGAGATTTCAAGAGCAAATTGTTGGAGCCTCTCTTTTCTTCTGTCCCTCTCTTACACTGATTTATACTATTGTTTATTTAGACTGCATGTATTGTATTGTATTGTATAACCTCCAGCGTATATAAGGGTTTGTAACGCATAGATCAGGGGAGTCTCTCATCATTCGGCCAGGAGCTCTCCAAGTGACGTTTTACTTGCTACGAAGTTGTTGAACTTGTTGTAATAAACTTGTTATACGACTGAGACAGTGTCTGCGGACTTTCTCTTCAAACATCTTCAACTGCATCACCACAGAATAAACTACAACAGCAAAAATATGACCTCACAACACCAGAGATGTTAGTCTGACCATTTAAGTACCCCTCGATTATCCAAAATAGACTCACTATAACCCTGAAGCTAATGGAAGTTAACGTAATTAGTCAAAAATGTAATATTCATATATTCATATAATAATAATCAGACGTGGTTGTGATTTGTACCTGTATCCGGTGGTGAGTGGCACACCGCTCTTCTTCCAGATGATGTGGGGTCTGGGGTTTCCTCCGACCTGGCATACGAAGACGACGCTCCCTCCCTCCACCAGCTTCTGAGCGTCTGGTTTCTTGATGAAGAAGGGGGCAGCCGCCTCTCCTGTCGTCACCTCCGCCACCACCATCTCTCTCTGTTCCCTCATCTCGACGGAAACGCTGACGGGAAACAACAGCTCGGTCAAACACTGCGACTGCAGAACTCACGCGTAATATCACAGCGGCTGAAGTCGGACTTTCCAAACTCACGTTTTCTCTTGAGCAAGTCCAATTTCAGTGACAGTCGTCTCCTCTCGGCTCTCGATTTCTTCTGACACTACAAGAAAGCACAAGTTGAACATTTTTCAAATCAGTTCATTTTCCACCATCCAGATATTAGTTTTATTTTATTTCTTAAAAAAACAACTTAGATCTGTGATGTACATTAACACCTCTCATCTTTCCTGAGCTACGACAAACCTGAAGTTATTTGACTGAATTGTGAAAATCAGCTGAATCACGTGTGCACAGTTTGAGTGTGCGTGTACGTGTTGCAGAGAAAGGGAATTTATTCACATAAACTGTGATGAAAACTTTTTTGATAACTTTATTTTCTGTCCATAAAAATAAAAGAAAACTGACTTCTGTCAGTTGTCCCAGCTGAAAGCAGCATATTCGTAATGTTAGCTAACGTAATGTATTCTGGGACCAAACGAATCTACGGTTGAAAAGAAGCAACATTTATAGAAAGGTTACGTTAACGCAACATTTTAAATTTAGAAAAATTTAAGTATTTTTACAACATTTTTCCATCCATAAAAATAATCCGTTATGTCAGCTAACGCTAACCGGTTTTTGGAAGGTAAACTTTGACAAATTTATGGATTAAATCTGCAAACCTGTCAGCACAAAGGTTACGTTAACGGAACATTTTAACGATAGCTTTACTGTGAGCTGCATATCTTTCGTGTCCGCGATCTTTGAGCGTTTTAGCTACTTGTCAGAAGTAAAACTCAGACAGTGAAGACACAAATCAAAACTTCACAACAAAAGAAATGAACCAAACTTTGTTTGACTTTAACAAGCAGTTTCTCTTGTTTTACGTGCCTTTATTTTGGTGAGTACAACTCTTCCTCACCTTTGACGAGCAGGTAGCACGAGGTGCTGATGGTTCCCGCCTCGCTGGTGGCGGTGCAGGTGAAGCGGCCGCTGTCTTCAGCGAACGCCTCGCGGATCACCAGCCGGGCGTATCCGCTCGTGTAGCTGATCTGGAAGTCGATGGAGTTCTCGATCTGGTAGTCCTCTCTGAACCACATGATGCCGGGAGCGGGGTGGCCGCTGATCTGACACTCCAGAGTCACGGACTCACCCTCCGTCACCGTCACGTTCTTCAGACCCTGAACCGCAAAGAAAAGAGACGCCGTCAGAACAAAGGTTTTAATGTAACTCGTTAGTAAAGTCAGGATGAAAATAATGCAGCACTGGTAACCAGCTCTGAAGGGATCAGGCCAGGGCTAGGGATGTAACGATGCACTCAACTCACGACTCGATTCGAGTCACGATTTTTTGTTCACGATACGATTTTAAAAAAAATCAAAATGAGCTACAGACAAATTATGACCAAATAAAATGATCTTTTTATTTGTAGGAAAAAAATCTTTCTTTACAGAAACTCTGTTTGTGTTCTCTTATAAAAAGTGCAGCTTGCATCTTAAACAACAGAACTCATGACAGATATCTGCTTTCTGTAGAAACAGTCTCACAGTAAACTGCTGTTAATGCTGTGATGTGCAGTTTTCCTCTCGAGGCGTAACCAAGCTCTAAATTAACTTTTCTGATCAGCAGCCGATGTGGCTGGTAAGTTTTGTACATAACAATAAAATAAAAACATTAAAACGTCAATTTCCACAGAGCACCTCGGGCAGGAGGAAGCCAGACACAGAAAAAACAAAGAGAACCCGGTGGATTTTCAAAATAAAATACCCTGTGCAAACTGCCGGTCGTAAAAACAGACAAAAGTGAAACTAACTAACTACGTAACATATTTACACATGTAGAAGCATGTTTAGAAGAACATACACCGGGAAAATGTCCAAATCTGAGCAGGTAAACAAAGTCTGGCGGGCTAAGCGCTCGCTCCTGAAACTCTCCCGGTGGGTTTGAAGTCGCGTGCAGGACGGACCAAACACGCCACGCTCACGCAACGCGGCGGGAAGCCTGTTTGACCAGTGAGAGCACGCGCTGTGTGGGTTCCCATTCAACAAGAATCATGATTCATTTCTTCTGTCAACCGATGCGAGTCGTCACATTTGTACCGATTTTTAATCGTGTCCCGATGCATCGTTACATCACTAGTCAGGGCTGCAGCTAATTAACATGATTTATTATTCTGCCGATTATCTTCTCCACTCTTTGATTGTTTGGTCTTTATAATGTCGGAAAATAACAAAATATCCCAAATTTTCAGTGAGAAAACTTAATGTGATGTTTTCAAATTGTTTGTTATGTCCAATCAGCACAGACATGTTAAGTTGTCCACTTGAGGCTGGCTCCAAAAGTGAGTCAGTCTCCATAAGTCCCCATGTTAAAAAACTGGACTCACAGCGATGAGAGTTGGCGGGACGACGGGCTCCTGAGCTCTCGTTGGCACTGCAGCCGCCTCCTGAGGAAGAAACAAGGAAACAAGTCAAACACAGAAAAACCACGAGGAGTCTGTCAGCGCTCGGAGTCTGTGAGGATGAAGGGCTGAAGCCGGTGAGGACAGATAGAAACCCTGCAGAGAGGAAGGATGGAGGTCAACAGGTCAAGTCTTCATGAGGCTGTGATTGGCTGCTGCGTTACGGTGTGAGGGGAGGGAGGCAGGTGACAGTCCACACGGGGTTAAAGTGAAGGAAGGTGACGGGGGGTCGGACCAACCTGAGGTTCCCAGTCCTCAAACTCCTCCTCACTCACTACGTAAGCTCCGCCCGGCTGTAACTCAAACTGACTCTGATATCTGACGTCTTTGAACGGCGGCGGGAGCGGCTCCGGCGTCACTCGCACCTCCACCGCCGCCGCTCTGCGAGCCGGACTGGGAGACTTGACGGGCTTGATGATCTTCCTGGCAGCGTGCGGGGATCGCAACTCTTTCTGCAGAGTGGCGATGGCAGAGCCGGCGATGGACACCTGACCGGGCCAATGAGAAGAGCGTTAACCAAAGCAAACCTCCACAGTCAGAGCTGAGGATTAGTGACGATGAGGAGGAGCGGAGTGACGTCAGGGATGAAGGCTACACTGAGGTGAAGTCTCTGTCATGGATCCCACAGAAAGTTTTTCAATGAAGGGAAAAGAAATCAAGGCCTTGAAGTTTATTTTGACATTTATTTTACTTGGTAATCAGGCTTCACTCTACTAGTTTTTATAAAGTTACCTGGATCTGTGTCCTTGAATTTAAGGAAATTTGGCCTGGAAAGTTCTTGATTTATGTTTCAGAAGCAGCTCTTTCTCATGAATTCATATTTTATTCATTCAGTTGAATGAAGCCATCTTTAATTCTAAACAGTTTTTTCTGTTTTTCGGCTTAAAAGTTTAAAAAATTCACCTAATTTTTTAATTTTATTTTTATTATAACATTTCTAAACAAAATCCAGAGCGCCTGACCTCAGTGTCTCTGATCATCTTTAAAAAACGAAGCAGAGGAGGTTAGCACAGCATGACGCACAGAGCCTGCGGACGATCGGGTCGAGCGGCAAAGAAGAAACTGAAGCTCGTATAAAAACTTTGGCGTCCCTCAGATGTAGCTGAAGGGACGATGTGACGCCTCGTGAACACTGGTCATCCAGAAAAAATTAATTTAGAGGAAAATGACGATGACCAAATTTGCTAAAACTAGAAATTTGTAGCGTGTGTAGAAGAAGAACGTGGTGAAAGTGATCGGAGTATTGTCTATCGTATTTAGACACGTCAGGGTGGAGACTCATCGCTGCCATCGCGCTCTCTGGTTTGGCTTGAAGAGCTGGAGCGACCGCGGTTACAGTGTAAGTGTCCGATCAGCCGTGATGCTGTGGAAACCTCCAGAGAGAGAGAGTGACGTCATGTTTTTAGGATGGGCGGAGTGAATCACATCACATGACCACAGTGGACGTCTGCTGTTAAGATGTGCTCGTGTGTTAAAGATGGGATGGAGGGTTTGGTGGATGACGGCGGGCCTGCAGATCTTCCTCTTACCTCGTGGCTCGCTTCGTGTTTTGGAACAGAAACTTTAGAAACTGTGAAATGTGGAACTGGGGACGGAGCGACACCAGAGTCCACGTGGGAGATTTCTGTTGTTCTCTGAATCTGGAGTGACCAACAGAGTTTTGATTGAGCGGTTAAGAAGACTCGACTCTTTTTGTCAGACATGATATCGAACATGAATTCAAACTCCTCCGACCTGTGAGACCTGGACTCTGTGCTGCTGCTCTGAGGTCACGGCTGCTGCAGCAGCTTTACCCTCAACAACAACGACATGTTTCTCTGCGGTCGGATCTCGGACCGGCTGCCTTATCTCCACCTCTACAGCCTCCTCCTCTTCGGCCGCGCCGCCCTCCCCGTGCGCGGGCAGACGGACGCGAGCGAGGTCAACGGCGGCCATCACTGTGGCCACCGCCCCGGCTTTTTTACCTCCCTCAGCCTGGAGACACAAAAAAGTAGCACACAGATCTCAGGACATCCATCACGGGAATGTCGGGACGAAGATACTGAGATACCCCAGAGACTGAAAAAATACTTTGATTAAGAAGAAGAGAAGAAGAATGTTCAACGTGAAGTCATGCAGCGTGCAACGTCTGAAGGAAACATGCAAAGAGACGATGAACTCCATCTGGAGATAATTCTTCATCTGCTCAAAACATCTCGTGCATCAAAGACAAATTGGAAGAACAGATAAATCGATAGATGTAGACGGCCCCCTGCTGACTTTAACCACAGGTTGTCATCCTGCCTCTGCTATCGGACTTCTGGCCTGCAACTTTTGGAACAATTCGAAGCGTCATTCTTCTAAAATGGTCTCACGCTTCCCCTCGACTCAGTTAACAGATTCAGGAAGTTTTGCAGTGCACTGCGCTGGAGAAGAATCTCCAGGTTCTCCTTGAAAGGTTCGTTAACATCTTCTACAGGATACGGCGGTCCTTCCTAACGCCAGTGACTCTCTTCACTATTGTTGTGGAAAGTACCTGAAAGTGCCCTGTACTGGGAGTAGGGCCTGGGATGAGTATGAAGTAATGGGAGTGGATCACCTGTCCTAGAAGTATTTAGTTACTTTAGACTGCTGAGCGATAACACCTGTAATCTCTTTGCAGGGTGTGAGGTTCTATAAAGTGGCTAAATCAAGCCGCACAAATATCAACAGCTGTGTCTGTGAGGTGGTGTCACATGAGGGGGTGGAGAAAAGATAAACGAGGTGACAGCAGTGACAGGTGGAGCAGCAGGTGGAGTGATGGCAGCAGACTGTGGCGGGTCTACCTGCTCCTCTCCGGCCTCGAGCAGCCTCCGGCTACGAGCCTGATCCACGGCCGCCACAACGGTCGCCACGGCAACGCTCTTATCGTCCTGGGAAACATGCTCGCCCTGACGCATTCACAGCACACGGACACGTCACGTTCCACTCCACAGCACTCACAGTTAGCTCACCACAGGTCTGTGCTGCACTTTAAGTTTCTCACTTTGCTGAAATGAGCCTGAATAATTTGGACATGCAGGTTCACGTTAAACACCATCCTCACCTCTCTGGTGCCGGTGACCTGCTGCTCCCAGTGCTTCTCCATGTGAAGCTGGGTGGAGCTACTCACGCTGCTCATGCTGCTCATCGTGGTGTAGCTGGCTTCAGCGTGGTAGTCTCCCTGCTTCCAGGGCGGCAGGACCTCTGCAGAGGCCGAGATCTGCAAGAAGAAGGAAGCGTGATGACGGCGGGGACAGGAAGTCATGGTATGGGGTGGAGATGGAGATGTTCTCACCTGTTTCCTGGTCATGAGGGGAGACCTGACTGGTCTGATGGGAGAGATGGACACTCTGGCGGAGGGGGAAACGGATCTGCAGAGGACAGGACAGGGTTCATACTGATCCATGAGGTCTAAGTTTTTACAGATTCTCTCAGCAGCGGTCGTACCTGACAGGTGCGGGCGTCGGGCCTTTAACGTGTCTGACGGGTGAAGGCGACTGCTGGCGTCCTCCCGTCACCTTGGAAACAAAGGATGGTGGGGACCTGGAGGTCGGCTTCGGGGGAACCCGCGGAGGAGTTTTGTGGGCCATCATCTGCTGAGCCATCATTCCTCCTTCCACCTGCATCTCCATCATGGTGGTGGTTTGGAAACTGGACTCCATCTTCTGAGCGGGACAAATGACACGACTCGTTATTGATTCGATGTGTTCAGGTTTTAACGGGAAGAAGAACGATGGAAGCTGTTTTGTAAGAGCGCCTCACCCTCTGCACTCTGGTCTGTGCACCCGCCATCTGCGACGTGGACACGATAGTCTTGGTTTTCTTGACAGGTACAGCTTCCTCACCTGCAGCAGAAACACATGCAGGTTTAGGTTTACCGTCAACGCGATGCACGTGTTAAATGCAGGGTTCCCACACCTTTTTCATGAACAAATTCAAGCACTTTTCAAGCACCTTCAAGCACCAGTTTTTCCATTTTTCCAGCACCTTTAAATAGGTAGCCTACTAGTTGTGTTTGCCATGATGGTCATGGGAAGCGCAGCGGTGCCACTGTATGGCATAATAATATGGGTCTAATTAGCATTATTTCATATGGTGGTAGATTGACTGTTTTGATTTTTAACTAATTGTGAATTGGCTTGTATTCTCAGCTTGTGAGCGGTGTATTGTGTAACTACCATAGCGCAATAACAGTGACCAACAGGTGTGGATAGTAGTCTACTGTTATTTCTCTGCAGAACACCAAGCGAGTATGATAACTGAGTTCTGCATGTAAAGGCATCGGATCAAGCGCGTAGCCGCTTAGGAAACATTTTTGTTTTCTCTTGGTTTATTGAGACAGACATCACACAAATTTCAAGCATTTTCAAGCACTTCACAAAAAATTCAAGCATTTTCACAACCTTGAAAACACTGAATTGAAATTCAAGCATTTTCAAGGAATTCAAGCACCCGTGGGAACCCTGTAAATTTGTGTCTCGGAAGCCTTACCCTGAACCAGCAGTTCAGCGGTGGAGGTAGCACGTCCGCTGCTATTGGTAGCGGTCACAGAATACGTCCCAGAATCCTCTGGGAAGGCCTCAGCGATCAGCAGGCTGTACAGGTCTCCCTCTTGCAGGATCCTGAAGTCGGCTGAGCTCTGGATCTCGGCTCCCTCTCTGTAGAACTTCACCGCGGGTGTTGGGATTCCTGTCACTCGGACGTCCAGCCTCACCTGGCTGCCCTGTCTCACTGTCGAGCTCTGCAGCCTCTGAAGGAAGTTTGGAGGCGCCGTCTCCGCTGCAGAGACGGGAAATCATTAGATGACGCGTTCACCAATAACCTGAGATGATCTAATCAAAGAATCCAGCGTGAGAGCAGTTTACGGTTCATCCCATAAAACCGAAAATCTAAATCGAGTCGTGCCCAGATTAACGTGTTTTTAACGTGAAGTTGATGGATCTTGGACTTGAAGTCGTTTCTTTATCGACAGAAATCAGGATGAGGATCAACATCATTTTATCAAAATAAAATCCAGTGTCTAAACTGTCAAATCCAAACTCCTGAATCCGAAATGTGATATAACAGGCTAATGGCGCTTCTCCACTGGCTGGTACCAGCTTGACTCGGTTCGACTCTACTCGACTCGACACGGTTTGGTTTGGGAGCTACCGTTCTCCACTACAAAATAGTTGAGGTACCAGTTGCTATGGTGACCGGAACACACACACAGGAAGTATCTGACTTTAACGCGCGCGCAGAGAGGAGAGCACTAGATGTTTATATGTTTAAGAGAAAGATGGACGAAAGTATTTTATTTCTGATTCTTGGCCTTTGGCTGTTTGCCACATTTCAACGGCAAGTGGCTTATCGAGCAAGGCTGAAAGCAGCAAGGCGGCGGACCGCAGAAAAAAGACGAAGAGTTTGGGAGGTCGTTTTATCGTGTGAGGGAGTGACTCGGAAGCGACACTTGGCAATAATGACTACGTCACCATTTAGTATCGGCTCAGCCCGTTTGGAACCTCGGCAAAGGTGGTACTAGAAATGGTACCGGGTACCAGGTACCAAGTTTTAGTAATGGAAAAGCAAAAAAGCCGAGTAGAGTCGAACCGAGTCGAGCTGGTACCAGCCAGTGGAGAAGCGCCATAAATGATTCATTTCTGTATAAGTGATGACCTTTAAGTCTATAAAGTAACAATAATCCTGCAGAGACTTCATCAAACAACAGTTTTACAACAAAGAAAGAAAATGTCATTTTATATTTTTGCTTTAAATGTTAGTTATGAATCTTAAAAGACAAACACACATTTAATATAAGAATATATGAATAAGGAGTAATGTAAAGAATTAAAAACAGACGGAGGAGGAAAAAGCATCTGGAGTCGAATCAGAAACATATAAAAGTTAAAAACAGACATTAAATTATTTTTAGGGTGGTTTTCATTATTGAATAATCTGATGATCACTTCCTCAGTCAATAGTTTAGTCAGTATAACGTGTCGGTCTAAACTGTGGCTCACTCTGTGTAATTAGCTGATGCCTGATTATTTTTAATGTTACGGGTTTTGTAACTGAAGACTCCGACATGAGATCCCGGCGGGTTCACGTTGTTAATCGCTTCATAAACTCGGGATTCCTCTTAAGGAAAGTTATGCTGCAGCAGCTGCATCTATATCGGTTTTATCACTGGATTAAGTGACAGGCCGAGCCGCTCGGGGTAAATTTAGACTCACTGACAGACAAACGCTGTTTTCAGACACGACTCTGACCTATTCAAGTGTCATGGTAACACTTTATAATACTGTAGAGTCTCTGTGTTGTATGTGTTTAGTTGACCTGGCTTGTATCAGGCCTGTGCGGCGGCCCCTCCTTCCTTCGACGGGAGGCCTCACCTGTAACCAGGAGTTCGGCGGTGCTCGTGGCTTGTCCAGCGCCGTTGGTGGCTCTGACGGAAAATCTTCCGCTGTGTGCGGCGGTCACAGCGGGGATCCTCAGAACAGCGCGGCCGTCGCTGAACGAGATCTGAGCGCCGGGCAGAGCGGCGGCGGAAAGAACCTGGCCATCACGGAACCAGCTCACCTCAGGAACTGGAGAACCTGCAGAGGACAGAACAAGCTGCTGTCAGAGAACCTGAAGGTCTTTGACTACAGAGTCAGATGGAGTTAGAGGAGACTGGAGTAAACACATCATCTAGGTGGGATTCAAACCCAGGGCAGCTACAGTGAGAGCAGATGCTCCACCAACTGATGATGGACACCCTGAACTCTCTGTAGCTGAGCGGTCCACCCTGTCCTCAGCTGGTCTCAGTTGACAGTTGTGACTTCAGGAGTTCATGCACCACATGTAACTTTGTTATGTTGCTTCGTGGTTACACTTGTTGAACCAGTCTTTGTGCTAAGCTAAGCTAAACACATCTTTAGATTACATTAGATTAGATTCAACTTTATTGTCATTACACATGTACATGTACAGGGCAACGAAATGCAGTTTAGCATCTAACCAGAAGTGCAATAGGCAGTAAAGTGCATGTGGCATAAATATTGTGGTATATAAAAAGTAAGTCTAATATTTACAGATCAGAGGCTATGTACAGGTGAGACCATATATACAGGTTAATGAGCAAGATATACATAATGATTGAGGGAGGTACTATGAACATATTATACTTGGATTTCTCTCTGTAAGTTAAAGAATCAGTGTTAGAATCAGATGGACTACAACTTTATTATCAACTTTATTTAGTGGCTCATCACTCGACAGCGTTAGTAAAACTCCGTGCATTGCGTTCAGCCTGATCCTGAAGCGTCCTTACCACTAACTTGAGCCTCGAACGTCGCGGCACTACCCTCAAGTGCCACGACGCTCTGCAGCGGCTGTGTGAATGTCGGCGCCTGTGTTGACATGTTGGTCGGCACCCTGCGGACAACGAGACAAACAAACAGTCAGAACAGAAACACAAACCAAACAAACACTTCGACTTCTCTGTTTCCACTCCATGTTCGAGACAAGATTTAATGTACAAGATTATTGAAGACTTAAACTGAAAAAAAAGGACATTTTAACATCCAACAAACAGTCGCAGACTTCTGAAAACTGACGAACATGGAGTCAGTCAGCAGAGTTATGTTAAACACATCCAGATTTAAAAGTTTTAGCATTTCACTCATGGACAGTTTGGACCAAAGGGTCAGCAGAACCACTCACTCTTCTTTGTTAAAACCAGTTGCCTACATTACCCACAATGCAAGTCAACGGCCAACAGTTGGTGTAATTCATCAGACTTCACAGAGTAAATCAAAGACAGTACAACCTTTTCTTCTCATATACTACGAAAAGTTAAACTACATCAAAGTTCTCGTGCTGCTGCTTGTTTCAACATTTCACAACATCTTTAAAATGCCTCAGTTTGATTGGCAACACTGTAAAAATCCAACGTATCAGTCGTGTCCAGGACTTATTTCCATCATTGTCCCAACTCTTCAAGAAGGACATGAGCCTCCAGAAAAACAACGACAATGATTTTCTTCTGTTCAAACACCAAAATATATTTAATTCAAACTACAAAGTGTCACACAGAGGTTCAGTTTAGTTTCCTTTAAAGTACGTACGTAACGCTTTACGGCACTAAGTCACACAGCAGCAACTATTTCACTGATTCTGGTGAAACTGGATCATATTTTATGGAGGAAATGTTTTCTGGTTTTCCCTCTGATGTCCTCCGGCTGCTCCGCCTCAACTCTCTGTGATTTACAGAGTTTATGATGGACAGTGAAGTAAACTGCTGACAGCTGTAGCTGCTGTTAGCTCATGTTAGCTCAGTCTGTTAGCTCATGTTAGCTCAGTCTGTTAGCTCAGTCTGTTAGCTGCTGTTAGCTCAGTCTGTTAGCTGCTGTTAGCTCATGTTAGCTCAGTCTGTTAGCTGCTGTTAGCTGCTGTTAGCTCATGTTAGCTCAGTCTGTTAGCTGCTGTTAGCTCAGTCTGTTAGCTGCTGTTAGCTCATGTTAGCTCAGTCTGTTAGCTGCTGTTAGCTCATGTTAGCTCAGTCTGTTAGCTCATGTTAGCTCATGTTAGCTCAGTCTGTTAGCTGCTGTTAGCTCATGTTAGCTCAGTCTGTTAGCTTCTGTTAACTCAGTCTGTTAGCTGCTGTTAGCTCATGTTAGCTCAGTCTGTTAGCTGCTGTTAGCTCATGTTAGCTTAGTCTGTTAGCTGCTGTTAGCTCATGTTAGCTCATGTTAGCTCAGTTTGTTAGCTTCTGTTAGCTCATGATAGCTCAGTCTGTTAGCTACTGTTAGCTCAGTCTGTTAGCTGCTGTTAGCTCAGTCTGTTAGCTGCTGTTAGCTCATGTTAGCTCAGTCTGTTAGCTGCTGTTAGCTCATGTTAGCTCAGTCTGTTAGCTGCTGTTAGCTCAGTCTGTTAGCTGCTGTTAGCTCATG
Organism: Collichthys lucidus; assembly: GCA_004119915.2. Taxonomy (NCBI): domain Eukaryota; kingdom Metazoa; phylum Chordata; class Actinopteri; family Sciaenidae; genus Collichthys; species Collichthys lucidus. The sequence goes on from CM014079.1 coordinate 1,682,301, forward strand.
TTAGCTCAGTCTGTTAGCCGGACTGTAAGCTCAGTGCACCTGGGGAGTGTTAGTGTTTGTACCACAGGACTTTTGGACCACCGGGGGAAAGACGAAGAAGAAGAAGAAGAAGAAGAAGAAAAGGAAGAAGAAGAAGAAGAAGAAGAAGAAGAGGAAGAAGAGGTTTACAGGGTTACGCTGAGAGGGAGCAAAGCTAGTGTCGTGCCAGAATAGGAGCTGGGACCATTAAAAGTCTCCAAACACCACAGGATGTTCTTTAAATGTGTATCATATTAATATTTACATATTTAAATTTCCAAAGACACCCAACGTGTTGAAAACATGAGAGCTGAGACCAGGTCCGGCGGGGACAGTTGACTCTGGCTGTGATGAGGCTGCAGCAGCTCAGCTCGTCAGTTTGATCCCTCTGGTTTATTTTTAGGAGCTCTGTCCCTGGAGGTGGTCCAGGCTCCACGGGGTCTGGCTGATAAACCACCAGGCTGATCCAGCACAGAGCTCACAGCAGATTAAAACACCTGTCTAACCCCGCGGGGGACCTGGACTTAGGTTTCAACTCAGTTCAGTTTCAGGTCGACTCCAACAGTTTGAGTAAGTTTAGATTTGAAGACAGTTCTTGTGTGTCCATGTTTTCACTGTTTTTTTTATAGTACAACATTATTGTGAAATTATATGGAAGATGACATTTTGTTAAAACGTGAAGCCAAAACTTCAGGATTCATTTTTTGTTTTTTTGTTTTGCACTGAAAATAACAAAAACTGATCCAGTGTTGTTTTATATTCATATTTCAGTTTTTACTAAAAACAGGTTAAGATTCAGGAAACAAAGTTAAAGCACAAACAACAAGGAGCCATAACAACGACCAATGAGGTCGAACCAGGTTTGAAAGTTAAAAACTGTTTTTGTGTCCATGTTTAATAATTCATCAATGATTTAAAGTTATTTCAGTAATAAATGGACCAGTCTTTAAGAAACATGAAAACACACAGGGTTCATTAAACACTTTAAACTTGACCTGGTTTGACCGACCCTGCTGGACCCTTCTGGCTTTGATTGGTCCAGGTTGGCTCCACTTGTCTCAGGTTGTCCCATTCCTGGCACTGTTTGTCTCGTTAAATATCCAGAAATAATGTTTCAACATTTCTTTAAAGAACTGCAGCTTTACTTTGATTCTATTGTACTGTAACTGTATGACAGTTCATCAACTTTATCTTTGTATTGAATGTAAGAAATGATACCCCTAGTTCTGGAAGCAACAATTTGTAATTGTATTTGGTAATTTCCTGCTTGGTTCTGATTGGTCCTGCTCATTTCCTGCTTGGTTCTGATTGGTCCTGCTCATTTCCTGCTTGGTTCTGATTGGTCCTGCTCATTTCCTGCTTGGTTCTGATTGGTCCTGCTCATTTCCTGCTCGGTTCTGATTGGTCCTGCTCATTTCCTGCTTGGTTCTGATTGGTCCTGCTCATTTCCTACTTGGTTCTGATTGGCCCTGCTCATTTCCTGCTTGGTTCTGATTGGTCCTGCTCATTTCCTGCTTGGATCTGATTGGTCCTGCTCATTTCCTGCTTGGCTCTGATTGTCTGAAGCCCAGCTAACAGCTAACTGCTAACAGCTGTTGACATGACGACCCGTGAGCAGGAAGTGTGAGGTGAGCAGACTCACACTCTGTTATTAAAGGTTGTAAAAACACGTGTGAACATCCTGAACCAGCTGAGTTTGTTTCTGTTTTTAATGTTTATTATCAGACAGTTTTTATATTAAAATCATTTTTAACATGTATATATTTAAAAAAAAAAGATTTTAAACATTTCAGTGTGAATTTGTTTTCAGCTTCGGAGCATCGTGTTGAGCATTTTATATTTTCAGGCCCAAACATGGAGAAAAGTCCGAGTACAAAGACTGAATGATGATCAGAACAATCTTTACTTTCAGTTCTCTAACAACACAGAAAATCATCAGGACATCAAGTTTGATTTATCATGACATCACAAGCTCATCATGATGTCAACACAACCAACGTTGCTCTTTAGTTTTCATTCACACACTGATCACTACAACTCATTTGTGCTGAGCGTTTTGGCACAAAATGAATATCTCAGATAAACCTTATAGAAACATTATTATTGATATTGATATTCATGATGATAAGGACTGGATTGTATCCTGTATATATGAACCTATTAGATGGACAGTTTAAAAGATTTTACAGGTAAATGTTTTTGCCCCAGTTTATACTGTGGAAATATAAGTTTGTGAATCTGATGTTACCCCTTGAGAAACCTTATCTCAGTCAGTTATTTACTCCCTAATGAACCCCATCAAACAAAGCTTTAATTAACATATGTCTGAACTCCTTCAAGTTAAGAACACCCTAAACAGGTTTGTCAAATATGTTACATTGATGATTAAGTTAAGAGAAACTTCATGTAGCTCTAAAATCTATTTAATTTGTTCATTAAATCTGTTTTCAGATTGAACCCCTTTAAAGTTCTTTTCATGAACGTTGATGTTGATTTGAAGTTTGTTGTTTTCAAATAAACTGAAAATTCATTTATGAGATTTTAACCCAAAAAACAACTAAACTAACACCTAAACTAACAACTAAACCAACAACTAAACTAACACCTAAACCAACAACTAAACCAACAACTAAATTAACACCTAAACCAACAACTAAACTAACACCTAAACCATCAACTAAACCACAACTAAACAACTAAACCAACAACTAAACTAACACCTAAACTAACAACTAAACCAACAACTAAACTAACACCTAAACTAACAACTAAACCAACAACTAAACCAACACCTAAACCAACAACTAAACCAACAACTAAACTAACACCTAAACCAACAACTAAACTAACACCTAAACCAACAACTAAACCAACAACTAAACTAACAACTAAACCAACAACTAAACTAACACCTAAACCAACAACTAAACTAACACCTAAACCAACAACTAAACCAACAACTAAACTAACACCTAAACTAACAACTAAACCAACAACTAAACTAACACCTAAACCAACAACTAAACTAACACCTAAACCAACAACTAAACCAACCTAAACTAACACCTAAACCAACAACTAAACTAACACCTAAACCAACAACTAAACTAACACCTAAACTAACAACTAAACCAACAACTAAACTAACACCTAAACCAACAACTAAACTAACACCTAAACCAACAACTAAACCAACAACTAAACTAACACCTAAACCAACAACTAAACCAACAACTAAACTAACACCTAAACCATCAACTAAACCAACAACTAAACTAACACCTAAACCAACAACTAAACCAACAACTAAACTAACACCTAAACCAACAACTAAACCAACACCTAAACCAGCAACTAAACCATCAACTAACCAAACCAACTAATCCAAAAACTAAATCAACAACTAAACCAACACCTAAACCAGCAACTAACTAAACCAACAACTAAACTAACACCTAAACCAACAACTAAACCAACTAAACCAACAACTAAACCAACTAAACTATCAACTAAACCAACTAAAGCAAATAAACCAACAACTAAACAAGCTAAACCAACAATTAAACAAACTTAATCATCAACTAAACCAACAACTAACTAAAGCAACTAAACCAACAACTAAAGCAACTAACCCATCAACTAAACCACCAATTAAACCAACAACTAAAGCAACTAACTCATCAACTAAACCACCAATTAAACCAACAACTAAAGCAACTAAATCATCAACTAAACCAACAACTAAACAAACTAAACCATCAACTAAACCAACTAAACCATCAACGAAACCAACAACTAAACCAACAACTAAACAAACTAAACCAATAACTAAACCAACTAAACCATCAAATAAACCAACAACTAAACAAACTAAACCAATAACTAAACCAACTAAACCATCAAATAAACCAACAACTAAACAAACTAAACCAATAACTAAACCAACTAAACCATCAAATAAACCAACAACTAAACAAACTAAACTAACAACTAAACCAAATACGTGTGATGCTTCATCAAATTCAAACAGGAGAACGTTTCAGAGATTTTAAAGTTGTTTCCTCATCCGAGTTCTTTAAGTAGAAATCAACTGTTTATAGCCTCGCTGTATGTTGACTATAAGACTTTATGTTGACTATAAGACTGTATGTTGACTATAAGACTTTATGTTGACTATAAGACTGTATGTTGACTATAAGACTGTATGTTGACTATAAGACTGTATGTTGACTATAAGACTTTATGTTGACTATAAGACTGTATGTTGACTATAAGACTGTATGTTGACTATAAGACTGTATGTTGACTATAAGACTGTATGTTGACTATAAGACTGTATGTTGACTATAAGACTTTAGGTTGACTATAAGACTGTATGTTGACTATAAGACTGTATGTTGACTATAAGACTGTATGTTGACTATAAGACTGTATGTTGACTATTAGACTTTATGTTGACTATAAGACTGTATGTTGACTATAAGACTGTATGTTGACTGTATGTTGACTATAAGACTGTACGTTGACTATAAGACTGTACGTTGACTATAAGACTGTACGTTGACTGTATGTTGACTATAAGACTGTACGTTGACTGTATGTTGACTATAAGACTGTACGTTGACTGTACGTTGACTGTACGTTGACTGTACGTTGACTGTATGTTGACTATATGTTGACTATAAGACTGTACGTTGACTGTATGTTGACTATAAGACTGTATGTTGACTGTACGTTGACTGTATGTTGACTATAAGACTGTATGTTGACTATAAGACTGTATGTTGACTGTACGTTGACTGTATGTTGACTATATGTTGACTATAAGACTGTACGTTGACTGTACGTTGACTGTACGTTGACTGTACGTTGACTGTATGTTGACTATATGTTGACTATAAGACTGTACGTTGACTGTATGTTGACTATAAGACTGTATGTTGACTGTACGTTGACTGTATGTTGACTATAAGACTGTATGTTGACTATAAGACTGTATGTTGACTGTACGTTGACTGTATGTTGACTATATGTTGACTATAAGACTGTACGTTGACTGTATGTTGACTATATGTTGACTATAAGACTGTATGTTGACTGTACGTTGACTGTATGTTGACTATAAGACTGTATGTTGACTATAAGACTATATGTTGACTATAAGACTGTATGTTGACTGTATGTTGACTATAAGACTATATGTTGACTATAAGACTATATGTTGACTATAAGACTGTACGTTGACTGTATGTTGACTGTATGTTGACTATAAGACTGTACGTTGACTGTATGTTGACTATAAGACTGTATGTTGACTGTATGTTGACTGTATGTTGACTGTATGTTGACTATAAGACTGTATGTTGACTATAAGACTGTATGTTGACTATTAGACTGTATGTTGACTGTATGTTGACTATAAGACTTTAGGTTGACTATAAGACTGTATGTTGACTATAAGACTGTATGTTGACTATTAGACTTTATGTTGACTATAAGACTGTATGTTGACTATTAGACTTTATGTTGACTATAAGACTGTATGTTGACTATAAGACTGTATGTTGACTGTATGTTGACTATAAGACTGTACGTTGACTATAAGACTGTACGTTGACTATAAGACTGTACGTTGACTGTATGTTGACTATAAGACTGTACGTTGACTGTATGTTGACTATAAGACTGTACGTTGACTGTACGTTGACTGTACGTTGACTGTACGTTGACTGTATGTTGACTATATGTTGACTATAAGACTGTACGTTGACTGTATGTTGACTGTATGTTGACTATAAGACTGTATGTTGACTGTACGTTGACTGTATGTTGACTATATGTTGACTATAAGACTGTACGTTGACTGTATGTTGACTATATGTTGACTATAAGACTGTATGTTGACTGTACGTTGACTGTATGTTGACTATAAGACTGTATGTTGACTATAAGACTATATGTTGACTATAAGACTGTATGTTGACTGTATGTTGACTATAAGACTATATGTTGACTATAAGACTATATGTTGACTATAAGACTGTACGTTGACTGTATGTTGACTGTATGTTGACTATAAGACTGTACGTTGACTGTATGTTGACTATAAGACTGTATGTTGACTGTATGTTGACTGTATGTTGACTATAAGACTGTATGTTGACTATAAGACTGTATGTTGACTATATGTTGACTGTATGTTGACTGTATGTTGACTATAAGACTGTACGTTGACTGTATGTTGACTGTATGTTGACTATAAGACTGTATGTTGACTATAAGACTGTATGTTGACTATATGTTGACTGTATGTTGACTGTATGTTGACTGTATGTTGACTGTATGTTGACTATAAGACTGTACGTTGACTGTATGTTGACTGTATGTTGACTATAAGACTGTATGTTGACTGTATGTTGACTATAAGACTGTATGTTGACTGTATGTTGACTATAAGACTGTATGTTGACTGTATGTTGACTGTATGTTGACTGTATGTTGACTATAAGACTGTACATTGACTGTATGTTGACTGTATGTTGACTATAAGACTGTATGTTGACTGTATGTTGACTATAAGACTGTATGTTGACTGTATGTTGACTATAAGACTGTATGTTGACTTTAAGACTGTATGTTGACTATAAGACTGTATGTTGACTATAAGACTGTATGTTGACTGTATGTTGACTGTATGTTGACTGTATGTTGACTATAAGACTGTACGTTGACTGTATGTTGACTGTATGTTGACTGTATGTTGACTATAAGACTGTATGTTGACTGTACGTTGACTGTACGTTGACTGTATGTTGACTATAAGACTGTATGTTGACTATAAGACTGTATGTTGACTTTATGTTGACTATAAGACTGTATGTTGCCTGTATGTTCACTGTATGTTCACAGTATGTTGCCTGTATGTTCACAGTATGTTCACAGTATGTTGCCTGTATGTTCACTGTATGTTCACAGTATGTTCACAGTATGTTGCCTGTATGTTGCCTGTATGTTCACAGTATGTTGCCTGTATGTTCACAGTATGTTGCCTGTATGTTCACTGTATGTTCACAGTATGTTCACAGTATGTTGCCTGTATGTTCACAGTATGTTGCCTGTATGTTCACAGTATGTTGCCTGTATGTTCAGAGTATGTTGACTGTATGTTGACAGTATGTTCACAGTATGTTCACAGTATGTTCAGAGTATGTTGCCTGTATGTTCACAGTATGTTCACAGTATGTTCACAGTATGTTCACAGTATGTTCAGAGTATGTTGCCTGTATGTTCACAGTATGTTCACAGTATGTTGACTGTATGTTGCCTGTATGTTCACAGTATGTTGCCTGTATGTTCACAGTATGTTGCCTGTATGTTCACAGTATGTTGCCTGTATGTTCACAGTATGTTGCCTGTATGTTCAGAGTATGTTGACTGTATGTTGACAGTATGTTGACAGTATGTTCAGAGTATGTTGCCTGTATGTTCACAGTATGTTGCCTGTATGTTCAGAGTATGTTGACTGTATGTTGACAGTATGTTCACAGTATGTTCACAGTATGTTCAGAGTATGTTCACAGTATGTTCACAGTATGTTCAGAGTATGTTCAGAGTATGTTGCCTGTATGTTCAGAGTATGTTGCCTGTATGTTCAGAGTATGTTCAGAGTATGTTCAGAGTATGTTGCCTGTATGTTCACAGTATGTTCAGAGTATGTTCAGAGTATGTTGCCTGTATGTTCACAGTATGTTGCCTGTATGTTCAGAGTATGTTCAGAGTATGTTCACAGTATGTTCAGAGTATGTTGCCTGTATGTTCACAGTATGTTGCCTGTATGTTCAGAGTATGTTCACAGTATGTTGCCTGTATGTTCAGAGTATGTTGACTGTATGTTGACAGTATGTTCACAGTATGTTGCCTGTATGTTCAGAGTATGTTCAGAGTATGTTCACAGTATGTTCAGAGTATGTTGCCTGTATGTTCACAGTATGTTGCCTGTATGTTCAGAGTATGTTGACTGTATGTTGACAGTATGTTCACAGTATGTTCACAGTATGTTCAGAGTATGTTCAGAGTATGTTGCCTGTATGTTCACAGTATGTTCACAGTATGTTCACAGTATGTTCAGAGTATGTTCAGAGTATGTTGCCTGTATGTTCACAGTATGTTCACAGTATGTTGACAGTATGTTCAGAGTATGTTGACTGTATGTTGACAGTATGTTGACAGTATGTTCACAGTATGTTCACTGTATGTTGACTGTATGTTGACAGTATGTTGCCTGTATGTTCACAGTATGTTGCCTGTATGTTCAGAGTATGTTGACTGTATGTTGACAGTATGTTCACTGTATGTTCACAGTATGTTGCCTGCATGTTTACAGTATGTTGCCTGTATGTTGACTGTTCGTTCAGAGTATGTTAACTGTATGTTCACAGTATGTTCAGAGTATGTTGCCTGTATGTTCACAGTATGTTGACTGTATGTTCACAGTATGTTCACAGTATGTTGCCTGTATGTTGATTGTACGTTCACAGTATGTTCACAGTATGTTCACAGTATATTGACTGTATGTTGACAGTATGTTCACAGTATGTTGCCTGTATGTTCATAGTATGTTGCCTGTATGTTCAGAGTATGTTGACTGTATGTTCACAGTATGTTCACAGTATGTTCACAGTATGTTCACTGTATGTTCACAGTATGTTCACAGTATGTTGCCTGTATGTTCACAGTATGTTGATTGTACGTTCAGAGTATGTTGACTGTATGTTCACAGTATGTTCAGAGTATGTTGACTGTATGTTGACTGTATGTTGACTGTATGTTCACAGTATGTTGACTGTATGTTGACTGTATGTTGACTGTATGTTCACAGTATGTTGACTGTATGTTCACAGTATGTTCACAGTATGTTGCCTGTATGTTCACAGTATATTGACTGTATGTTGACTGTATGTTCACAGTATGTTCACAGTACATTAGCAGTCTGTGGAGAAATGAATCAGGTTGGTGCAGCAGTGAAATCCGGTCTGTGTGAAGACCTGAACCCGGCACAGTCCAGATCTCGTTACAGCTAAACTTAATCTGATGACTCGACTGCATGTTAATGAGGTGACTGTAACACTGCCAGCTGCAGACCGAGTTATTAAAAAATGAATCAGACATCAGAGTACTCAAAGTACTCCACTACAAATACTTCTGACTGTACCATATTCATTAAATCTGACGTCTTCTTCTTCTCTGCAGTGTGTTTTCTTTAAATTCTTCCAAACACATGTTAACTATAATAACAATATCACAAACACGTTCATCAGTGTGTTCATTTTATTGTACTTCATTCAAACCATCAGAATATTCACATTCAAACCTCGTGTCGTCTGTTTTTAATCACAGCATCCACTCAGACGTTCACACAGATTTCCTCAGCAGCTTCAGAATCAAATCAAATCTGCAGGATGAAACTTTGTTCTGACTTTAAAAACTAAAAATAATGAACTTTAACGACAGACACGCCAACAGCTGTTCACGCCCCTCCAAAATAAAAGCCTCAATGATGAGTCCTGCTGTCAGTCAGACCTTCCTCCCCCAGAGGCCTGTGTAATGTCATGAGGGGGGAGGTTATCTAACACAGGACCCCAACCTCTAAAATAACACCAACCCCTCCCCACACCTTTGATTTGATTGACAGCCACCATGTGGCACATAGCTGGAGGAGCAACTGATAGCCCTGCTGCTGATTCCCTTAAAAGCCATCAGCCGCCCAGCTGAGAGTCCAGTCTGATGCTATCAGGGGCTATTCTGGGACGTCCCATTATAACCTTCAACATGGAAAAGCAGCAAAAAGCTTCAATATGTCAGCATCACTCTCTGAAAAGTGACCACAAACATGAGTGGAGTGTGGCAGGAAGGGTTAGAGGACAAACGTCTGGGTGTTAAAGTGTGAATCCATCAGGCAGCTGCCGCTCGTCAATCACACAACTTTAAAAAGACACTTACTTGTCTGCACAAGGATGCCCGGGGATGCCCGGAGGGCTGACTTCAGAAAATCAAAAATCTCTTTATCCAGAAAATTTAGTCAGAAAATCCGAAAGGAGAACAAGCTGAGCCTCGAAAGGAACCCCACAGAAAAAAACAAAACTACAGGCCGTCAGCGCCGTGTAGTTTTGTTTTTCCTCCTGACAGCAGTCCCTCCAGCCGAGGCGTCCAGGCCGGGAACGCTGATCTGCTCAGAGGAGCCAGCAGGGCAGCGGGGGGCTTTATACCTCTGTGACATCACGCAGGACCGGGCGTGCCATTGGTCAGCCCCCCGGCTCGGTTCTCTCTGCAGGGAATCATGGGAGGACAGGGAGCCATTTTATGCGACTGGTCACACCTGTCAGTCAGAGACAGACAGACTTACTCCAAAGTTGGAAGAAATAAAATGTCCAAACACAATTCATAAAATTATGGATGAAGCTATTTTTACTCTCAGTCAGAAACTTCAATCTGTGGAACTTTAATTTGTTTTTTAAGAAAACTGACAAAAAAAACAGAAACGTGTAAACTCAAAAGTTAGACCAGAAATCTGAGAGCTACAACCTAACGTTCATCACAACGAGCTACGACCTAACGTTCATCACAACGAGCTACGACCTAACGTTCATCACAACGAGCTACGACCTAACGTTCATCACAACGAGCTACGACCTAACGTTCATCACAACGAGCTACGACCTAACGTTCATCACAACGAGCTACGACCTAACGTTCATCACAACGAGCTACGACCTAACGTTCATCACAACGAGCTACGACCTAACGTTCATCACAACGAGCTACGACCTAACGTTCATCACAACGAGCTACGACCTAACGTTCATCACAACGAGCTACGACCTAACGTTCATCACAACGAGCTACGACCTAACGTTCATCACAACGAGCTACGACCTAACGTTCATCACAACGAGCTACGACCTAACGTTCATCACAACGAGCTACGACCTAACGTTCATCACAACGAGCTACGACCTAACGTTCATCACAACGACGAGCTACGACCTAACGTTCATCACAACGAGCTACGACCTAACGTTCATCACAACGAGCTACGACCTAACGTTCAACACAACGAGCTACGACCTAACGTTCAACACAACGAGCTACGACCTAACGTTCATCACAACGAGCTACGACCTAACGTTCATCACAACGAGCTACGACCTAACGTTCATCACAACGAGCTACGACCTAACGTTCATCACAACGAGCTACGACCTAACGTTCATCACAACGAGCTACGACCTAACGTTCAACACAACGAGCTACGACCTAACGTTCATCACAACGAGCTACGACCTAACGTTCATCACAACGAGCTACGACCTAACGTTCATCACAACGAGCTACGACCTAACGTTCATCACAACGAGCTACGACCTAACGTTCATCACAACGAGCTACGACCTAACGTTCATCACAACGAGCTACGACCTAACGTTCATCACAACGAGCTACGACCTAACGTTCATCACAACGAGCTACGACCTAACGTTCATCACAACGAGCTACGACCTAACGTTCATCACAACGAGCTACGACCTAACGTTCATCACAACGAGCTACGACCTAACGTTCATCACAACGAGCTACGACCTAACGTTCACACAACGAGCTACTACGACCTAACGTTCATCACAACGAGCTACGACCTAACGTTCATCACAACGAGCTACGACCTAACGTTCATCACAACGAGCTCGACCTAACGTTCATCACAACGAGCTACGACCTAACGTTCATCACAACGAGCTACGACCAACGTTCATCACAACGAGCTACGACCTAACGTTCATCACAACGAGCTACGACCTAACGTTCATCACAACGAGCTACGACCTAACGTTCATCACAACGAGCTACGACCTAACGTTCATCACACAACGTGCTACGACCTAACGTTCATCACAACGAGCTACGACCTAACGTTCATCACAACGAGCTACGACCTAACGTTCATCACAACGAGCTACGACCTAACGTTCATCACAACGAGCTACGACCTAACGTTCATCACAACGAGCTACGACCTAACGTTCATCACAACGAGCTACGACCTAACGTTCATCACAACGAGCTACGACCTAACGTTCATCACAACGAGCTACGACCCAACGTTCATCACAACGAGCTACGACCCAACGTTCAACACAACGAGCTACGACCCAACGTTCATCACAACGAGCTACGACCTAACGTTCATCACAACGAGCTACGACCTAACGTTCATCACAACGAGCTACGACCTAACGTTCATCACAACGAGCTACGACCTAACGTTCAACACAACGAGCTACGACCTAACGTTCATCACAACGAGCTACGACCTAACGTTCATCACAACGAGCTACGACCTAACGTTCATCACAACGAGCTACGACCTAACGTTCATCACAACGAGCTACGACCTAACGTTCATCACAACGAGCTACGACCTAACGTTCATCACAACGAGCTACGACCTAACGTTCATCACAACGAGCTACGACCTAACGTTCATCACGAGCCATCCTCGGAGCCACACCAACAACATTAGTGTTTACGTGCAGCCGGGTATGAATTCTGGTCTCTAGCAGAAGGAGAACATCCGGCCGTCAGTTCGTGACCTCAAGGTTAAACTCTCTTGGGTTTCTCCATTAGTGGATAATGGCTCTCATCATGGTTTAGAGGTAGCTCTGTAACTCTTTCCAGACAGTTGTCACTGATTTTGTTAAACTGTTTCAGATCTCAGCCTGCTGCACTTCACTCAAACAGGTTCTATTGAAGTGATTTCTGGGTGTGGACAGTGTAACTGAGTTTCATCACAGTTACTTTATGATTTAACAAAGGGGGCAATTACTTTTTACACAGGGCCACTGCATTTTATATTTACTCGGGTTATCTTTGTTTAATATTTAAATTTGTTTGATGATCTGAAACATTTAAGTGTGATAAAAAAAAGTAAGAAATCAGGAAGGGGACAAACACTTTTTCACACAACTGTATATTAAATTCTGTGATTAACAGTTTATGGTCTTTTATGTTGTAACTCTTAAACATTAGAGGTTAAAACTCTTTCATATGTTTTCATTTGTTAATTTAACCAGTTAACTTAATTTAAGGGGGACTTGTAACAGTGACGGTTTTAAGGAAGCAAAGTTTAATTTAGTGTTTCTTAGTGGCAATGTGAAAAAAATGGACCATATATTTTCTTAATGTTACCACACATGTTGTCATGCAGAGTAAATATGAATAAAATGTAAAACTTCATATTTAATTCAACTTATCAGGTGTTAAACCATCAATGCAGCAACGGTCAACAAGCAACGAAAAGTTGTACAACACGTCAACCCCTCAAACTCATTGAGAAGGCAACAAATCTCACTAATTAACTTTCTCTGTTAATTAAACCATTCCAGGGGGATCAGTAAAGTCTAGCTTCAGGACAGACCAGGATCAGGACCAGGACCAGGATCAGGATAAGGACCAGGATCAGGATAAGGACCAGGATCAGGATCAGGACCAGGATCAGGACCAGGATCAGGACCAGGACCAGGATCAGGATAAGGACCAGGATCAGGATCAGGATCAGGACCAGTATCAGCTGGTTCCATTTCCTGTTTCCCCGTGTCATAACCCCGGATCAGCCAATCAGAGCTCAGTTTGGGGAGCTGTCCCTGTCAATCAAAGCGACCAATCAGCACTACAAGTAATTTCCGAGTCCTCTATGAATTATTTGTTTGTGTGCGGCCGATACTTGAAGTGAAGCTGATGAAACTGTTGATGTGAATGTACGCAGACTTTAAAGACAGATGAAATATTTCAGCTTTAATAAAAACACAGCGGCTCGTTTTCTGAGTGACTTCTTTATTTTTTTACAGACAAAAATCAAAACAAGACACGATCAGACCACCTTAAACTTAAACCACCTTAAAGAAACACTGTGAAATCACTTTTATAATCACCTGCTGTTATCGATGATTTTCAGAATAAAAGCATTAGAGGAGTCTAAGGCTAATATTGAAGCCCATTTCTGCCAGTTTCACTTTTTAGGCTGAAAGTGTCATCTGACCATCTGATCTCAAAATTATGAGATCATGATTTTTGATATGATTCATAATTTACTACGTGTACTTGTACAAACATATAAATGTGTCAAAACTTTCAGCTGTCAGTCAAATGATTTATTATGTAAATCACAGTAACAACATGATGTTTTTATTCTCATTGTTCTGTCTGTGTTTGTTTCTGCATCAATTATAATAATTAAATAATAATTTAACTTTCTTAAAATCTTAAAATTGTTTGTTATGAGTTTAATTTTCTTATTTTGTTCACACAAAGTTTAAATTGCATCTATCATCTGTTATTAAAATGTTGTCATCCTCAAACTTTCCGTTAGCTTCCGTTTACGGACACGTAGAGAAGTTTAAAGTTCATATAACAAACACAGATTTCTCTCTAATCCATCACGTGCGTCGTTTATATTTTTAATACACTCAGAATATTTCAAACTAAACGTGAATACAACGTGTGTGTCCTCGTCCGAACACCAGCGCTCCCTCACTGGGGTCTGGACCCAAAGGTTGAGAAACTCTGGATGGACAGAGTGTGTGTGTGTGTGTGTGTGTGTGTGTGTGTGTGCGTGCGCGGGTGCGTGTGTGCGCGCGTGCGTGTGTGCGTGCGTGTGCTTGCAGTGTGCTTGGAGTGTGTGTGTGTGTGTGTGTGTGCGTGTGTGTGTGAGTGTGTGTGTGTGTGTGTGTGTGCGTGTGTGAGTGTGTGTGTGTGTGTGAGTGTGTGTGTGAGTGTGTGTGCGTGTGTGTGTGCGCGTGTGCGTGCGTATGTGTGTGCGCGTGTGCTTAGAGTGTGTGTGCGCGTGTGTGTGTACGTGTGTGTGTGTGCGCGTGTGCTTGGAGTGTGTGCGTGTGTGTGTGCGTGTGTGTGTGTGTGTGCACGCGTGTGTGTGTGCGTGTGTGTGTGTGTGTTATATTCTAATTCAGACATCTGCATGTTTCATGTTTTGTTTATTTTATTTTCCATGGAAACCGTGTGCAGAGTTTTTATTTGTCAGTAACATTACAGTTTATCAGTCTGTGGTCATGTGACGTCATGTGACGTCCTTTACCTGTGTTGTCACGGACACGTAATGAGTTGTTCAGGTGTCATGTTTCTTAAAGGGACAGCGCAGGGAGCTGATGATGTGTTTGTTTTGGAACGCTACAGGAACACTAGCTCACTGTTCAGTATGGGAAGGTTGTCACAGTGGAACCACAGGAGAAAAGTTTGGACCCTGACCTCACAGGTTCTGATCAGGTCAAGAGTAATCAGAGTACTATCAGGTAGAGCAGCCACAGCAGAACACACAGTGTCCCAAACCAGGTGTGCCAGTCCGCACTGATGATGTCAAACACTTCGGCCACCAGCCACTTGTCGCCGCTGCCGCTGCCGCTGCCGCTGCCGCTGCAGCCGTTACCGGCCACCGGTCGCTCATCGTGGTGGCTCACGGCCGCAGTTTCTGAGTCCGACGCCTCCGGGACAAACAGGAAGTGTTTCCTGTCCTGGCCGGTCAGCCCTCGGCTCGGGCCGGCGGCTGACACCTCTTCATGGTTAAACCTGAAGCGACCATGATGACAGCAGGTCAGACAGCGCACACACATAACGGGCCGCCCCGATGCACAATCTGTTTCAGTTACAGGATCCTCGACGGCGTCACCAGACAGACAACGAGTGTGTGTGTGTCGGCTTCACCACGTTCACTAACAAACTTATGAGTCATTAATCAATGAACAACATTTAAACCTGGAAACCTGCAGCGTCACACGGTGCGTCCGGTGTGTGGATCACGCAGCTCGTTATACTTAACGAACGTTGTATCGACCCGTTAGCTTGGTTTTCACATGCAGGCTGCACAGACAAAAGACTAATTATGTTCGTTAACAAGCTGACATCAGTTAGTACTTCTTGTAGAAAAACATGGTTATTCAGCTTGTTAGCATTTGAAACATGTTTAATTTGTGCATATTAATTACCGACACTTCATTAACTTATGAAAAGCTGCAGGGAGAAAGAAAGAAGAAACCTTTCCAGCTGAACTAAGTCTAGTGTTACTGTGTGGATGAGACAACGTGCCTTACACCTGCATTAGCATGGGTCACTAGGTGGTAGGGATGTAACGATACATCTCGACTCGCATCGGTTCACAGAAAAAATGAATCACGATTCTTGGCGAATGCGAGAGAAGTAGGATATGTTGTTTTTCGTCTTTTTTTGCGCAGTAGTGGTAATCGGCGTCAGGCCTGACTGTACCGTAAATGACACCATAACACAGACAAACCCCGTGAATTCAGGGCGGTGTTGCAATTTTAACCAATCACCGCAACTTCTGCGCAACTTCCGCGCAGTCTGCACGGGGGACTGAACTCGGGTCAGGGACGGCTGCACGGTGCGGGAGGATCCGCGGCGGTGCGCCTCGACCGGCTCTGTGTTTACAGCGCCTGGACCTCGCCGAGTTATCATCTTAATTGTTTTTGTTTTCAGTTAGCTCATACTTCAAGCTGATGGTCAGATCAGCTGCTTGCTGGCAGCCCTAATAAGAACACAAACTGTTTGAGAGTTTCTGTAAAGAGAGATTTTTTTTCCTACAAATACAAATAATTTTATTTGGTCAGAATTTGTCTGTAGCTCATTTTGTTTAAAAAAAAATCGTATCGTGAACAAAAAATCGTGACTCGAATCGAGTCGTGAGTTGAGTGTATCGTTACATCCCTACTAGGTGGTGATCAACAAACGAGGTCCCGTAAACAAATTGTCTGTCTTTAATTTTATTATGATCCAGATTGAAACACAGTCCAGCTACAGGCCAGATGTTAACGCAGGTGTGAAAGGTGCCTCGAGGTGAGCCGTGTAGTTAATGCTCTCATAAAGCTGGTGTGTTATTGTGGAGCTGGTTATACGCTACCCACCAGGTGAGCCTGGGCTCTGGGTGATCCGTCACCGCCACCTCCAGCGTCACTGGAGAGCCCTCCATGACGGTAGCTCTAGACAGGGGCCTGGTGAAGCAGGGAGGGCCAGGTTTAGAGGCTTTTCCCTGGGGAAGAGACTCTGCCTGGGCAGGTGGAGCAGGAAAGGGGGGGCCTTGGATCTGAGGAGTAAGCCTGATCTCTTCACGGATGGCCATGGGTTGACAAATGTTTGGGTCTTGGTCTGGAGTTAGTAGATGAGATGTAGAGGAAAGAAGGGTGACATGCAGATTAGCCTGCGGAGCCAAAGCTTGGGTCTGTGATTGTGGCTGAGAGGGAGCAGTGGGCTTGGCGGGGTGCTGGGGGTCATGCCAGGGTCATGCACACACTGCTGGGTACTGCAGGTGGAGGTCAAGGACTCGTCGAGGGAGTAGGCTGTCTGGTGGCTCTGCTTGCTGCTGAGTCTATCACTACTGGAGCTGTTTGGCTCTGGAGGAATGGGGGCAGGTGGACCTGCGTTACCCCGGGGTCGTGACCTGAGATTTCTACTGCTGACACTGATGCTGAGACTCTTTGTGGCTGTGGATGGGCGGCTGCAGTCTTTGCTGGTTTGGGAGGAAGCTGCATCCAGATCGAGGCCGCTCCTGGAATCTGGGCAAGACCGTAGAGGATTGCTGTCTTTGGTGATGGCTGTGCTGGTTTGTGGGCAAGTTGCACAGGATTTGAGGAACCCGGGTTCTTGGGTCCTGTCTTTGTCTTTTCTGACCTTGGAGACTGGATCTAGCTGTGGCCGGGTCTCAGTCTGGGGTAACAAACTTTCTTGGGTTGAACTAAGGCTGCTGCTAGCTGAGGAAGAGGGCGACTGAAGGTGAATGGTCTGCTGGGTAACTGGACAGTTACTTTCAGGTTTGGAGACTAAAGATGTTTCTCTGCTAGTCTGGGAGGAGTTCAAGTCGTGATTGAGGCCACTCTCCGAGTCAGGCAGGGACTGTGGAAAACAGTCAGTGTTGCTTTTGGGGGACGTTGTTTCTTGTTGAGGGGTCTTGTCCTTGTGGAGATCAGGGTCTCGACCATTAAAGGGCTGGAGGACTGAGGGGCTGATGGGATCAACATTATTGCTGGTCCTACCCTGTGTACGGATCCTGCTCTGCTCCTTCAGTGAGGACTCAGACTGTGAGGGGCTCCTCTCCTCAGGGACTTTGTTGTCAGACGGTGAGTTCAGTTCAGGGGACGGGTCAGCACTTTGGCGGATGTTGGCCGGACTTGTCTCGGTCGCCCTCAGGATGCCGATGCCGGTGACTTGGTGGCTTGGAGCAGGAACTGTCAACGGACTCTGGACAAACAAACTAGACCCTGATCTGAACCTGTAACACACAAAACAGGAACAAACTCTTCAGTCTGGGTGGATTCTGTCGCACTGTGGAGTGAATGTCCTCACAGTTATTTTCTTGTCTCCACTAGCGTTCGAATAAATAGACATAGACGGATATATCTGATTGTCCTACACACCTAGACCTGTAAACATAGGGCTGGTTATCGACTCTCAGTATGTTGTGAGTACTAACCACAACCGTCTCAGGAAACATGATCCCGACACTTGAGACACAGGAGCCTAACAGCCTGCACTCTTCTGGTGTTGAAGTCTACGGCTGGTCCTAAACCCCATCCAGAACTTTTAGGGATGAACTAGAACACTGGAGCTGCAAACCGGGCCGTGTTACCCAACATCAGTGGTAATGTTCGTGTGGCTGAATGGGAGCAAATCAGGTAACCGGGTGCAAAGATTAGTGTCACATTACGTCACAACCTCATGTTCAAATGTTCAACTTAGTGAAGTCATTGAAATCTCCATAACACACCAATGAATATTTGTTGTTCTCGTGTTGGCAGCACACACAGTGACTGACGGCTACATCGTTTCCACAGCAACCCATGCGGTGAAACACACACGCCTGTCCAAACACGGACCTGGTGCTGCTGTGATGGCCGGTGGGAGGAGTTGGGCAGCTCTCCGTTTGGCTGGACTCTCTCTGTTGTCGGACCGCGCCAGAACCCGTTCCACTGTGGTCTGACTGGGCCCGGTACTGGTGGCTGTGCTGGCTGACGTGGACGCTGTGGGAACTGAAACAGAAACCCTCCTCCACGTCAGACTGGACCATGAAGGACTCCGGCGTCTCCGCCAGCGGCGGCAGTGAAATGTCGTCAGGCGACACGCACTCGTACTCGTCGTTGGAGAGAGAGTCCTCCGTCATCACTTCCTGTTCCACCTCAGACAGGCCTCCGGCTGATGCATCCTGGGTAAAAAGGTGGGGTCATTAAAGCTCTCACCTGTGGAGTTTTACTTTTGACAGTGTCACCAGGTGTAACAAGAACATCCAGCGGTGCATCATCTGATAATGAACCTGGAGCGTCTCCGTCCTCTGAAACTCGCGCTGGATGTCAGAGAACAGCGGGCCAATCACAGAGGGATGGGGCGTGGCCTCTGGCTCAGTGGCAGCGGCAGGCTGTGATTGGCTGTTTATGGCGTGGATCCGTCGGTTGGCCTCCGCAGGGGAGCAGGAGAGGCTGAAGGTGTGTGTGCAGCTGTATGAGGACAGCTGCTGTCTGCCAGAGGAGAGAGGACAAGATGAACCAACATTAGATCATTCTTCACTGTCACATTTCCTCTCATGGGATTAAAATCAGACGGTTCGTCCTCTGGGGGGCAGGAACCTCCTCGTACCTGTCCACCTGTCTGTCTGTCTTTTGTAACGGAGGCTTCCTATTGGCTGCACTCTGCCTCTTCACGGGAACCTCCTTCCCATCATGCTCGGTCAGTTCGGGGGTGTGTCCTGTTTCCTTCGGCTCGTACTGGAAGCACAGACGAGTCTGATGAGATAAACTCTGTCACGTGTGTTTTCATGCGTGCGTGTACAGCACGTGTCACGTTTACCATGTCCGCCGCCTCCTGGGAGCTGCGGTTATCCGTCGCCTCTTTCTTCTTCATCTTTCTGTTTTCCTTCGACTTCTTCTCGTCGTCTTCGTCTTTGTCTTCGGCCTCGTTCTCGCTCCTTCTCTCCGTCTCTCCTTCCACTTTTTTCTCTCCGTGGTTCTGAAACGCCACAGTGACATCAGAGCAGGTGGATGAAGTCATTAGTCTGCAGATCGTGTGGATGATGGATGAGGACGGGTGACGGTGTTACCTTCAGTCTGGCCTCTAACTTCATCAGCCCGTCACTCAGCTCTCTGATGGACTCCACCATCTCTGAGTGTTTGCTGACCGTCTTCTCGATGTACCTCCGCCCCTCCTCCACCCCTGAAACACACACACACACACACGGATCATATATAATCATCAGGTTAGTTCAGAGATTAGCGTTTAATTTGAAAATATGGGGCAGAGGCAGAGACGTGTGAGCTGTGTGTGGTGTTACCGTGCAGTCTGACGGCCAGCTCAGCGATCTGACTGATCCTCTCCTCCTGCTGAGGAACCGTCGGCCACACGAACTTCTCAAACTGTCGGTGGAGAACGGAGACGGCTTCTGTGCTGCGACACTCGGAGGAAAACCTCCCGACGCGAGCGATGGTCGCGCTGGCCTCCTCGCACCAGAACTGATACTGGTGACAGAAAAACAACACGTGAGCGTGACGCTCGCATCACGAGCGACGAACACGCTGAACCTGCATCACCTCCTCCATGGCCTGCTGCAGCCTGCGGGTCATCTCCAGGGTTTTTTGGTGTTCGCTGACACTTCGTTCGAAATCTCCCGTCTGTCTCTGCAGCTCGTTCACGGCGTCCTCAACCTCCCGGGCCACGCCCCCGTCCTTGACCTCTGACCCCAGCCGGGCCGTCACGCCCTGCAGACGTTTCCTGAGCACCTGTCCGTGCAGACAGACGCACATGTAACATGCACAAACACACTGATCCACCTTCTTCTTCTACTGTGGACAAAACATCCATGTCCAGCTGCTGATCACCTTCACAGACCTCCACTCCCACAGATACCTTGTTGTAGGTGGAATCGAGGTCTCCACCTGGGAGGCTCGGGTCAGGAGCTGGACTCACCTGCAGCTTCTCCTTGTACATCTCCACCTGCTGCAGCTGGTTCCTGACGGCCTTCGTGTTCCTGGTTCTGTCGTTTCTCTTCAGGTAGTTAAACTTCAGGTTGCTGAAGCGTTTCTTCAGCTCCTTAAAGGAGTCACGGAGCTGCCAAATGAAGCATCGGAAAATCAGTCGGGCTTTTATTTTGACAGAAAGACAAAAAGAACGGCTAATCATGAGGCCCCATAATGAGGTCTAAGGTCGGCCACTGAAAACAAACCCATTTAATAATGAAGCTTAGTGAACCTGAGAAGACCTCCTATAGTCCGACCAAGACCCTGCAGGCAGCTTCAGACCAGTGGTTTGGTTTCCTGGTGGATTTACAGACTGGAGGAAAATCTGGCTTGGGTGACCTACTACTGTCCACACCTGAGTACAACTCTACTTTATTTTGAAAATACCGGGTTGAAATACAGACCAACAGGGAACGTCACAGTACCGATTCAGGTTCAGAGGTTCTGTCTCTGTGTTCACTGTTAGACTGGACACTGCCGGTTCAGAGGTTCTGTCTCTGTGTTCACTGTTAGACTGGACACTGCCGGTTCAGAGGTTCTGTCGCCGTGTTCACTGTTAGACTGGACACTGCTGGTTCAGAGGTTCTGTTACTGTGTTCGCTGTTAGACTGGACACTGCCGGTTCAGAGGTTCTGTCGCCGTGTTCACTGTTAGACTGGACACTGCTGGTTCAGAGGTTCTGTCTCTGTGTTCACTGTTAGACTGGACACTGCTGGTTCAGAGGTTCTGTTACTGTGTTCACTGTTAGACTGGACACTGCTGGTTCAGAGGTTCTGTCTCTGTGTTCACTGTTAGACTGGACACTGCTGGTTCAGAGGTTCTGTCTCTGTGTTCACTGTTAGACTGGACTCTGCTGGTTCAGAGGTTCTGTCGCCGTGTTCACTGTTAGACTGGACACTGCCGGTTCAGAGGTTCTGTCACTGTGTTCACTGTTAGACTGGACACTGCTGGTTCAGAGGTTCTGTCTCCGTGTTCACTGTTAGACTGGACACTGCCGGTTCAGAATGAAAAACATCAACCTGCTGGTGGCGCTAAATTCAGGGAATCACCAAAGTTTTCACCAAACATTAAAGGATTCAGTCTCTGGGGACCGTGCATGTCTGTAGAAGATTTCATGGCAAATCATCAGATAGTTGTTGAGATGTTTCAGACCTTGCTCTCACGCTGCTGCAGTAGCATGGCTCAAAACTGTTCACATCATATTTTTTTGTATCTTTGGCCACAGCTTCTCGATCTGCGCTCAGCTCGGTGCTGATGTAACTGCATGTAGACAGAGTTTTGATAAGATTATTTTTAGAGCTGGAGACATTTCTGCCTCTGACGGGAGGAACGCCGGTATCAGGTGGCTCGTCTGTTAGCTGAGGACAGCTGAGGCGGAGACAGCGGAGTCTGTTCACTGAACAGATGAAGAAGCTGAAACCAGAGGCTGAGGTTGGACTGGGTTTGGTGGAGGTTGAGCAAAGGTTGTTGGTTCAAACGTCATCTGGGGAAACCCTTGATTGAGCAAGGAGTGCTGAAATAATAAAGGTTACATGGAAGATCATCCATAACCAGCTAACTAGCACGAGGTACTGTAACGAGTTTAGTGCCTTAAAATAACACTGAGAACCACGAGGTACCATAAAGTATGATGACCCGGTGTCCTGACCATCTCTCAGGGTTCAGCTGGTGATCCTCCGGGGATCCTTAATGAGAAGCAAAAATACTCTGAACCAACCAGTGAACAAAAATAGAACCAGTCCTCAGCAACAGGTCACAGTTTAAAAAATCACCTCGTCATCTTCCAGCAACAAATGGATGCATCTTCCCCTCGAGTGATTCAGTGGTGTGGACACAAACACGTCCAATGGGTCACGGTCATTCTGCCTCTCAGCCCTCTGCTGCTGGTTTCCTATTACGACTTCAGAACGGTGACAGTTAAGCCGTCCTCTCCACTAACACCTTCAGCAAAGTTCAAGCAGCAGTGCTGTAAGTGCACAACGCCGTCACACAGAGTCCTGAAGGCGCTGAGCTACGAGGCGGTGAAGTGAGAGACCTCGCTCCGGACCGAGTAACCTGAGCGTTTTTCCAAAGGGTTCGAGTGCAAACAAATCATAGCTGTGAAATCTTTACATTTTAATAATGGGTAATGTGAACGAAGCCCGGTCAAGTCTGAAAGTCAACAAGTGCAGGGAGGTCTAGAAGGTTTGGATCATTTCACCGTAAGAAGGCTGAGGCGTCCGTCAGAGGACTGAGCGTTGATACTGCGGACAACGAATGACACAAGCTGCGTCTTCTGAATCCAGAGACAAAGCAAAGGCTCTGTCAGGACCTGCCACGACGAACTCGGCCTCCACAAAGTGACACAGCTTCAGTACTTTGTGTGTTTCCTGGTTTACCTGATAATAAACCATCATGAATCTGATTCTGAGCCTTCAGCGCAGAGATGGCACAAATCAAGTGACATTTGAAAAGCTAGCAGTAATCTCTGTTCACATGTATCAAGTGTTTCATGAACCCCTGTGAAAAGACGACCACAAGGCAACGACCAGATACAAGTTAAAAGTTCTTCTTCTCTGTCACTGTCCATCAGATGAACAGTGTTGGTATGAATCTGCATCTTGTCACTGTTTAAATTTAGCCCTGATACAAACAAAACACAGAACTGCTGATCTGAACTTTGCTCCATAGCGCCACCCGTGGTCAGTCGACTCCACAGGGGACCTTTAAATAGTTCCTCCGGTCGGGGATGCGGAGCCTTGAAGGACATTGTGAATTATTTCTATTTCATCCGAATTTGTAAAAACAGACCTAAGTCGGTCGATGCACGTGACTCCAGGAAACGGCCTCCAGCTGCTCCTGCAGGTTTCAGTGCACTGATGACACGCAGCACCAGGTGCATGATGGGAAATACCCGTTGGCTGACTCTGCCTGTATTTCTGACCTGACCCCCCTTCTCTCTCTCTCTCTCTCTCGTGGTCTATGTCTCTCGCCCTCCCTCCCTCCCTCCCTCCCTCCCTCGTCATTCCTCTAACAGCTGCTGCAGATTGAACCACTAACACCAGCGACACCGGTTCAACTGGAGAAAGTTAAACCATCAGGTCAAAGTAGAGAAACACAAACACAGAATCAAACTGCATCAACCAAACATTTCATGTAATGAGCTGCCGCCATTGTGGACTGAGGCGGGCTGATTGACGCCTGGTTGCTTAAACAAGCAACCCACCTGTCAATCAAAGCGTCCACGCTCTTAATCCTGCATAACTTTAAGCCTTAATATAATGTGAACAGGTGAGTTGTATATAAATTCACCCTCAGTACAGTTGTCATGAACGGGGAAATTAGCTACAGAGACCAAAACTGTTTTTTGTACCAGGCTGTAAACATGTTTATTTCTGCTGTGAAGTTGGACATTTGGGCATGGGGACATGGAGGCTAACTTACTTCTGGAGCCAGCCTCAAGTGGACGTTAGAGGAACTGCAGTTTTTGGCACTTATAAATGCCGTTCATTTGCTACAGAGGGTGCTGCTTGGTTGTTAGCTTGTTTTAGCTCATTGTTATTTCGTTGTTAGCTTGTTGTTAGCCTGTTTTAGCTTGTTGTTAGCTTGTTTTAGCTCGTTGTTAGCTTGTTTTAGCTCGTTGTTAGCCTGTTTTAGCTCATTGTTAGCCTGTTTTTAGCTTGTTGTTAGCTTGATTTAGCTCGTTGTTAGCTTGTTTTAGCTTGTTGTTAGCTTGATTTAGCTCATTGTTAGCTTGTTTTAGCTCGTTGTTAACCTGTTTTAGCTCGTTGTTAGCTTATTTTAGCTTGTTGTTAGCTCATTTTTATCTTAATTTAGCTCGTTGTTAGCTTGTTTTAGCTTGTTGTTAGCTTGTTTTAGCTCGTTGTTAGCTTGTTTTGGCTCGTTGTTAGCCTGTTTTAGCTCGTTGTTAGCTTATTTTAGCTTGTTGTTAGCTCATTTTTATCTTAATTTAGCTCGTTGTTAGCTTGTTGTTAGCTTGTTTTAGCTCGTTGTTAGCTTGATTTAGCTCGTTGTTAGCTTGTTTTAGCTCGTTGTTAGCTTGTTTTAGCTTGTTGTTAGCTTGATTTAGCTCGTTGTTAGCTCATTTTTATCTTGATTTAGCTCGTTGTTAGCTTGTTGTTAGCTTGTTGTTAGCTCAGTACAGTTGTCATGAACGGGGAAATTAGCTACAGAGACCAAAACTGTTTTTTGTACCAGGCTGTAAACATGTTTATTTCTGCTGTGAAACATGGGGACTTATGGAGACTGACTCACTGCTGGAGCCAGTCTCAAGTGGACGTTAGAGGAACTGCAGTTTTTGGCATTTATAAATGCCGTTCATTTGCTACAGAGGGTGCTGCTTGGTTGTTAGCTTGTTTTAGCTCATTGTTATTTCGTTGTTAGCTTGTTGTTAGCCTGTTTTAGCTTGTTGTTAGCTTGTTTTAGCTCGTTGTTAGCTTGTTTTAGCTCGTTGTTAGCCTGTTTTAGCTCATTGTTAGCCTGTTTTTAGCTTGTTGTTAGCTTGATTTAGCTCGTTGTTAGCTTGTTTTAGCTTGTTGTTAGCTTGATTTAGCTCGTTGTTAGCTTGTTTTAGCTCGTTGTTAACCTGTTTTAGCTCGTTGTTAGCTTATTTTAGCTTGTTGTTAGCTTATTTTAGCTTGTTGTTAGCTTGATTTAGCTCGTTGTTAGCTTGTTTTAGCTCGTTGTTAACCTGTTTTAGCTCATTTTTATCTTAATCTAGCTCGTTGTTAGCTTGTTTTAGCTTGTTGTTAGCTTGTTTTAGCTTGTTGTTAGCTTGTTTTAGCTCGTTGTTAGCTTGCTTTTGCTTGTTGTTAGCTTGATTTAGCTCGTTGTTAGCTTGTTTTAGCTCGTTGTTAGCTTGTTTTAGCTTGTTGTTAGCTTGATTTAGCTCGTTGTTAGCTCATTTTTATCTTGATTTAGCTCGTTGTTAGCTTGTTGTTAGCTTGTTGTTAGCTCAGTACAGTTGTCATGAACGGGGAAATTAGCTACAGAGACCAAAACTGTTTTTTGTACCAGGCTGTAAACATGTTTATTTCTGCTGTGAAACATGGGGACTTATGGAGACTGACTCACTTCTTCTAGAGTCTTGTTGCTGTTTAGGTTTGTGGTTGTGCAAACTTGAGCTACTTTACATGCTGTATAATATTCACAGTAAACGTGTGTAATACATTTGAACTCACTGGTTTCCAAAGAAAAGCACAAAGGTGACAAAATGGCAGCTGGTGATGCTCCTGTGTTTGTAGTCCTCGTCTCTGACAGCTCACCTTTTACAGACAGTCGAGGATTTCATCACTGAAGATGAATAAGATGAAATGATTGCCTTTATTAGTGGTTGTTGGGCTGATGATTGTCACTGACTGGAGGATTTACCTTTATTTCACCTTCAGATCAGCCGTGTTTTAGAAAAGTCTTCTGGTTTCTTTTGGACTCATTTCCAGGTGAAACTTTAACATGAACTATTTTCTTCACAGCGATCAAAGTGTATGAACTCTACAGATCATTTACAAGCTCCTCTTCCTGGAGTGACTCGGCTCTTGATAAGCCCTCCCTCTTCTTCCTGCTCTCAAACACAGCCAGCTCCTCTCTGCTCATGTTTCCTTGTTCCCTCCCCCTCAGATCTACAGTTTGAAGATGGGTGGAACCAACATGTGCTGACGTGTCAGCTGACAGGCCGCATGTTGTTGAGATCAGAGCTCAAACTAGTTTCATTTCTGAGGAAGCCAAACTCAGACAGTCGTCGACGCGGAGAGGAGAAATGGCGCAGCGAGGAAATAAACTGGACCGGGAAACCTTCTCTTGTCCGATCTGTCTGGATCTACTGAAGGATCCGGTGACTATTCCCTGTGGACACAGCTACTGCATGAAGTGTATTCAAAACTTCTGGGATGGAGAGGATGAGAAGAGAATCCACAGCTGCCCTCAGTGTAGGCAGACCTTCACACCGAGGCCTGTCCTGAAGAAAAACACCATGTTAGCAGCTTTAGTGGAGGAACTGAAGAAGACTGGACTCCAAGCTGCTCCTGCTGATCACTGCTATGCTGGACCTGAAGATGTGGCCTGTGATGTCTGCACTGGGAGAAAACTGAAAGCTCTGAAGTCCTGTCTGGTCTGTCTGATATCCTATTGTGAGAAACACCTCCAGCTCACTTTGAATCCCCCGCCTTTGAGAAACACAAGCTGGTGGAGCCCTCCAAGAAGCTCCAGGAGAACATCTGCTCTCGTCATGATGAGGTGATGAAGATGTTCTGCCGTACTGATCAGCAGTGTATCTGTTATCTCTGCTCTGTGGATGAACATAAAGGCCACGACACAGTCTCAGCTGCAGCAGAAAGGACTGAGAGGCAGAGAGAGCTCGAGGTGAGTCGACTAAACATCCAGCAGAGAATCCAGGACAGAGAGAAAGATGTGAAGGAGCTCCAACAGGAGGTGGAGGCTATCAATGGCTCTGCTGATAAAGCAGTGCAGGACAGTGAGAAGATCTTCACTGAGCTGATCCGTCTCATGGAGAAAAGAAGGTCTGATGTGAAGCAGCAGGTCAGATCCCAGCAGGAAACTGAAGTGAGTCGAGTCAAAGATCTTCAGGAGAAGCTGGAGCAGGAGATCACTGAGCTGAAGAGGAAAGACGCTGAGCTGGAGCAGCTCTCACACACAGAGGACCACAACCAGTTTCTACACAACTACCCCTCACTGTCACCACTCAGCCAATCTACAGACTCATCCAGCATCAAGATCCGTCCTCTGAGGGACTTTGAGGATGTGACAGCTGCTGTGTCAGAGCTCAGAGATAAACTACAGGACGTTCTGAGGGACCAACGGACAAACATCTCACTGACAGACACTGAAGTCCATGTTTCACTGTCAGGACCAGAACCAGAGCCCAAGACCAGAGCTGAGTTCTTAAAATATTCACGTGGACTCACACTGGATCCAAACACAGCAAACACATGGCTGTTATTATCTGAGGGGAACAGAAAAGTGACATTAATGGAACAAGAACAGTCTTATTCTAGTCACCCAGACAGATTCACTAATTATTCTCAGGTCCTGAGCACAGAGAGTCTGACTGGACGTTGTTACTGGGAGGTGGAGTGGAGAGGGAGAGGAGTTGGTGTAGCAGTCGCATACAAGAATATCAGCAGAGCAGGGAGATCAGATGAATGTAGATTTGGATTCAATGACAAATCTTGGATGTTTTATTGTTTCACAGACAGTTATTACTTTTATTACAACAGTGTCCACACTCCCGTCTCAGGTCCTCTGTCCTCCAGAGTTGGAGTGTACCTGGATCACAGTGCAGGTATTCTGTCCTTCTACAGCGTCTCTGAAACCATGACTCTCCTCCACAGAGTCCAGACCACGTTCACTCAGCCTCTCTATGCTGGACTTTATGTTTATTCTGGATCCTCTGCTGAGTTGTGTGAAGTCAAATAGACAGAAGTCATTGAAGGGTTAAATTCTGTGTTTCATGTCTTCAGCTTGTTTTGTTTCCATCATTGTTGCTGATTGTTGTGGCATTTCTTCACCTGTCAATCAAACACTGTGGGCGGTACTTTGCCCTCTTCTCATTGGTGGTTGTGTAAATGTTTGAGTTTCTGTAGGTGGCGCTCCTTCCTGTGTCTGTTTAGCCATGGAGGCTATCACTGCTCATGATGACTTTAGTTTGTATGATCAGAATCAATAAGGAGATGATTCATTCTTTTCTTGTACATATGTGAGATTCAATGAAGAAACAACATTTAGTTTGTGTCTCAGTCAATAAAGAGGATTTATTACACAGACTGCAAGTCTTCATGTTTTCACCTGTGACCACGCCCACCTGTCAATCACAGCGTCCACGCTCTTAACCCTGCATAACTTTCAGTCTTAATATAATGTGAACAGGTGAGTTGTATATAAATTCACCCTCAGTACAGTTGTCATGAACGGGGAAATTAGCTACAGAGACCAAAACTGTTTTTTGTACCAGGCTGTAAACATGTTTATTTCTGCTGTGAAACATGGGGACTTATGGAGACTGACTCACTGCTGGAGCCAGCCTCAGGTGGACGTTAGAGGAACTGCAGTTTGTGGTTTCACTTCCTGTGTCGGCTTCACTTCAGACACGCTTGATTAGCCCCAAATGCTAACTGCTAATAGCACGCACGCATCTTTCAGACTTTCTATTCACCAGCAGCGACGATGCACTGACACACGATGAAGTGCGTTTTAGCAGCATCTAGTGGACGTTAGATGAACTGCAGCTGAAGACAAACATGTTTTCTAACATGAAGTGAAGCACAGGCTGAGGGACTCCATGTCCTCCAGTCAAGTCTAAATGTGTCCCGTCGACTTTTTATTTTTAGAGTCTGATCAAACTGAGGCCTCACATCACAGTGGTCTGTTCAGGTCAAGAGAGGCAGCGTCAGCGTCAGTGCACGAGGAGACCAAAGTCAGTTTAACTCAAAGAAATAAGTTTACATGTAGAGTTGAGAGGTCAGAGTCTATGTCTTTGTGCACGTCAGTCCAAAACTCTGATGACAAAATGTTTCAATAATCTGTCCTGGCTCTGTCGTTATTTCCTGGACAGAGCGCTTTAATTCACTAACATCTGGCCTCAGACTGTGGATGTGTGAGCAACATCCCAAAACAAACCACAGCTGTGTGTCCGTGTTCACCTGCCCAGGTGCCACATGAAGCTCCGTGTCCTCACCTGGTTGATGTCCTCGTTGAGTCGACTCGTCAGCAGCTCTCTGCGGAGTTTGTCTTCACGCCGAGACGCTTCGTTCAGCCACGAGACGCAGAGAGAGTCCAGAGAGAGAAGACGAGCCTCCAGCTGCTCCACCCGGAAACACGTCCAACCCTGACGGAGGACACGGAGACACAACTTCACTTCAACGTACGGCTGCTCTGTCTGTCTGTCTGTCTGTCTGTCTGTCTGTCTGTCTGTCTGTCTGTCTGTCTGTCTGTCTGTCTGTCTCTTTTCTACTCTACTTTATTTGTGGTATAACATGTATGTAACGCGTGTGTGTAAGCACATAACGTGCGCGTTAACACAGCTCAACATGAAGTTTAAAAATAAACACAAGAAATACAACAAAGTAAAAAATAAAACATAAAACACACACATGTACAATATGTTTAGGAGTGTTCTCTACAGAGACAGTGTCAGTACTGAAGAAGCACAGACACATGTACACAGACCACGTGTTGTACAGGTTCAGAGAAGAACATGATTTATTGACTGAACAGTATCAACGTCCTCTCACTGTCACACTGACTCATGACTGATCACCTGTGTGTGCTGGACACTGCACACACAGGTGAAGACGTAAACTTCATTTTACTTTGTTTTACTTTGAAACTTTAAAATCTGTTTAAAATTGAACTTGAGCAAAATGTTTCACAGATTCCTTCTGGCGCCACTAGAGGGAGTCCACGAGCCACGAATCCATGCATCTGTGTGTGGTGTGTGTGTGTGTGTGTGTGTTGTGTGTGTGTGTGTGTGTGTGTGTGTGTGTGTGTGTGTGTGTGTGTGTGTGTGTTCATACACTGTGGTTGACGGCGGTGCAGATGTCCGTCTTCAGTTTTGAAGCCGTCTTAAACAGATTCTGGATCCGTTGCTGTTGCTCTCTGTGCCGGCTCAGCTCGGCCTCACTGGATCCGGTCAGAGCAGAGTCCGCCTGCAGCTCGGCCTCCAGCTGCACGAGGACAACACCGATATGAACACTGACTCATTCACAGGATGCTCGTGTAACTCTACGAGCTGGTAAAGCGGCTTCAGGTCAGATCAGGTGACTTCTGAACTCGCTGTTCTGTTTTTAAGATTAAAGGTTTAGAAAACTCAGAAACTGTCACACAGAGTTCAAACGTCCTCGTCGAGACGCTGCAGCCAGTTGGTGAAACATAATATATAATATATAGAAGAGCAAAAGCAACAACAGTCTTCACAGAATATTTGGTTTGTTGTTCTAAACATCAGTTCGACAGATCCACGTAGCTTCACTCAGCGTGGGCGTCCTGGTCTGAAGATCAGTTTTTGAAGGACTCGTCTCAGACAAAGACTCTGGATTTATTTCAGATCATTAAATCACCTTTGATTTGACCTCTGATTTATGTGGTGACATCTTTACTGTGATCTGCTTCAAATCAAACCAACATTTCATAACTCATCTCTAAAGTTCTGCTTCTGTTGATGGTCGTCACGTCTCCGCGTACACGAGGAGATTATTCATTTTCTCTTTGTGTCATTGAGGAGAGTTAAATCTGGAGCAGCTGGTTGAAGATCCATGAAGATATGTGACGTCTTCTCCAATTCTACTTCAGAGCTGAAGGAGCCTCTTTGCTGAGACGTTAAACATCTACAACCAAGTCCAGCTGCTCCAGATGTAACGACCTGGACGACTGAGCAGCGTCAGTGGCTTGAAGGGTGCACGCTGGGTTCAAGGTTTCATCAGTAACAAGTGAAGTGTGTTTGTTATTGAAGCATCTTCCTCCCTGCGTCCACTCACCTGTTGGGATGTGAGGTGGAAGCTGCTGGTCCGGTCCAGGATCGACTCGCTCTGATGAATCTTGTTCTTCACTTTCTTCTGGAGCTCCAGCAGTTCGGACAGATCCTCCACCTTCACTGCTGTTACCTCCAGCTGCTTCACACCCAACGTCTCCTGGACTCCTCTCAGAGTCTCCCAGCTCTTCTCCATGTAGTCCACCTCAGCGTCTAGTTGCTGGAGAAAGGACATCAGAGTCAGAAGGTTAGTAAGTAGTCCATGGAGTCCAGAAGAACCAACAACCAACCCAAACATCCCAAGAGTCCGATGCCCAACAAAACCCCAATGGTTCGCCCATTAGTCCAAACCATCACAGTTCTTGAGGTCCCAAAGGATCTCGCAGTAACCACAGTCCAACAATCACCACCGCCTCAGGTGTCCCAGTGGTCGAGGTTCTGGACCACTGGGACACCTGACACATTGGTCCCAACATTGGCCAAACTGCCCAAAGGTTCTACCGGTCTCTGCCGGGACATCGAGTCCTCCGTTAGAGCACTCGATGTCCCGGCAGTTC
>CM014079.1:1719429-1754429 GCA_004119915.2 Collichthys lucidus
ACTGCAGGTTTTTGGTCTCTTTAGTTCTGGAATCTGGCTTCAGGTCTGTGATCTCTGATAATGTGGATTCGGACTGCAGGTTTCCGGTCTCCTCTGATCTAGATCCAGCCTTCACATCTGATCTGGATCCAGACTGCAGGTCTTTAGTTTCATGTGTTCTGGAATCTGACTTCAGGTCTGTGCTCTCCTCTGATCTGGATCCAGACTGCAGGTTTCTGGTTTCATGTGTTCTGGAATCTGACTTCAGGTCTGTGATCTCTGATGACGTGGTTTGCAGGTTTCTGGTCTCCTCTGATCTAGATCCAGACTTTTGCTCTAATATGAATCCAGGCTGTAGATCTGACCTGGATCCAGGATGTAGAACTCCAGTTTCCTCTGATCTGGATCCAGAATGCAGGTCTCTGTTCTCTTGTGGTCTGGAATCTGACTTTAGGTCTGATATGGATTCAGATAGCAAATCTCTAGTCTCTTCTGATCTAGATCCAGGCTCCACATCTGATCCAGATCCACTGTGTAAGTCTTTGGTTTCATGTGTTCTGGAATCTGGCTTCAGGTCTGTGCTCTCTGCTGATGTGGATTCAGGCTGCAGGTTTTTGGTTTCTGCTGATCTAGTTTCAGGCTTTAGTTCTAATCTTAATCCAGATTGCAGATCTCTAGTCTGCTCCGATCTGGATCCAGACTGCGGGATCTGGTCTGGGATCTTCTCCTCTGTGAGACTCCAGTCCTGTAATAATCATAATTTCATTGATTAGTGAAAATATGATGAACTCTAGAAGAGAAGACGTGTTATGAGAAGTACTCAAAGGAAGAACTGTACTAGAGTAAATGTACTCAGTTACTTTCCAGCACTGCTGCCTACAGCGAGCATTCAGTGAACAGCTGAGACACACGGACTGAAACTGAAACGTGTCGCTGTTGGTCCTGATCATGAGTCGGACTTTTCTCATCATTTCATCTTCAGCCTCTTTGCGTCAGTCGCCCAGCTGGATGATCCAGACTCACCAGCGGACAGAATATTTTTACATCCAGTCATCGGAGAGTCCAGAATGTCGCTGCAGGCGGATTTATATTTAGAACCTGAACACAAGATAGATGCTGACGGCTCGCTGCTGCCAGGTCAATGACTACTCTGGTTATGAATGTGGCTCTTACTTCAGAACCAGCCCATCTGGACTCTTGGTCTTTCTTGTGGACCTCCTGTTGGAGCTGTAGCCTGACAGCCTGGTCCGCCCTCCTCCTCCGGTCCTGCAGCGTCTCCACCAGCTCCTCCAACCTCAACGCCGTCCCCCTGCTGCACCGGGAACTCTGGGAAGAGGAGCAGCGTACAGGTAACAAACAGTAACAGGTGAGTCAGTGAAGGTGTCTGCTCGTCTTCATCAGGTAACAATGCAGCCCAGAAGCTGCAGCCTCAGTAAACTCCACCCTGAATACTTGAAGGGTGTGTGTGACGTTATCCTCCACCTCTTGGTCGTCCTCCTCGTCCTGCAGTCCTCCTCCTCTCCTCTGGAGGGCCTCAGTCCTCTGCAGCCGTCTGAGTTTCTGCAGGAGAACGCTGCTGCTGGTTAAAACCTGCAGAGATTTCCCCAGAAGATCTGAAACAGAGACACAACAGAGACGCTGAGACTCTGTGAACACAACGTCTGAAACACAGAGACACAACAGAGACACAACAGAGACGCTGAGACTCTGTAAACACAACGTCTGAAACACAGAGACACAACAGAGACACAACAGAGACACAACAGAGACACAACAGAGACGCTGAGACTCTGTGAACACAGCGTCTGAAACACAGAGACACAA
Source organism: Collichthys lucidus (assembly GCA_004119915.2). Lineage (NCBI taxonomy): Eukaryota > Metazoa > Chordata > Actinopteri > Sciaenidae > Collichthys > Collichthys lucidus. The sequence goes on from CM014079.1 coordinate 1,721,233, forward strand.
CAGAGACACAACAGAGACACAACAGAGACACAACAGAGACGCTGAGACTCTGTGAACACAACGTCTGAAACACAGAGACACAACAGAGACACAACAGAGACGCTGAGACTCTGTAAACACAACGTCTGAAACACAGAGACACAACAGAGACACAACAGAGACACAACAGAGACACAACAGAGACGCTGAGACTCTGTGAACACAACGTCTGAAACACAGAGACACAACAGAGACACAACAGAGACACAACAGAGACACAACAGAGAACACAGAGACGCTGAGACTCTGTGAACACAACGTCTGAAACACAGAGACACAACAGAGACACAACAGAGACGCTGAGACTCTGTAAACACAACGTCTGAAACACAGAGACACAACAGAGACACAACAGAGACACAACAGAGACACAACAGAGACGCTGAGACTCTGTGAACACAACGTCTGAAACACAGAGACACAACAGAGACACAGCAGAGACGCTGAGACTCTGTGAACACAACGTCTGAAACACAGAGACACAACAGAGACACAACAGAGACACAACAGAGACACAGCAGAGACACAACAGAGACACAACAGAGACACAACAGAGACGCTGAGACTCTGTGAACACAGCGTCTGAAACACAGAGACACAACAGAGACACAGCAGAGACACAGCAGAGACACAACAGAGACACAACAGAGACACAGCAGAGACACAACAGAGACGCTGAGAATCACATGTCAATAACACGTCTGACACTCAGAAGGACATCAGCACTCGTACCTCTCCTCACAGAGTCCAACGTCAGCTGCACCTCAGACCGTCTGTCTGCTCTGATCTGTAGATCCTCAAGTCTGTCGATGCTGACAGCAAACTGCAGACAGACAGGCAGACAGACAGACAGACAGACAGGCAGAGAGAGAGACAGACAGACAGTGAGACAGACAGACAGACAGACAGACAGACAGACAGACAGACAGACAGACAGACAGACAGACAGACAGACAGACAGAGAGACAGGTAGAGAGACAGACAGACAGACAGACAGACAGTTAGTTACTGTAAACTCTTCTGAAGTCGCCTGACTGAGTCACGTGACTCTTTTCTGACAGCCAAACGTTTATCAGCTGCCTTCAACTTGTAAAAACCAAAAGCCCGGCGGGTTAAAATAGAACCAGAACCTCCGTGTGCGACTGTTTTTAGACAAAGACTGCAGCAGGTGTTCACTGATGAGCACGAACACACACTGAGCAATGTGAGGAACAAACGTCCTGCATGGACCAATCAGGTTTAACCAGGTCAGAGGTCAGAGGTCAGAGGTCAGAGTCAGCCTGACAACACATGAACAGAGTCAGATTACAGAGTCAACATGGAGTCAACGTTCAGCTAAACGTTTCAGTTCATCATCAGACTCTTTGATTTGAATCATTGGAGGTCTAAAGAGGTCCAACTGTACAGAACCCTGCAGGGTCCTGGTCCAGACTGCTAGAAACCAGTGAACTACAAGACTGTCCTCTGCACCAGAACAACGGGTCAGAGGGATCACGCTTGTGGTCGAGATGTACTGAAGGTCTTAGATGATATTCAGTGCAACGCCACCACCTGGAGTGTGATGTTGACCTGCAGGACTTAGGCCGAGTCAAGACCAAGACAAGGCCAAGACCAGAATGTATCAAGACCAGAATGTATCAAGACCAGAACCGAGGATCAAACCTGTGAAGTTAAGAAGAGTTTCATTTGAAGTCGTGACGTTCAGGATAAATCGAACGAGTCTTCACCTGTTTCCAAATGAAACCAGTTTGTCAGAAGGTTCCACGTGTGTGGATTGTGGGTTCTCCTCTGGGGAACAGGACACGACCAAACCTGGAGAAATGCTCAGCACCAGGATCAGTGAGTCGGAGCCGGCGTTGACGTTACCTGCAGTGCTCGGCAGTAAAACTCTGAAGCCAGCTCCAAGACTTCCTGTCGTCTCTCGAGCAGGCGGAGCAGCAGCGACCATCCCTCGCTCAGAGACGCCACCATGGCCTTCTGCAGCCCCTCCTCTTCCTCCTGTTTCTTCTGCGCCATCATCATCATCGCCATCCCTTCATCCCTCCTCTTCCTCTTCTCCATCCGTCGGCTCTTCTCCACACGGACAGAACTTCCTCCTCGTGTTTCTGGAACAACAGACGCGTTAGCGGCCTCGGACTCGGACACCTCGAGCTGTAGGTGCGACCAGTGGAGTCTAATTAGTATGCAAAACACCTCAGTATGATTGGCTGTACACGGGTCACATGGCTCTGTGTACTTCAGTTTCTCCATCAGCTGTTGGTGTTCCTGCATCAGGGTCTGGTTTCCTCCTGGTTCGATCCGATCTCACAGAGGCCGGATGGACCTGGACCAGCTGGAGGTGAACCTCAGACCCGCTCGTGTGTACACAAACAGCGACACAAGCTTCAAACATCCGGCTGATGACGTGCCTGCACGACAGAAGAGATTCTTCTCCAACACGTGAAACTGGGAGTTTGAAACGTGCAAAAACAGATGAACAGAAAGTCGCCTGCATTGCCGCTGTTTGCATATCTGGACTCTCCGAGGACTCTCTGGACCTCGGAGGGGGATTTCGGGGAACCATCAGAACTTTTTGTGAGCTGCAGCGCCTCAGGGCCGCAGACCCCAAAATAACAGCAGCAGTCAGTTCCCCACTACCCGAGGTTTTACATGTCGTGACGTTTAGCACCATGCAGATTTTCTGATGTTTAGTTTCGCGGCCTGATGCCGTCAGCTTCAGCTCGGACAACACCGTCATTCAGTTTGCAGACTACATGTATGGTTCCCATGTTACACCGTAAAGCAAGCAACACTGATCATATGTGACGATGTAATTATACAAACTCAGATTAAACACTGGATGTGAATATAACACGAGTTATGAGTCTGACTTTTTATATAGAGAAACATACATGAAACAAAACAAGAGACTGTAACGAGCTCAGCAGAGCGACGTGTCGACTTACTGAGGTGAAGGGAGCTGTGAGTGTGAGTGTGTGTGTGTGTGTGTGTGTGTGTGTGGTGTGTGTGTGCGTGCGTGTGTGTGTGTGTGGTGTGTGTGTGTGTGTGTGTGTGTGTGTGTGTGTGTGTGTGGCAGCATTCCTCGGGGTGATACAGTATCTCTGGCATGTCGACTGAAAAGGACACACAACGTGTGACCACAAAACACATACCAACACTTACACACACAGAAACTTTAAAAAACAACAACAGTGTCCAAACTTTGATCTCACACACACACACACACACACACACACACACACACACACACACACACACACACACACACTCACACACACACACACAGTGACTTCAGGTCAAACAGCCTCTGAAGTCAAAGCTAACGGGCTGAAGCTAAATAAAGGTTTAAACATTTCTAATGTACAAATACAATAAAATAAAAATACAATAAATAAAAATACAATAAATAAAAATACAATAAATAAAAATACAATAAAATAAAAATACAATAAAATAAAAGAGGCTGAAACATAAATAACATGAAACCAAACACAAACTGTTAAAACTGTACTAGTGTATTATTAAATCAGCAGTTTAATAAATTCAAATAAAGACTAACACTCAACACTGTGCGTGTGTGTGTGCGTGTGTGTGTGTGTGTGTGTGTGTGTGTGTGTGCGTGTGTGTGTGTGTGTGTGTGTGTGTGTGTGTGTGTGTGTGTGTGTGTGTTGGTGTGTGGTGTGTGTGTCCATACAGACATGGCTGAGTTTGGACTGGATGAACTGGACTAACCCGCACAGAGTCCTGACCTGGACCTTTGGGATGGATCAGAGACTGAGAGCCGGGCTTCAGCTCAGAACATTGTTGTACTCTGTGGTGGATGTGTGAGTTGTGTTTAGTCTGACCCGGCCCGGTTCGTCCTGGGTAACTCTATCAGGACCATCAGGTGCACAAAGCACACCAGCACTGAGACAGTGACTGAACAAGAAGTGTACAACATGAAGAGGACGTGTAAATACACTGCAGGTGTGTGTGTGTGTACATTACACAGCTGTCAGTGTGTGTGTGTGTGTACATTACACAGCTGTCAGTGTGTGTGTGTGTACATTACACAGCTGTCAGTGTGTGTGTGTACATTACACAGCTGTCAGTGTGTGTGTGTACATTACACAGCTGTCAGTGTGTGTGTGTACATTACACAGCTGTCAGTGTGTGTGTGTGTGTACATTACACAGCTGTCAGTGTGTGTCTCTCTGCTCGTCTCTGTTAATAACAGGCTCGAGGTTGCCGAGCAACCAGGGTCAGCTAAACTGCAGCTGTGCTCTGTCTGTGTGAGCGACGCTGAGAGACACAGAAAACCTCTGAATGAAGGCTCACGGTGTTCATACAGTATTATATACAGTATTATGTACAGTATTATGTACTGTATTATGTACTGTATTATGTACTGTATTAGGTACTGTATTAGGTACAGTATTATGTACAGTATTATGTACTGTATTATGTACTGTATTAGGTACAGTATTAGGTACAGTATTATGTACAGTATTATGTACTGTATTATGTACTGTATTAGGTACAGTATTATGTACAGTATTATGTACAGTATTAGGTACAGTATTATGTACAGTATTATGTACTGTATTATGTACTGTATTAGGTACTGTATTAGGTACAGTATTAGGTACAGTATTATGTACAGTATTATGTACTGTATTATGTACTGTATTAGGTACAGTATTATGTACAGTATTATGTACAGTATTAGGTACAGTATTATGTACAGTATTATGTACTGTATTATGTACTGTATTATGTACTGTATTAGGTACTGTATTAGGTACAGTATTATGTACAGTATTATGTACTGTATTATGTACTGTATTATGTACTGTATTAGGTACTGTATTAGGTACAGTATTATGTACAGTATTATGTACAGTATTAGGTACAGTATTATGTACAGTATTAGGTACAGTATTAGGTACAGTATTATGTACTGTATTATGTACTGTATTAGGTACAGTATTAGGTACAGTATTATGTACAGTATTAGGTACAGTATTATGTACAGTATTATGTACAGTATTATGTACTGTATTAGGTACAGTATTATGTACAGTATTATGTACTGTATTATGTACTGTATTATGTACTGTATTAGGTACTGTATTATGTACTGTATTAGGTACAGTATTATGTACAGTATTATGTACTGTATTAGGTACAGTATTATGTACAGTATTATGTACAGTATTATGTACTGTATTAGGTACAGTATTATGTACAGTATTATGTACTGTATTATGTACAGTATTAGGTACAGTATTATGTACTGTATTAGGTACAGTATTATGTACAGTATTATGTACAGTATTATGTACTGTATTAGGTACAGTATTATGTACAGTATTAGGTACAGTATTAGGTACAGTATTATGTACAGTATTATGTACAGTATTAGGTACAGTATTATGTACAGTATTATGTACAGTATTAGGTACTGTATTAGGTACTGTATTATGTACAGTATTAGGTACAGTATTATGTACAGTATTATGTACTGTATTATGTACAGTATTAGGTACAGTATTATGTACAGTATTATGTACAGTATTATGTACAGTATTATGTACAGTATTAGGTACAGTATTATTTACAGTATTAGGTACAGTATTATGTACAGTATTAGGTACAGTATTATGTACAGTATTAGGTACAGTATTAGGTACAGTATTATGTACAGTATTATGTACAGTATTAGGTACAGTATTAGGTACAGTATTAGGTACAGTATTATGTACAGTATTAGGTACAGTATTATGTACTGTAATATGTACAGTATTATGTACAGTATTATGTACAGTATTATGTACAGTATTAGGTACAGTATTAGGTACAGTATTAGGTACAGTATTATGTACTGTATTAGGTACAGTATTAGGTACAGTATTATTTACAGTATTATTTACAGTATTAGGTACAGTATTAGGTACAGTATTAGGTACAGTATTATGTACTGTATTATGTACAGTATTAGGTACAGTATTATGTACAGTATTAGGTACAGTATTAGGTACAGTATTAGGTACTGTATTATGTACAGTATTATTTACAGTATTATGTACAGTATTATGTACAGTATTATTTACAGTATTATGTACAGTATTATGTACAGTATTATTTACAGTATTATGTACAGTATTATGTACTGTATTATGTACAGTATTATGTACAGTATTATTTACAGTATTATTTACAGTATTATGTACAGTATTATGTACAGTATTATTTACAGTATTATGTACAGTATTATGTACAGTATTATGTACAGTATTATTTACAGTATTATGTACAGTATTATGTACAGTATTATTTACAGTATTATGTACAGTATTATGTACAGTATTATTTACAGTATTATGTACAGTATTATGTACAGTATTATGTACAGTATTATGTACAGTATTATGTACAGTATTATGTACAGTATTATTTACAGTATTATGTACAGTATTATGTACAGTATTATGTACAGTATTATGTACAGTATTATTTACAGTATTATGTACAGTATTATGTACAGTATTATTTACAGTATTATGTACAGTATTATGTACAGTATTATGTACTGTATTATGTACAGTATTATGTACTGTATTATGTACAGTATTATGTACAGTATTATGTACAGTATTATGTACTGTATTATGTACTGTATTATTTACAGTATTATGTACTGTATTATGTACAGTATTATTTACAGTATTATGTACAGTATTATGTACAGTATTATTTACAGTATTATGTACAGTATTATGTACAGTATTATTTACAGTATTATGTACAGTATTATGTACAGTATTATGTACAGTATTATTTACAGTATTATGTACAGTATTATGTACAGTATTTAGTTATGTACAGTATTATGTACAGTATTATGTACAGTATTATGTACAGTATTATTTACAGTATTATGTACAGTATTATGTACAGTATTATTTACAGTATTATGTACAGTATTATGTACAGTATTATGTACAGTATTATGTACAGTATTATGTACTGTATTATGTACAGTATTATGTACTGTATTATGTACAGTATTATTTACAGTATTATGTACTGTATTATGTACAGTATTAGGTACAGTATTAGGTACAGTATGAACACTTGACACTCGTATGTTCCCTCATCACTGATCTTCACGTTCTTCAGAGTTAGAGACGCGTCTCTGTGTTTAATGTTTGTTTAATGTTTGTTTAATGTTTGTTTAATGTTTGTTTAATGTTTGTTTAATGTTTGTTTAATGTTTGTTTAATGTTTGTTTAATGTGTTTAATGTTTGTTTGTGTTTATGTTTTTGTTTTGTTTTGTTTGTTTAATGTTTTGTTTGTTTTGTGTTTTTTTGTTTTCTGTTTGTTTCTGTTTTTTAATGTTTTGTTTGTTTTTTGTGTTTTTGTTTGTTTCCTGTTTGTTTCCTGTTTGTTTTCCTGGTTCCTGTGTTTCCTGTTGTTTCTGTGTTTCCTGTTTTGTTTCCTGTATGTTTCCTGTGTGTTTCCTGTATGTTTCCTGTATGTTTCCTGTGTTTCCTGTTTGTTTTCCTGTGTGTTTCCTGTATGTTTCCTGTATGTTTCCTGTGTGTTTCCTGTGTTTCCTGTTTGTGTCCTGTGTTTCCTGTTTGTTTCCTGTTTTTTCCTGTGTTTCCCTGTTTGTTTCCTGTTTGTTTCCTGTTTGTTTCCTGTTTTCTGTTTTTGTTTCCTGTCTGTTTCCTGTTTGTTTCCTGTCTGTTTCCTGTGTTTCCTGTCTGTTTCCTGTCTGTTTCCTGTTTGTTTCCTGTATGTTTCCTGTGTGTTTCCTGTATGTTTCCTGTGTTTCCTGTATGTTTCCTGTTTTGTTTCCTGTGTGTTTCCTGTATGTTTCTATGTTTCCTGTCTGTTTCCTGTCTGTTTCCTGTGTTTCCTGTCTGTTTCCTGTCTGTTTCCTGTCTGTTTCCTGTCTGTTTCCTGTCTGTTTCCTGTTTGTTTCCTGTGTGTTTCCTGTCTGTTTCCTGTCTGTTTCCTGTGTTTCCTGTCTGTTTCCTGTGTTTCCTGTTTGTTTCCTGTTTCCTGTTTGTTTCCTGTCTGTTTCCTGTCTGTTTCCTGTGTGTTTCCTGTCTGTTTCCTGTGTTTCCTGTCTGTTTCCTGTGTGTTTCCTGTGTTTCCTGTGTGTTTCCTGTGTTTCCCTGTCTGTTTCCTGTCTGTTTCCCGTGTGTTTCCTGTCTGTTTCCTGTCTGTTTCCTGTGTTTCCTGTCTGTTTCCTGTCTGTTTCCTGTGTTTCCTGTCTGTTTCCTGTATGTTTCCTGTCTGTTTCCTGTTTGTTTCCTGTTTGTTTCCTGTGTTTCCTGTTTGTTTCTTGTGTTTTGTGTTTCCTGTGTGTTTCCTGTTTGTTTCCTGTGTGTTTCCTGTTTGTTTCCTGTGTTTCCTGTTTGTTTCCTGTATGTTTCCTGTGTTTCCTGTGTGTTTCCTGTGTGTTTCCTGTATGTTTCCTGTGTTTCCTGTATGTTTCCTGTATGTTTCCTGTGTGTTTCCTGTGTTTCCTGTTGTTTCCTGTGTTTCCTGTGTTTCCTGTTTGTTTCCTGTTTGTTTCCTGTTTGTTTCCTGTTTGTTTCCTGTGTTTCCTGTTGTTCCTGTGTTTCCTGTTTGTTTCCTGTTTGTTTCCTGTTTGTTTCCTGTGTTTCCTGGTGTTTCCTGTGTTTCCTGTTTGTTTCCTGTTTGTTTCCTGTTGTTTCCTGTGTTTCCTTTTTGTTTCCTGTTTGTTTCCTGTTTGTTTCCTGTTTGTTTCCTGTTTGTTTCCTGTTTCCTGTTTTTTACCTGTGTTTCCTGTTTGTTTCCTGTTTGTTTCCGTGTTTCCTGTTGTTTCCTGTTTGTTTCCTGTGTTTTCCTGTTTGTTTCCTGTTTGTTTCCTGTTTGTTTCCTGTGTTTTCTGTGTTTCCTGTTTTGTGTCCTGTTTGTTTCCTGTTTGTTTCCTGTTTGTTTCCTGTTTGTTTCCTGTTTGTTTCCTGTGTTTCCTGTTTGTTTTCCTGTGTTCCTGTTTGTTTCCTGTTTGTTTCCTGTATGTTTCCTGTATGTTTCCTGTATGTTTCCTGTGTGTTTCCTGTGTGTTTCCTGTGTGTTTCCTGTGTGTTTCCTGTATGTTTCCTGTATGTTTCCTGTGTGTTTCCTGTGTGTTTCCTGTGTTTCCTGTGTTTCCTGTATGTTTCCTGTGTTTCCTGTATGTTTCCTGTTTGTTTCCTGTTTGTTTCCTGTTTGCCGTCGGCTTTACTCTCGTCTTTCCTTGCGCCCCGCGCCGCCGCTCTGTGCTTGGCCGGTCGGCATTCGTGTGCTGAGAGTGGTGAAAGAGCTTCATGTTCCCACCTCCTCCTCCTCCACCTCCACCTCCACCTCCTCCTCCTCCTCCTCCACCTCCTCCTCCTCCTCCTCCCTCCTCCTCCCCCACCTCCTCCTCCTCCTCCTCCACCTCCACCTCCACCTCCTCCTCCTCCTCCTCCTCCTCCTCCCTCCTCCACCTCCACCTCCTCCTCCTCCTCCTCCTCCTCCTCCTCTTCCTCCTCCGGTCCTCCCCTCAGCCTCCTTTGGTCCTCCACATGTCTCCTCAGTGTCTCCGGGCGTCATCAGGAAAGATTCAATCCAGGATGTTCTCTGCTTTCCGTCTTTGTCTCGTCTTCTGGGATGGTCTCTAACTTTTCTTTAAAGAGATCTTCTCAGGTCAGTCAGACACAGTGATGTTCTGCTTCTTTTATTGTCCTCTTTGTCCAGACCGCTCTGAGACCAGAACCCGTCCAGTCAGGTTCAGTCTGGACCCACAGCTGGATCCAGTTTGTTTGGACCTTCTTGTTCTTTAGACGCTGACAGTCGAATCTCCTACAGAACCACAGGAAACATGAATCAACTGTTTTTACAGCCAATAAAGTGAAAAGCATCAGACTCAGTGCTGACGAATATCGAGCTAACAGCTAAAATCAGGGCTAGCTGGCTAATATCGAGCTAATACAAAGCTAACAGCCCAACAGTCAGTTTAACATTGAAAACCAGGCTAATGCTAACAAACAGTTCATCTAAAGCTAACATAACTAAAAACAGAACTATCAAACATATTGCTGACTAAAAATAAAGTCAAAGGCCCTGATAGCTAGCCAGGAAGCTAACAGTTTAATGCTAACTTTAAATTAAAGCTCACAACAATGAAAATCTGTCAAATGCTAACCAACCCAAAGCTAAGCTAATGGAAGTCAAAACTATCAAACTTATTGCTAACTAAAAGTGAAGCGACAAAACTAAATAAAAACTAAAACTAAAAGTGTGTTAGCATCACAGTTTATCAGGCTAACAGCCAAGCTAACCGTTTGCTAACTCAGTGTAGCCAAAGCTAACAGTTTGCTAACTCAGTGTAGCCAAAGCTAACAGTTTGCTAACTCAGTGTACCTAAAGCTAACAGTTTGATACCTCAGTGTAGCTAAAGCTAATAGTTTGATAACTCAGTGTAGCTAAAGCTAACAGTTTGATAACTCAGTGTAGCTAAAGCTAACAGTTTGATAACTCAGTGTAGCTAAAGTTAACAGTTTGATAACTCAGTGTAGCCAAAGCTAACAGTTTGCTAACTCAGTGTAGCTAAAGCTAACAGTTTGCTAACTCAGTGTAGCTAAAGTTAACAGTTTGATAACTCAGTGTAGCTAAAGCTAACAGTTTGATAACTCAGTGTAGCTAAAGTTAACAGTTTGATAACTCAGTGTAGCCAAAGCTAACAGTTTGCTAACTCAGTGTAGCTAAAGCTAACAGTTTGCTAACTCAGTGTAGCTAAAGTTAACAGTTTGATAACTCAGTGTAGCTAAAGCTAACAGTTTGATAACTCAGTGTAGCCAAAGCTAACAGTTTGCTAACTCAGTGTAGCTAAAGCTAACAGTTTGCTAACTCAGTGTATCTAATTCTAACTATTTGATAACTCAGTGTAGCTAAAGCTAACAGTTTGATAACTCAGTGTAGCCAAAGCTAACAGTTTGCTAACTCAGTGTAGCTAAAGCTAACAGTTTGCTAACTCAGTGTATCTAATTCTAACAATTTGATAACTCAGTGTAGCTAAAGCTAACAGTTTGATAACTCAGTGTAGCTAAAGCTAACAGTTTGATAACTCAGTGTAGCTAATGCTAACGGTTTGATAACTCAGTGTAGCTAAAGCTAACAGTTTGCTAACTCAGTGTAGCTAAAGCTAACACTTTGATAACTCAGTGTAGCTAAAGCTAACACTTTGATAACTCAGTGTAGCTAAAGCTAACAGTTTGATAACTCAGTGTAGCTAAAGCTAACAGTTTGGTGGTGGTGGTGTTAGCAGCAGTGTCATTATTATTAATTTATTGATTTGTTAATATTCATATTCTCTCCAGCCTGCCTCTTGCTAACATTAGCTGCTAATGTGCAGACCGGATTTAGACGCTATCTGATCTGCTGAGCTTTAATCGTCATGACAACCAAACATGGAACACGACACGCGTCACTAAATATAATTATGATATCAAATGTCACGATTGGGTGATGTAGTTATTTATTATCGTGTATTTATTTATGATTGCTAATAAATAAAGTCAGGCTGTCTGCGTGGTGAACGTTAAAGTGAAATATCAAATATCAAACTGTGAAATCTAAAGTTTTCATGTTAATTAAACGACAAAACAAAACTTGTATAAACTGAGTTATTACGGTAAAACTCTGCAACCACAGCTGACAGTTTAAAAAAATATTTATAAAATATTATTTGAATTAAACTTCCTGTACTATTTTATTATTGTTTTTTAAGTTCAGGCTGTTTGTGTATTTACAGAATAAAAAGAAAGTTTTGGTGACGTGCGATGTTCGTTTGAATATTAAAACCTGATGACGGACCGCTTCTGTTTCATTAATCAAACGCACGTTTATGAAGCCGTGAGGAGGATGAAAGGTGACACAGAGTGTAGGTTGTAATAATAAATAATAAATGATGTAGTGATGCTTCATTATTCATTCAAACTTGTTTACAAACATCTCTGTGAGTGCTGATGCTTCATGTTTGGACATCCTTCAAAATAAAAGTCTAACCCTGACCTGGTTCTTCGGATCTACAAGAAACTTTATATGACTGCAGCCACGTTTTTTATTAATCGTCACATTTTAAAAATAACATTTAAAAGGAAAATCATCAAAGTAACTTAAAGAACCTTAAACAACCAAAAAAGACAAAAAGTTCTTGAAGAACTTAAGAAACACGTTACAGTTCTGAATGTTAATAATCATCAGTAAATTAATAACTGGTTGATTTTTCACAAACATTCATATAATCCAGTACATTATAAAAAATAAACTATTTCCCGTTTAAAAACTTTTAGTTTGAAGTGCTGATGTCAGAGAAATAATCAGAAAAATCTGCTTCATGTTAAATTTACAAAAATCTGAGTTTAATGAGGTTAATGAAGTTTCTTCTTCTCTGAGCTTCTGTTTAAATGTTTCATTCTGCATGACGCACACACACACACACACACACTCACACACACACACACACACACACACACACACACACACTCACAACAGCAGAGTTCACAGTACCTGATCGTGGCCGTGCTGCTCACACTGCCGAGCCGTCTGAGAGGAGACGCAGCTGAGAGGACGACGAGTAAAAATAGACGAAGGACTGAAGCCAGATGATCACAGCTGACTGTGTGTGTGTGTGTGTGTGTTGGTGTGGTGTGTGTGTGTGTGTGTTGTGTGGTTTGTGTGACAGAGGCACACGGTAAATATATCTGCACACAAGCACAGAAAAACATCCACACAACGCTCAAACAACCAACAACAATTCATTCAATACAGTCATTTAAAACATTTAATCAACATTTATACAACGTACCGCAGACTGTCTAAAACCTGGACGTAGTCTCCGTGACGTCCCCGCAGACTGTCTAAAACCTGGACGTAGTCTCTGTGACGTCTCCGCAGACTGTCTAAAACCTGAACGTAGTCTCCGTGACGTCCCCGCAGACTGTCTAAAACCTGGACGTAGTCTCCGTGACGTCCCCGCAGACTGTCTAAAACCTGGACGTAGTCTCCGTGACGTCCCCGCAGACTGTCTAAAACCTGGACGTAGTCTCTGTGACGTCCCCGCAGACTGTCTAAAACCTGGACATAGTCTCCGTGACGTCCCCACAGACTGTCTAAAACCTGGACATAGTCTCCGTGACGTCCCCGCAGACTGTCTAAAACCTGGACGTAGTCTCTGTGACGTCCCCACAGACTATCTAAAACCTGGACGTAGTCTCTGACGTCCCCACAGACTGTCTAAACCCTGGACGTAGTCTCTGTGACGTCCCCGCAGACTGTCTAAAACCTGGACGTAGTCTCCGTGACGTCCCCGCAGACTGTCTAAAACCTGGACGTAGTTCATCAGTCTTTCTGTCCAAACAGGTCTCAGATCTGCTGGTTTGTCCTGGACTGCACCAGAACCATCAGCACATGTTCTCACACAGTTTTTCTGGTTGAAGGTTTTATTAGTTTCACACAGCTTCGTGTCTTACATGTTTTTCTGACACCATGAATGTCAAAAACCTTAAAACAACTTTAAAACAACGTTGAAAAAATGTAACTGAATGTCCATGGTGGCGTTTTTTGAACTCATAAAAACATAAATAAAAAGACAGAGTGGAGGACGACGAAGCTTCTCCTGGACAAACACCACGACCTCTGACCTCTGCCCTGCAGTAAGCGCTCCAGGTCACCACGCTGTTTTGGGGTTTGCTTTGTAAAGTCCGTAGTCCTCTTTCCTGAAGAACGCCACCTCGGTTTCATTATCTGCAACCACAACACGCTTCATTAATGTCCAGCTGTTAGCTGCTGTTAGCTGCTGTTAGCTGCTGTTAGCTCAGTCTGTTAGCTCAGTCTGTTAGCTACTGTTAGCTCAGTCTGTTAGCTACTGTTAGCTCATGTTAGTTCAATCCGTTAGCTGCTGTTAGCTCAGTCTGTTAGCTCAGTCTGTTAGCTCATGTTAGCTCATGTTAGCTCATGTTAGTTCAATCCGTTAGCTGCTGTTAGCTCATGTTAGTTCAATCCGTTAGCTGCTGTTAGCTCAGTCTATTAGCTGCTGTTAGCTCAGTCTGTTAGCTGCTGTTAGCTCATGTTAGTTCAATCCGTTAGCTGCTGTTAGCTCATGTTAGTTCAATCCGTTAGCTGCTGTTAGCTTGGTTTGTTAGCTGCTGTTAGCTCAGTCTGTTAGCTGCTGTTAGCTTAGTCTGTTAGCTGCTGTTAGCTCATGTTAGTTCAATCCGTTAGCTGCTGTTAGCTCAGTCTGTTAGCTGCTGTTAGCTCATGTTAGTTCAATCCGTTAGCTGCTGTTAGCTCAGTCTGTTAGCTGCTGTTAGCTCAGTCTGTTAGCTACTGTTAGCTCAGTCTGTTAGCTCAGTCTGTTAGCTACTGTTAGCTCATGTTAGTTCAATCCGTTAGCTGCTGTTAGCTTGGTTTGTTAGCTGCTGTTAGCTCAGTCTGTTAGCTGCTGTTAGCTTGGTTTGTTAGCTGCTGTTAGCTCAGTCTGTTAGCTCAGTCTGTTAGCTGCTGTTAGCTCAGTCTGTTAGCTGCTGTTATTTTGGTTTGTTGGCTGCTGTTAGCTCAGTCTGTTAGCTGCTGTTAGCTTGGTTTGTTAGCTGCTGTTAGCTCAGTCTGTTAGCTCAGTCTGTTAGCTGCTGTTAGCTCAGTCTGTTAGCTACTGTTAGCTCAGTCTGTTAGCTATTGTTAGCTCAGTCTGTTAGCTGCTGTTAGCTCATGTTAGCTCAGTATGTTAGTTCAATCCGTTAGCAGCTCTTAACTTAGTTTGTTAGCTGCTGTTAGCTCAGTCTGTTAGCTCAGTCTGTTAGCTCAGTCTGTTAGCTCAGTCTGTTAGCTGCTGTTAGCTTAGTCTTTTAGCTCAGTCTGTTAACTGTTGTTAGCTCGGTTTGTTAGCTTATGTTAGCTGCTGTTAGCTCAGTCTGTTAGCTGCTGTTAGCTCATGTTAGCTTAGTGTGTTAGCCGGGCTGGTTCTGGTCCAAACGTACCGACTCCAGCAGCTCTCAGTGTTTGGTCGTGCTGCAGGATGAGCTTCTCGTCGTCGTCTAGACTCATCACCAACTCGTTAGTCTGCAAACAAATGACGAGATGTTCAGGAACTTCAAAGTGCTAAATAAAGTGGATTGGATACTTCCTGCTGGACAGCGTGTCACTTCCTGTAGATACGTACCTTGGCTCCGTGTGCTTGGTGGATGATCTTCATCGTGTCTGAAGACAGAAGCAGAAGAACGTGCTCACACATCTGTATCATATATTCAAGGATTTTCAATGACTCAATCAAAACAAACGTACCGTACGAATATTTCTTGAACGGAGGAGGAAGTCCAGGCCGCGTCGAGATATCTGGAAGGAAACAGATTCACCACGTTAGAATATGTCTGACCGGGACATGGTCACGGAGACTACGTCCAGGTTTTAGACAGTCTGCGGGGACGTCACGGAGACTACGTCCAGGTTTTAGACAGTCTGTGGGGACGCCACGGAGACTACGTCCAGGTCTTAGACAGTCTGCGGGGACGTCACAGAGACTACGTCCAGGTCTTAGACAGTCTGCGGGGACGTCACGGAGACTACGTCCAGGTTTTAGACAGTCTGCGGGGACGTCACGGAGACTACGTCCAGGCTTTAGACAGTCTGCGGGGACGTCACAGAGACTACGTCCAGGTCTCAGACAATCTGTGAGGACGTCACGGAGACTACGTCCAGGTCTTAGACAGTCTGCGGGGACGTCACAGAGACTACGTCCAGGTCTTAGACAGTCTGCGGGGACGTCACGGAGACTACGTCCAGGTTTTAGACAGTCTGCGGGACGTCACGGAGACTACGTCCAGGCTTTAGACAGTCTGCGGGGACGTCACGGAGACTACGTCCAGGTCTCAGACAATCTGTGAGGACGTCACGGAGACTACGTCCAGGTCTTAGACAGTCTGCGAGGACGTCACGGAGACTACGTCCAGGTCTTAGACAGTCTGCGGGGACGTCACGGAGACTACCTCTAGGTTTTATACAATCTGCGGGGACGTCACGGAGACTACCTCTAGGTTTAATACAATCTGCGGGGACGTCACGGAGACTACCTCTAGGTTTTATACAATCTGCGGGGACGTCACGGAGACTACCTCTAGGTTTTATACAGTCTGTGGGGACGTCACGGAGACTACGTCCAGGTTTTAGACAGTCTGCGTCACAGAGACTACGTCCAGGTTTTAGACAGTCTGCAGGGACGTCACAGAGACTACGTCCAGGTTTTAGTCTGCGGGGACGTCACGGAGACTACGTCCAGGCTTTAGACAGTCTGCGGGGACGTCACGGAGACTACGTCCAGGTCTCAGACAATCTGTGAGGACGTCACGGAGACTACGTCCAGGTCTTAGACAGTCTGCGAGGACGTCACGGAGACTACGTCCAGGTCTTAGACAGTCTGCGGGGACGTCACGGAGACTACCTCTAGGTTTAATACAATCTGCGGGGACGTCACGGAGACTACCTCTAGGTTTTATACAATCTGCGGGGACGTCACGGAGACTACCTCTAGGTTTTATACAGTCTGTGGGGACGTCACGGAGACTACGTCCAGGTTTTAGACAGTCTGCGTCACAGAGACTACGTCCAGGTTTTAGACAGTCTGCAGGGACGTCACAGAGACTACGTCCAGGTTTTAGTCT
The DNA here is from genome assembly GCA_004119915.2 of Collichthys lucidus. Classification (NCBI taxonomy): domain Eukaryota; kingdom Metazoa; phylum Chordata; class Actinopteri; family Sciaenidae; genus Collichthys; species Collichthys lucidus. The sequence continues at coordinate 1,737,970 of CM014079.1, forward strand.
GCGGGGACGTCACAGAGACTACGTCCAGGTTTTAGACAGTCTGTCTCAGGTCTTTCTATCAGTCTCTGAGACGGTCGTAGCTCGTCTTACCGTCTCTCACCAGCTGCATGAAGTCCAGCACCGTCAGCTCCACGTTGACTCCGTGGAAAACCAGCGGTCTGAAGTTCCGGTGCTCGAACGACCTGACCAGGCGGACGGTGACCACAGCTCCACCGGACATGTCCCGCTGTCTGTTACCCGCTGTCTGTCCGTTACCCGCTGTCTGTCCGTTACCCGCTGTCTGTCCGTTACCCGCTGTCTGTCCGTTAAACGTCGTGAACGAGTTTGTTTTGGAGTTAAAATAACCGGAACAGACACGACGAGTCGATCACCGAGCGAGCGTCACTTGGCGGAAACAGCCGAGTGTCGCCACCTGCTGTTCGGAGGGAGTGTAACGTTCAAGGACCACGACTATGAATCGGGATTTACAAGTTCGTGTATAAAACAGAGACAAAGAGTTCAGCTGTCCTTTAAAACACACCGGACACACACACACACACACACACACACACACACACATTATATATATATATAATGTGTGTGTGTGTGTGTGTGTGTGTGTGTGTGTGTGTACATACAAGTCCGAAATGAATCAAGCACAACATTCAAACACTGAAACTAATTTTTCTGTTGAAGTTAAGATAATCTGACCGAGTCCAGAAGAAAAATGTGCTTTTATATATTTTCAGTTTTTTTTGTAAAACAGTGAATTTGAAAATTTATGGACAACAATATTAATAATAATATTTTAGCATTAAAAGTTGTGGTTCCACCCATCCGCCTCAGGTGTGTGTGCAGAGCTGTGTGTGTACACAGGTGTGTGTGCAGATGTGTGTGTGCAGAGCTGTGTGTACAGAAGTGTGTGTGTGCAGAGCTGTGTGTGTGCAGAGCTCTGTGTGTACACAGGTGTGTGTGCAGATGTGTGTGTGCAGAGGTGTGTGTGCAGAAGTGTGTGTGCAGAGCTGTGTGTGCAGATGTGTGTGTGCAGATGTGTGTGTGCAGATGTGTGTGTGCAGGTGTGTGTGTGCAGGTGTGTGTGTGCAGATGTGTGTGTGTGCAGATGTGTGTGTGCAGTCCTGGGACAGTTCAGACTCTGTGCAGAGCTCCGAGTGCTGGATGCAACGCTGTGAGACAACCAGAAAATAACTATGGAGGACGGAGCTCCTCTTCATCTTCATCTTCATCTTCATCTGCTTTTTTACATTTTAGTCAGACTCAGATTTTCTAGTAAATATATTATATATATTTATATTTACATATCACCTCCTGAGCCACAGCCGCCCGAGTCGGAACACAAGAGTCAGAGTTCAGAGACATTTCAGGTTTGACCAGTCGGAGCGTCTGATTGGCTGCTGCAAACAGGTGAGACCCTCTCAGAGAGTCAGACATCTCCACAGTGTCCAGGAGCCTCCAGGTTCTCTGGACGTCGGTGTCTCGCGCTCTCCCAGCCTCGTCGGATCTTGGTCAGTCTGACCGTCAGGCACGGCAGAGCGAGGACGAGCCGCCCGACCAGGACGACGCACGGCAGGACGAGGGCCAGCAGGTACATGGGCGGGAGGAAGTACGGGTAGGCCTCAGGGAGGAAGGCGAAGTCCCAACCGAAGAACAGAGTGTGCATGACGGAGAGAGTCAAGGCGGCGTAGCCGAGTCCGGACTGCAGACGCACAAACACAAGAGACAGTCAGACCACGTGAGGACGAGAGTCGGCCACTTCCTGTCCTGCTCGACTCACCTGGACGAAGGTGAACTCCCTCCAGTTCAGGGCGTTTCCCACAGAGGGCAGCGAGGTGACAGCCAGCAGGGCGAGGACTCCAAATCCCAGAATCCCACAGGACAGATAAAGGTCCGACCTCCACACCTGCTGCTCCACCCACGAGTTCTCAACTCCAGCTTTCACCTGCAGGTGACACAACACAGATGATGTCAAACACACACACACACACACACACACACAGGCGTGCCGTGTTTACCTGCCGGGCGCGGCTCACCTGGCGGTAAGCTGCGTTCAGCAGCGCGTAGCCGGCAGCTCTGCGCAGCGTCAGACACAAACTGTAGACGGCGTGCAGGCCGGCGCACAGGAAGCTCAGCAGGCCGAGCTGCTTCCGCCTGCACAGCCACACGTCCAGCCAGGCCGGAAACCGCTGATACTTGGTCCCACGTCCGAGCTGGAGGACCGCCGCCGCCAGACCTGACGCCGCAACGCAGGAAGTCATTCAGTCAGAAGACAGGAAGTGACACGTGGAAACAAACATGGCGCCTGTTCATTACCTGGCAGGTAAACCAGAGCCAGCGTAACCAGGGCGACCGCCGGCAGCGCCCGGTTCACCGCCACCAGCGGCAGCTGGGTGAAGTTGTTCTCTCCTTTGTCGATGAACGGCAGCAGGACGCGCCGGATGAAGGTGTAACCATAGAAGAAGAGGAAGAGGAGGAAGGTGACGAGGACGGGGCCGCCCCAGGAGGGGAAGAGGTGGAGCGGGGCCTCCTCCACCTCTCTGGAGGCGCACAGGCCGCCCACATCCACGGGGGAGAAGCCGAGGCGCCGGCTCAGCTGGAGCACCGCCGCTTTGGAGTCGGAGCAGTCGCTGCAGATCGGGACCTGGAGGGTGACGGAGGGTGACGGAGGGTGAGGGAGGGTGACGGAGGATTTCAGTATGCGACATTATCCAACCTCACCTGTGCCTCCACCTTACCTGCCTGCTTCCATCATGAGCTCCACCCTGCAGCGCCCACGCAGACAGCACGTTGAACGCCTTCACCACGCCGCTCTGCGGGAAAAGCTCCGCCAGCTTCTCCGCATTCGACCGCTCCACCCTGTTCATCCGGGCGGCGTTGCTGACATCCACCAGCACCTTCCCGGCCAGCCGCTCCCTCAGCCCCACCAGGGTGTGATAGTGCTCGGGGTGGACGGCGGCGAACACCACCCTCTCCGCGCCGTCCGCCGCCTCCCCCTGCGATCGCAGCTCCACCCCATCGGGGAACAGACCAACGGGGACGCGGCTCGGGTGGCGGCTGCCCACCACCACCCTGAAACCGGAGGCCACGAGGCGGATGGAGAGCGAGCGGGAGAAGTCCCCGGAGCCGATGATGCCGATCACGGGGCCTCCCGGGCAGCGGGGCAGGGGCTCTGGGGCATCAGGGGCAGAACTGGCCAATAAAGGAGTTTTCATGTCGGCCTGCAGGGGGCGACAGCACAGGACGAGCAGACTGTGGAGACACGACACAACAAAGTGTCTGCGTGATTAATAAGACACAACAACAGACACAACGACAGACACAACGACAGACACAACAACAGACAGACACAACAACAGACACAACGACAACAGACACAACAACAGACACAACGACAACAGACACAACGACAGACACAACGACAACAGACACAACGACAGACACAACGACAGACACAACGACAGACACAACAACAGACACAACGACAACAGACACAACGACAGACACAACGACAGACACAACGACAGACACAACGACAGACACAACAACAGACACAACGACAACAGACACAACAACAGACACAACGACAACAGACACAACGACAACAGACACGACAGACAGACACAACGACAACAGACACAACGACAGACACAACAACAGACACAACGACAGACACAACAACAGACACAACGACAGACACAACGACAACAGACACAACAACAGACACAACGACAGACACAACGACAACAGACACAACGACAACAGACACAACGACAGACACAACGACAGACAGACACAACGACAGACACAACGACAACAGACACAACGACAACAGACACAACGACAACAGACACAACGACAGACAGACAGACAGACAGACACAACAACAGACAGACAGACAGACAGACAGACAGACAGACAGACAGAACAACAGACAGACAGACAGACAGACAGACAGACAGACAGACAGACAGAACAACAGACAGACAGACAGACAGACAGACAGACAAACAGACAAACAGAACAACAGAGAGACAGACAGACAGACACAACAACAGACAGACAGACAGACAGACAGACAGACAGACACAACAACAGACACAACAACAGACAGACAGACAGACAGACAGACAGACACAACAACAGACAGACAGAACAAACAGACAGACAGACAGACAGACAGACACAACAACAGACAGACAGAACAAACAGACAGACACAACAACAGACACAACAACAGACAGACAGACAGACAGACAGACAGACAGACAGACAGACAGACAGACAGACAGACACAACAACAGACAGACACACAGACAGACAAACAGACAGACAGACAGACAGACAGACAGACACAACAACAGACAGACACACAGACAGACAAACAGACAGACAGACAGACAGACAGACAGACAGACAGACAGACAGACAGACAGACAGACAGACAGACACAACAACAGACAGACAGACAGACAGACAGACAGACATCACTGTGAGACTGAAGTCAAACATGAGTCATCTCTTCATGAGGAACTCTGCCACAGTCCTCCAGACCGGTCTTGGTCTTGAAGCCACTTTTTGAAGGTCTCAGTCTCGGACCACGAGGACTCGATAACGTCTAATTTGTCCCAGCACAGCTCCACGTTAACGAACATGTCACACAGCGTCTGACCGAACAGCTCGTTATGTTTCAGCTGGTTGGAGTTCGTTAAACTTCACGTTTGTTGTCAGACTGGATGTTATTTACACAAACACGAGATGTACACACACACACACACTAACACACACACACACACACACACTAACACACACACACACACACACACACATTCTCGTATTTGCTACCTTCTTGAGACCTCCAATTAAATACTACCTTACCAGGACCACCCTTTCTAGACCTGATAGGAACACATTAAAGACATCCCTGAGCTTGGAAAAAAATCTATTTTAATAATATTACCTCAGATTTAAGATAAACACACACACAAAAAAAAGTTATTTCCCAGATATTTTACTGTACTTGTAAGGACCGCCTCAACTTTTTTTTTTTTTTCTAAAGTAACCCTACTGCATTGGCTTTTATGAGTTCAGTCAAGTACACAAAGTAAAGTTTTAAATATCCTGGATGTGTCAGTACTCTGATACTCAGTACTCGAAAACAGCTTATTTGTTACAAAGCAACAAGCACTAACTATTAATTATAAACATGATTGTATTTATCCCATCCTTCTGATGAGCTGTTCTGTCCTGACAGAAGTGAAAAAAACAGATTAAAGTAAAAAATGTCAAATATGTTTTGTCAGACAGCATAAAGCATGGTATAAAGCATCTCGTGTGCTCCTTCCTCTCTCTATTTGTGCTGTGGGCATAGTGGTGTTGTGGTGCTCCCTCTCTCACTGTCCTGGATCCCCTTGCTTGACTGTTCAGGTTCATAGGCCACTTAAAAGTTCCGGTCATTTTAGAGACTGTTTTGTTTCTGTGTTTTATAATTGTGACCTGAGACTCTTTCCAACCTGCCTGCTGTCCCTGCACCTCTCCAGCGAGCTATACTCAGTCCTCAGCCTCTGTCAGCCATCATCTCCTCTCCACTTTACTTCTCTGGTAGCCTGCAATAAATCTCCATAATTTCACCTCACCTCTGTGCCCTGTATTTATGTCCACAACACCACCACATCAGTGTTGTTTAATGAAGATGAAGATTTCGACAATAATTATACAACATGTTGAGCTTGTGCTATAGTCTAAAGCTGTTACATTTCAAACAACCACGTCTTTCCCATCCCAAAGTGTCTAAGTGAGAGCAAAGACCACAGTCAACTAAAGGACTTAATGAAATCAAGGATACTTCTGCCAGAACATTTGCATTTAATGTTGCTTTTTTAGAGCAACCAGCTCCAATACAAAACCATTGTACAAAACAATTTTAAATCCAATGTACTATTTGTACAAATGACATCATTGTATTTGTGCAACACAGCTTTTTTTTTAACCTGAATTCCAAGAAAAGTGGTAAAAGTGCATTTTAAGAGCAAAACATGCAAACATTCGTAAAATGCCTTGAAATATCTTTCAAAATAAAAGCAGCTTTTGAAAAAAACAAAACCCTCACTACTCAAAGGGTTAGAACAGGTATGACTCCATACAGATCACATGTCAGAGCCATAACAGTACCTTCTCAGACAGAACACATACATATCAAAAGGTACAGTAGAAAATATGAACCAGGAAGTTGTTGCATTGTATTGCATTGCATTATAAGTGAAAGGCCCTTGAACCGGTGGGGTGCTTTAATCAAACCCTGTAACAATTATTTAAGTAACTTTTTTTGTCACAATCCACTCCGGTCCCCTGCCTGCTTTTCCCCTGGGTGCAGGTAAGAGGGGAAAGCAGGCAGGGGACCGGAGTGGATTGTGACATTTTTTGAGTTTTTTCAACAGACGAACAGTTTCAGCCTCACTATGTGTGCAGCTAAGATACAATAGATATATGTGACTAAAGTGGTCCTATGGAACAGAAGGCCTACTGTCATGGTGTGGAAGGTGTAGGCCTACCTTTGTAAACATAGTCCATGTCTACAGCTTCTGATCTGACACGATTCTATTGTAAACATAGAATTTAACACCTCTCCAGTCCCTGTGAGCGAGGGCTCTAGGTGAAGCAGCGATGCACCTCTCACAGTCTTGTTTTCCAGGGGTCTTGCCGATACGAATGAAAACCATCAGAGTCCTTTCAACTGCTTTCACCTCCTCTGTTGACCACTTTTGTTTTGCCTTTTTACCACCTTGGAAAGGAGATTGTAAAGAACATTTATTACACAGGAAATTTAATACATGCACAGGTGTATGCGCTTGTTGTGTATGTAAGAGGTCATTGACTAAATAACATAGATTGGGTTGAGAGCCTACCTATGTTTTACCTGGACATGTTGCCCGTATATAAAATTGTTAATTTAATTTCATGTTCATATTCAATTCATTGTTAAGGAACTATGTGTCTGGTAATTTCACTGCTGTTTACTTAGCTACCAGGCCAGTGGTTTGGCATATGTATATTAGTGTTCAACCTGAGGGGTATTCCAGAAAGGAGGTTCAACAAACTCTGAGCCTAACCCTGAGCTAAACCTGTGAAGTGAAACTTCTCTTCACAGAGTTTTCAGTACCAGAACAGTTGATCTCAGTTAGTTCAGTCAACTCTAGTTTGTTAATTCTGAGTTTTCACATAAATACGTAATGACAACACATAATGACAACACCACATTCTTACCTCCCGAGCCTCTCTTCTGTCCAAGCTGCTGCTTTGACGTGCTTTTCTTACGTCGAATCACAGGTTCCTCTCCTGGAAAACATTCATAGGAAACAAAGTTAAGTACGTGGCGTGACTAGCCTTCTGCCACAGATTCTGCAGAAATCTTCACAACATGCAGAGAAAACATAGCAGTAACTAGTAATATAATTATTAAATCTCAGCCAGTTGGACAACCTCTAAAAACGATCAAGAGGATATTTTCACTTCACACCACTTGTGAAGCAAAGGCATTGTGATGACAAAGTAAATATCCCAGCCAAGCAGAGAGACTGGACAGACTAGCTGGTGTCTGGCATGAAAAGGGTCAATCAGCCTTTGATTTTCCTCTTGCTGTTCAGTTACAGTGCATAGAAACTGCTGCTGACACAAATGTACATCATGGTGGGAAAAGAAAGAGCCATGTTTCACACTTACCTTCTGAGCTTTGCTCTTCTGCAGACTGCTGTTTGTGTTGAGTCACTGAAGCTCCTCCTAGAAAACATTCATAGAAAATCAACTCATAAACAGGACATGAATGAGCCTCTGCATGTTGTGTAATGTGTACAAATGTCCAGAGTTACTGTGTATAGATGCTCTGACCAAACACAGCTACAGGAATTATTTATCATACATGTGAATATACAGGACACATAATGACAACACCACATTCTTACCTCCCGAGCCTCTCTTCTGTCCAAGCTGCTGCTTTGACGTGCTTTTCTTACGTCGAGTCACTGGTTCCTCTCCTGGAAAACATTCATAGGAAACAAAGTTAAGTACGTGGCGTGACTAGCCATCTATACAGTCTGACTGTATGATGTCCAGAACTACTGTGTATAGATTGATGTTGGCATTAATACAAAAAAGGGTAATGTTATTATGATCTAGCACACCAGTCAGAAGCATAGACATACCTGCTGGAGCAACTGGATGATCTTCACATTTAGATGACACCTCTGAGCTTTCTTCCATTATTTCAGATTGGTCTGCATGATGGCAAACAAAGGCGATTTGAATCAAATTAAATATGTGTGAATTGAAATTATACAGGTGCACAGTCAACATTGCTCTTATAATAAGTAATGTGTTACCATTGGGGCTAATTGAGATTTGGTCAAGACCTTTCCCCTTGAACTCTGCCAGTCTGCCCTGATCACAGGCCATCAGTACCTTACTAATCTTTGCCAACTGCAAAGTTCCTTCAGAGTCAGCTTCTACTCGAGAACTTGTGCTTGTCTTAATACTCTTTTTGTATCTTGATTCACCTGATTCCTCTTCTTAACTAGAACTGTCACTTCTGTTGTATCGTTTCTTTGTTTTCAATCTTGGTTCATCTGATTCCTCTTCTCTGAAATGCACACTGGCTTTCTTACCTTGCTTCTTATTCGATTTTAAAGTGCTTGGTCTTTGCTTCGGACTATTTTGTTCTGAGCATTCATCTGAACTGGCCTCTGATGATGCTAGGACATACTCCTCCCCACTGATGCTGTTAGTGGAAAGTGAACAATCTTCGTGGCACTCAAGCATTTCTTTGGTCAGCTACAATAGAACAGAGACATTTCATTTATGTTAGAATCAAAAGTGAGCAACGTCATAATGCAAAAATAGCTGCAAGCAGCAATGACGGGCCCATGCAGATCAGGCGATCATGTAATGTAATAATAGTAAGCGTTAGCATACATGTACGACACTGTACTGTACGACACTGTACAGCACTGTACAACACTGTACAGCACTGCACTGTACTGTACAGTGCTGTACAGTGTTGTACGACACTGTACAGCACTGTACAACACTGTACAGTACTGTACGACACTGTACAACACTGTACAACACTGTACGACACTGTACTGCACTGTACGACACTGTACTGCACTGTACGACACTGTACGACACTGTACGACACTGTACGACACTGTACTGCACTGTACTGCACTGTACGGCACTGTACTGCACTGTACGACACTGTACGACACTGTACGGCACTGTACTGCACTGTACTGCACTGTACGGCACTGTACGGCACTGTACGGCACTGTACTGCACTGTACTGCACTGTACGGCACTGTACTGCACTGTACTGCACTGTACGGCACTGTACTGCACTGTACGGCACTGCACAGCACTGCACAACACTGCACAACACTGTACAACACTGTACGGCACTGTACTGCACTGTACAGCACTGTACAGCACTGTACTGCACTGTACTGCACTGTACGGCACTGTACTGCACTGTACTGCACTGTACGGCACTGTACGGCACTGTACAGCACTGTACAACACTGTACGGCACTGTACGGCACTGTACGGCACTGTACGGCACTGTACGGCACTGTACAACACTGTACGGCACTGTACTGCACTGTACGGCACTGTACTGCACTGTACAGCACTGTACTGCACTGCACAGCACTGCACAGCACTGTACAACACTGTACTGCACTGTACTGCACTGTACGGCACTGTACGGCACTGTACAACACTGTACGGCACTGTACTGCACTGTACGGCACTGTACTGCACTGTACAGCACTGTACAGCACTGTACTGCACTGCACAGCACTGCACAGCACTGTACAACACTGTACAACACTGTACAACACTGTACGGCACTGTACGGCACTGTACAACACTGTACAGCACTGTACAACACTGTACAACACTGTACAGCACTGTACTGCACTGTACTGCACTGTACTACACTGTACTACACTGTACTACACTCTAGTGTACAGCACTGTACTACACTCTAGTGTACAGCACTGTACAGCACTGTACAGCACTGTACTGCACTGTACTGCACTGTACAGCACTGTACTGTACTGTACTGCACTGTACTACACTGTACTACACTCTACTGTACTGCACTGTACTGCACTGTACTACATTTACTTACAAATACGCTGTCTGTTCTTGTTAAGGGTGGAACCTCAATGTCATCTTCTATCTGCAAAAATTGTAAAGGGAAATTTGTAAAATTTAAATAGAAGCATTTTGAAAATATCACAGGCAATTAAAGATTAATTACAGGTTTGTATTAATAATGTAAATTATGCGAAAACCTAAGGTCTGCAGGCTAACTTGTGGAACAATAGATAAACTTCAGTTAAATAGCTCTATAAGCTCTGAGCCTCACTATGACAGCAACTGATGAAATGTTATATTTGCTGCAAAATCAAGTAGTTACAACTTATGCTTACAATCAGTATAATTTAATTTTTTATGCATGTTAGTGACAGAAAGAGGCCAGGTGGCTTTTTGCTATGTAAGTATAGTGGAGTCATGGAACCCTGAGCAGAGAGAAGTCACACTCTCAATGTTTTAGTCTGTGGATGCAGGTTAGTCCCTCTCTGTCCCTCTTCTCATATTAAAAGCTAAACAGTACACTACGATATGTTTCTGAAAACATGTTCAGCAAGAAACAGGCTGCAGTAACAAGATCTTGAGTCATGTTTGATCAAAACTACTTAATTTGAAAGTTTGATCAGTATGTGTTCAAATGTTATCTTTTCCCCCCACAACTTTTCCAACAAAGTGCAATGAATGCAGTATTGATGTCTTTAATAGTTTCTCACTGTACATCGTAATACAGTTTAATATTTATTTTTAATCACAGCAGTGTCCATAATGGGTATAAATGCATAACTGGTCAGCATTTTGATGACAGGCATTACAAATTCCTCTTTCAGCTCAGACTACTGCAGTGACTTTCAAAGAGGTCACTGAAACTGAAGACATACATGTATATGTATGTATATGAATATCCCTGTCATTATGTGTTTTTGTTGGTCACTCTAAAGTACATTATAAAAAGGGGTCATCCAACTAACCGCTTTGTTCAGGCTAACAAGGTTCTCTCTCTCTCACTGATTAATGTTTTTGTGTGCGCCTGCTTATAGCGCCTCTCACACACATTGTGATGTGCTTTGAGTTTCTGAAGGCGACTTAAGTAACAAACCCCGCAAAACACAGAAAATAATACAATACAATGTTCATCACTGTTAAGCCATTGTTTTTGGGACGTTTATGCTTTCTCAGATAGGACCATATTTTCATTTCCACTATCGATTTTAAGAACCCAACAAAGATAACATATCTTACCTCTGTCGTCCGTTTAACGTGGAAGCTGTCCGTCAAATCAGCAACTTCAACTAAATTACAGAAGAAGAAAGAAAAATGTTTTAGGTTCAAGATGAGCGAACAACAGCTGTAGTTACACAGAAATCAACATAACATGACTTATATTTTCATGTAACCATAAAATTATTCATACCTGACAGAACTAAAAATAAACACTGTGCTGCCAGTGACAGCAGTGTGACCACTGATCCTGATGTTGAACAGGACAAGATGTAGGGATCTGCACTGATAATTACAAAGAGCCTTTATCTGCTGATGTGAGGCTGTGCAGAGATCATCGTGTATCCCTAAATAAATCTGAGGTTTTATGAAATATGCATTTTCACTAAAGGCAGCAGATATAAATATATTTAATTTCTCTAAAATTACAATCTTTAGCTTTAAGAATTATTGTTCAGTCACACTGTACACTACCACAAACTGCTTAATATAAACTTTATAATGAGACCTCATTACGTCTCCTCATCTCACCTGTGCAGTCAGAAGAGGAACCTGAGCTTTCCTCCTGTAAACACAGTGACACATCAGTTAGACTTCAACAGATCACAGCACTCTGTGTGTGACTCATAAATGCATCAAACATACAAACACATCAGAGGGTCTACCACTGTCCTCACACTCTTAGACCCTCTGTCCTCACACTCTTAGGCCCTCTGTCCTCACACTCTTAGGCCCTCTGTCCTCACACCCTTAGGCCCTCTGTCCTCACACCCTTAGGCCCTCTGTCCTCACACCCTCTGTCCTCACACCCTCGGTTCGAGTGAGGAAAAACATGCCCCAAACTATTCATGTGGCAGTGACACAGTATATTATATTGATAAAACAACGGAAACTCATTGTTCATGAAAAACGGAGGATGAAGTCATCATCATCATCATCATCTGTCCTCCTCACTCAACATGCATCCTATTTTACTACGACAGAAACAAGCTGCTTCATCATAAAGTGTTTTAACAACAGAAAAACTCAGTGTGCACAGACGTTAGTTTTAGTTTTAATTTCTATCAGAAGTTTCTCTGTCTCTGTTCACAGGCCGCTAATTGGCCGTAGCTGTTAGCTAACGTTAGCCATTAGCTGCCACATGGGCAGCTAATGGCTAACGCAGTTAGCCGTTTTTACGTTGCTTTAACGTGTGGAAACAAATGCAAATGTAAAATAAACAGCGCACTTATTTCACAGGGAGCAACACAACTCAAAGCTTACCTTATTCATTAGAAGTCCTGCAGTAGTCCGTGTATGTGTGGCTCGCATGGTGTCGAGTCGAGCTGGTCTGAGGAGTCCGAGGGCTCACGTGCAGAGACGGAAAGGGAGCGCTGGATTTACGACACAGCGCACACCTGAGCAACGGCGCACATTTGAGTGATGACGCACATAGTAATATGAAGAGCGAAAAAGACACACTCGCCTCGGGGTGGGGGTGGGGCGCTGACATAGACACGTGATCAGAGCAGGTGCAGGAGGGGAGACAGTTTTTTTTTTTAGATAGTTCTTATTAGGACCGCGGTGTGTTACAGCCCACAGTCTGTGGATACATGATCAGACAGAGGGGTCTTATGTTTTTAGATAGTTCTTATTAGGACCGCGGTGTGTTACAGCCCACAGTCTGTGGATACATGATCAGACAGGGGGGTCTTATGAAGATCACAGTTGCATTGTTGTGGGTGATAGAAACAGTAGAGACATTAACATATATGCATACATCCAACATGCTGCATTCCCATTCACACACAAATATTAAAGTAGGCTACAGTACGCATTAATGCTCTGCATAATAGAAGGAAGGACTGTGTGACGGCCTTACTAACATTCTCCTTTCTCTACCTCCATAGCATTTAAGCATCCTCCAGGCCATCAGTTGGTCGGCTGCACCTCAAACGGCCAGGGCTGGCAGGTATAAATAGGGTGGCCATTTTATGATCTTTCTCCCTTTTGTTCTGGGCAGCCAGGAGGTCTGCTACATGGTAAATTTAATTTGTTCTTTGGGTTTGATTATTTAGTTATGTAGGAGTGGTCAGTAAATCAACGCTTTCGTAGTGTCACAAAATACGTTCCTTTTATTGGTTATCAGTAACGACAATATACATTAAACTTGTAATTAAACAGAAATACTTGCTTTGTCTCTCAAAATGCGGTTGAAAAGAGCCTTTCTGCTCTCTAGCCAAACACACCCCCTTACCTGTGCTCAGGTGACATCTACATATACACTAACCACCCCCTGACATCATCATTGCTTCTGCATCATCATAATCATTTAAAAAATATTGCATCAACATGATCAATGGTATTTCATTGTAATCAGCATAAATTGATATACAGGCAGGATTATGTTCACTCACATGGATATTATATAAGTAAAACGCAGATCAGTGTAATGGCGTCAACAAGTTATATCACCCACAGTTCAGGTTGTGTTGGTATGTTTAGTTTAATAAATATCTTTTTCTTCCTACATTTTTGTGTGGACCCTGCTCCTGTTGCTAAACTTTGAGCGTCGGGTGGAGGCTATGAAAACTACAACTGAAAATCCTACCGTCTTAAAGGGCGAAAATAAAAACAGCTCTAAACTCCAGGGAGGGAAAAAAAAACTACAATCAGGAACAAAAACAATCTCCTACTGAGAGGAACAAGACTTAAATGATCTAAGACTAAACTATGAAACTAGAAAAAACAGAACAAATTCTAAAGGGACTCGACTATTGACTTAACCTTTACTGGTACTATTGACAGCACACATTCAGGTTCTCTGGCCCCTGTGAGGCTACAGGACTCTTGAGTGATAGAAACTTGAGCACATGATATTTCTTCTTTGTGAGCATCATAAGCCTTCTCAGATGAAACAGAACTTTCTTTATTTCCGTGGCTACCATCACTCGTCAGGTAAGACAGAAACTTCCCTTTTTGCTGTGTGTAGAATGTCTGGGTGCTTTAATGCACATTCTTTACAGTCTATTCCTCTTTTGCAGAATTTGCAAAGAACTCCATGCGTTCTTTGTGTGGCTGCATTTTAATTTGGCTACATGTAGCTAGGGTGTAAGATTGCTGAAAGTACAAACATGGCTTCTCAAAGGCAATCTCTGTCTTGCTCGAGTTTGCTGGTTTTACATATGATCCTGGAGGCTGTTTGTTTTCAGCTGAAATGTTTGTGGCAAAACTGCTTCCACGGATCTCTCTCTTTGCAGGATTTCTTTGAGCTCAGTTTTTCTAGTTGTGACTGAGCGGCTGTCTGGTATATTACCAAAGAGGGGATCAAGCATTATTTTAGCCTGGCGATCTATGTAGCTCACTAAATTAGAAACCTCGCTCTTCTGCCTCTTCGCTCTTTGATATCAAAAGCTTCAGTACGACAGCGTTCTTTCATTTTGTAAGGCAGTTTAGACACCACCATTCGTAGGTTGGTAGGATTGTCCATCTCGTCTAAGTCTATGTCCTCCATAGAGTTGCGACATCCAACAAGAAACATTGCATAAGCACTCAATGACTTCCCATGACTTGATATGTGGCCACTTTAATGCCTTATCGATGTATGCACTGGCGATCTGTAGTTCACCCCCATAGTGTTTATGAAGAAGACGCTTCGCTTTAGTAGCCTTTGCTGGGTGGCATGTAAGCACAGCTGCGGACTAACTCTTGGGGCTGTAAACTGTTCCAAAAAATACAATCTGTCTTGATCATTATCTGTCTTTTGTGTTTTGAATGCTCAAATGCTCTACTGAACGATTTGTACTGCAGTGCATCACCTCTGAAGACAGGAATATCCTTCACTGGTAGCTGAGATTGCTTTTGTTGTTTAACTTGCATATCAGTAATCAGATTCTGATTTTGCATGACTTTTATTATGTCCTCACCTCTGTTGGTTGGTGCGTTATAGCTCAAATCCTGTGGAGCCACATTGTGCAGCGTTTGTGGTGGTGCATAAAAGTTCATACTGCCTGGTTGGAGAGGAAAGCTGGTTCTTTCTTGCTTCGCGTTCCCACCTTGAAGCTTTTGTGCTAGTCTGTGGCTACTCAAACCATCCTCTGAGTTCTCATACTATCTGAGCACCTTTATTTGTGTACTGTTTTCAGCTAATGCAGTCTCTAGCTCAAGTTCCTCTCTTGCAACTTTAAGTCTGGTCATTTCAAGCTCAAGCTGCTGCCTTTCCTTCTGTGCAGCCACACGTTCAAGCAGGGCCACATGTTCAGCTTCTTGTTTAATGCGTGTTGATGAGACTCATGTTGTGACTGACGTGCAACTAACCTGAGATCCACCTGGGCAGGGTACCCTGCATCATTGACATCAATCTGAGAAACACTGTCACTTGGTTTGACAGTATCTTGGGTGTCAACATCCTCATACTTCTCCTTTTGCAGTATACATTCTTGTGTATCTGCAATCCATTTTTTAGTTTTTTTTCATAAATCTTGTGATGGATGTCATTTTGGGTTCAAGCCATATTTTCTGGTCATATATTTTTTCATCTTCAGCCAAAAGATTTGTAACTTCAGCGTTGAGGCGACTAAACTCCTGTAGGTTAATTGCAAAATCATTTTCCATCACTTCATTTCACTATCACTTTTTGTAAGTTTTAAGCATCACTCCTCATTGTCTCCACGTCCCTTATTTCACTCGTCAGAGTTCCTAAGTTGTGTCTCCTCAGTGCTATGTGCCTTTGTAATGTCTCCTGTAGTGCTTTTTCTGTCAGCTTGTGTGACCTTCCCTGTTTCACTGCATCCTCGAGATATCTTGGCTCCTTTTTATTAGCAATCTTATACTGCAGAGTTAAGGCTCAAGTAGTATGCAAACGTTTAAAAGTACTTTGCCTCAAAGTCACTTTTCTTCATAAAAACAATACAACTTCTCCAAATTATGCCAAACTTCACGTCTTTTGTAGTTTAGACATTTTAGGTCATTTAGACGATGGTGTCTGTGACAGTTATATGTTAAAAATGTCAGTAAGAACATTAAAAAGCTGACTGGCACAAGTTTGTGTAGAGTAGTGTTCAGGTGTCAAAGTAATTGATTTTTTTGGTTGATTTAGAACAGTACAGTATTGATAGTCTTGT